>JAFIDM010002131.1:36244907-36268945 GCA_023159025.1 Thereuonema tuberculata
GACAGACAGACAGACAGAGAAATAAAAGATTTTAGTAATATAGATTGCATAAATCATGAATATAAAAATGATAATAGGCCTATAGAATTATTCTAACGGAAATTGATATTTGCATAACTGATTATTAAGAAGAGACGCTAGACGTATTGTTAAACCGTCCACTGTTCTTCCTTTATTTCTGTTACAATAATAACTACCGTTTCAATAACTACATATTATCGTTTATATTCATGATTTATTTAAAAACCAAAAATTAAAAATGCGCAATTCTAAAATATTAGCACCCTGAGCTATCACAATATAATATATATATATATGATCACGATATTAATATGGTTAACTGTTACTTTTCCCTTGCAATATTTCATATTTTTGTGACAGCAGAAATAAATTATATGTTTGTATTACATAAAATCTGTCTTATATCACATTCATTGGATACTTTCACACATTAAAATTGATTCATTTTGGACGTGGAGTTTAATTATGTATCATCTAATGCCTTACTTAGCTTTTAACGGCTTTGCATAAATTTCTTGACCAGCTATGCAGCAAATTTGAGATCTAACTTCGGTACATTATTAAAAATGATATTACTACTTAAACAATTTTACAATTTTCAATCGGACATTCTTTGCTGAATATAAAGAAAGCTTATTTGAAAATCAATTTGAAATTCTTTTCAGAAGAAACTCCCTAGCTAATTAATTCAGGTTTATTTAACAATAATTCTATTTTTAGCATTCACAATATTTAATTACATCGTTTAAAATCTTCCATCTTCAAAGTTTCAGCTTTCTTATAAATTTTTAGCGACCCATTTGGGAGCTATTGCGCTAATCCTGTAAGTCCGTCCGTCCGTGTCTGTCCCCCCATAAACAACCTCCGAACAGACTTCACCATCATACTCAGAGGTCCAAACATTGTTGGAATGGGATGCAGAATTTATTTCTGCTTATCAGGAAAAATGCGGACAGAGTCAACTGTTTGTTTCTCAAATTTGGGAATTTTTTGATCGACAACTACTGACCCAATCGACTTGAAATTTGAATATGCTTTAGTTTAGAGTGTGTTCTATACAATCTATACTAACTTTTTCCTGAAACAGTAGACTGTGTCCCATTTTACCTGATTGATTGAATAAAAAAAAAAAATAATTTTGTAGTAGACACTCTAAACTAAAGCATATCCAAATTTCCAGTCGATCGGATCAGTAGTTATTCAGTAAAAAAGTTCCCAAACTTCATCTTTTTTTTTCTTGGGTGCAAGCAATATCACCTTACTCTGAGCTTTATTTTTTCTGGCTCATCTCTCATTGCGTCACACATACAAAGGGAGTGATAAGAGATACTTAACAATAAATTATTGCAGTCCCCGTGCCTAATGGATAAGACGTCTGATTTACATCAGAAATTGCGGGTTCGATTCCTGTCGCGGACATTTCATTGAAAATTAATTTTTTTGGAAATTGATTAAGCACCCATTCAATGTTCGGATGGGATTAAATGGCCCTTAATTTTATGCTTTGCAGAATTTTTTTTTACTTATTGTAGTTAGTTTCTAGTTTGTGTGTTGTATTTTTGTATATTGGTTTAACTGTTCCACTAGAGCATCTGAAGCTACTTAATCCTACGAATCTACTATGCTCCTGAATCAACATGGTCGCCTTTCTGTAAATAGATTGACTAAAAATGCTTCAAATTGGAAGTACGAATAGTTTTCAGATATCTGGATGTAATACTTCAATTGAAAATTTCCTTCTGAAATTTTTATCTCCTCGCCTACGAGACTCAGTCTATGCGTCTGCCCCACCCACATCCCTTCATAACCTTAATGGATGGAAACTTAGAATGCATATTGAAGGACTAGAGGTGAGCCTAGTCTTGATCCTAGACATGAATTTTAAAGTTTCAAGTCTTTTCCAAATGGGGCCTTGTTCAAACCTTAGAGGAAAATTGTGACAAAAATTTACATAGAAATCATGGAAATGTAGACAATGGATTTCAATCTTATTACTGTTGATAATTCTATTTAATCCAGTAATTAGCGATGTTAATATAAAAATTAATCTAATTTCGATAACTTAAATATATATTGTCGCTCTAATTATTACTTTTTTCAGAAAAAGCAGAAATTGTACTTTTGATATTCAAAAGATATTAGGATTTGAAAATAAAAGTAGATTTTCGTTTTTATCTTTTTCACTGCTTTAAACAATATGCTTTAAAAAATAAGAGTGCACATTTTTAGGAAACAAGGCTTTTGAGTTCCTGTAATTCCTCGTTTTTGTTCTGAAGATTTTTCTTTCTCTGGATGTGTAAGAAAAAGGATAAAAAGCATTGTAGCAAGCAATTTTTGAAGGATCGACTATCATATAACTTTAAAAAATTAAAGAAGAATAGTAAAGAAATTTAACGTGCTGGGGGAATATTTGAATAAGAAAAAGAAAACAGCACTTGAACATAAGAAGAAATTGCCTTTCTGATTTTAGATTACGGGAAGGAATTGGGAACGGGGATTAGGAATTGGGAATAACAATTGTTATGTTTTGTTGTTAAACCTTATGTTTTTAATTTCCCTTCAGCCTACTCATTCGTAGGAGAAGGTTTGTGCTAGCGTCGAGAGACGCAGCAATTTGTTTTCTTGCTATTTGTTGTTTGTGGGGTCACTGTCAGATTGACGGTGGCTTTCACTAACTAGATCTTGCCTTTCTGATTCGGTTAAGGGAAGGCGAGGATTGGGCTGATGAGTCCGTAGCAGGACGAAACGGCCGTTCCCAATTCCTTCCCGTAATCTAAAATCAGAAAGGCAATTTCTTCTTATGTTCAAGTGCTGTTTTCTTTTTCTTATTCTAATGAAGAATATAAAAAGAATTATTAAATGGCAGTTTAATATCCAATATCTATGTTCTCATTGTGTATTACAATTTAAATTGAATTGTTTAGCTTCCAATTCTATTACAAACATGGATTTTTCAATGGAAAAATAAGTATTTACTTAGCGTAACTAAAATTATTTGAAGCTGTACAACTAAAATACATTTGCTGACATTAAATTACAAAGCTCCAGTTATTTAGCCGATAATTAAGCAGATATTCATAATATTGCATTTTAAAAAATTTTACTTTTGTGGCTCAACGATATATTTCCAAAAACATAAATGTTTTAACATAAACTGGGAATTACAATAAGAAATTCAAGATTTATAGTTTACTTGCTTTAAAATGAGATTTTTTTTCTAATTTCTTTATTTTAATCTTTTTTTTTACAAAAAGTATAAATTTACTTTCAAACTATAATATATATTGAATATATTTAGCACAAGTTTTGCAAGTTTCTCTAAAAAAAAAAGTTTCAACTACATTACATACTTCAAGTTGTCAGTATTGGATTTTAAATCGTTTTAGAAAAGGGCCCTTGTTGAAACATTAGCACGAGAAGCCGATTAAAATTCCCTTAGAAAAGCATTGGACTATAAACAATGGCTTTCTAACTCATTTCTATTAATGCTTTATTGTTTTAAATAGTAAATTTTAATGTCCATTTAGGTAATCTATTAATCACCACGATGTAATTAGATATGACTGGTTTGAACTTATAGAGAATAGGATAAAAATGAAGAATTGGAAAAAAAAAATACTTTCTTTCGTATATATTCTAGCATCGATCGGTAGGGCGCTCGACCAGAATTCCAAAGTTGAATTCAAACAGAAAAAGTTCTAAAAAAAAACTCATCGTTAAAGAGATGAAATTTTTTGCTAAGTCATTTGTCTCTTAACAATTGGTATCAACTAATTGCAGACAACCGCAAGGTTAGCTGCAACTTCATGGGAGGAAAAGGATACTGCTTTAGTTTAGATGTAAGAATTGTGGTTTGGTTTAGGGAGATTTAATTCATCTTCATGTAGCAGTACTGAAACACAAGAGATTTCTGGTAAAGAGACTAAGCCAATGAAAAATCTTTATTGTTTTTTTTTATTTTGAATAAGGTTCGAAAAAATTATAATTTTGTTAGAATAAAAAATCGCTTTTCGTTTGAATTTTAATATTTTAAAAAAATATTTAATTATTTTTTTATAATAAATAAAACCTAAAAATTTATAAAAATAATGTCTTTTACAACTTATTATTTTTTACAATTTTCTTTAATGTACGATTAAAAAAAAAAAGAAACACTCTTTCCAATCAAGCAATAAAGATTATTAATAACCATTTCAACAATTTTTCTATGATTAGCGGATATTCGTTAGTGTAGGAATTTTAAAACAGCATTTTAACTTACAATGGCAAAAGAAGGAATTGGATCAACTCACTGCCAGTTTACTGTATAAAAACCATAAGGAATGATTTTCGTTCCTATTCCTAGAGGCTCAAAGTGTGAAATAATTTTCGTTCAATTACAACTTTCCTATAACTTTTCATACTGCTTAATGTCAAAGCAGTCTCTCACCTTACAATCTTCTCTTCTTACATTCGCTTTACTGTGAAACCGTGTTGTCGTGTAGGGAAGTTTACCTGAAAAGATCTGTTACGTAGTTTTCCAGATCTGTTTGTGCTCAACGCACCTCCGTAACGTACTTTCTCTCTGTTTGAAAAATAATTTTTATTTCCTCTTAAAATATAAATAATTTTTACAATGAAACGTCCGCGAAGGGAATCGAATCTGCAACCTCCTGATTCGCAGCCAGGAGGCCACGGGGACTACGTTCTAATTATTGCTAAGTATCTCTTATCACTTCCTGTGTGTGTGTGTGACGCAATGAGAGAAGACCCAGAGAAAAAAAAATCGTTAATTTTAGCCTATTTAGCCTACTAGTTTAAAATTTCAATGTTCTATTTTTTTAGCCCACTATATGCGCAAGACGGCATTACATGCAGAAACTCATCCTCAGCGACGAATTGAAGAGTCGTTAGACATTTCTCGACATACATGAAGAAATTACAAATTACGGGCAAATCTCAAATAAATACAAATGCGTTTGCTTCTGAATTTTTGAATGTTGACTGTTCGATCGAAATAAAAATGGATCTCATCTCCCACAGAACGTTCTATGATCAGGCATCGTCATTCCATTCTGGCCAAATATTAGAGCATAATGATATTAGTCTTTTTCAGGATTATCTCTTTGCTGCTGGCGATTGATAGATAGTAGGGGATTCGTTTCCGAAGAAAACTCCACGTAGTAGATTAAGGAGCAGCCAATTGCCTCGATACTCCTCATAAGCGGCTCTATTTTCAGCAGTATTATCCATGGATCTGTCGACATCTGCAATTGTAACTTCTTCTGTTATGTGAGGTAAAATAGGCTTCCTCAGTCTTTCAGTCTCTCAGTCTTCCTTAACTTGCAAGGATCCAGTTTCCTCAAATTGTTAATCTTCCTTCGAACTGCCACAGCTGATGAAAGGATCTTTACGTAAGTTCTTTAAAACGTCGAAATTCACGCAGGGTCGCTGCTGCATTTCATCTTCTAAAGTAAAGAAACGTTCAAGCTCAGAAAGATGAGCATTTTTAACACTATGTTGTACCTAAAGAATTGTCTTGCGATATTCGCTCTTTGTCTTTAAAAGCCTTTGCTGCTTAGAAAATGTAAATCTACCACAATCTTTAGGTAGTTCGGTAATTTTTTTTAAATTTGAAAAGAAAAAGTTCAGGCCAATTCCGTTTCTGTCTCAATTTTTGAAAACAATAAATATAAAAATTTGTAGATTCATCTTAACTTTGTCTTAATTACTTATTTGTTAATACTTTGTTCTGCATTTTCTCTTGCACACCACGAAATTTCATTCTATTGGCAGATATTGGTATCAATTGTTTATTTCGTGGAATCCTTCTCCCCATGCCTGGAGTATTCTATTTCGTAATTCTGGCGTTCCGCTTAATACTGCAATTGCAACAATAGAGAGCTCCGAATAAGGATCTAATTACGATCACCTTGTATTTTTAGTTTTTATGTTTTATGGTATTGTTTATTTATTATTGTTAAGCATATTTAAGAGTAATATATGATGATTTTCAAATTACTTATTTTATGTATTCGAAAATCAGCATTAAAAATTACTTTAAAACTATTTATTTGTAAAAAAGCAAATCACTGATTGACTCCCTCCCGAATAAATTTTTCCTTTTCATAACTATTTACATTTTATCATTTTTTTAGCATATTGTTTTTAGCTAATTCTGTTTTTTATCAAAGTTTAAGTTTGATTATGTTTCAGTGTTTTATTGACCAATCCTGCGCTTTTTATTTCAAAATTTAATTCACGTTCATAATTGTGTTTTTCTTCTTTTTTTTGCGTTTTTTATTATTAAGATACCACATTAATTTCCAGAATAACTTGTTTATTATAGAAGTAATAATTTAATGATAGGCTGATGTTACTGCGAGTGCATTTACTAAAAATGAAGAATTCAAGGAAATTATTCACATTTGGAAAGAACAGGGACGAGGCTTTTCAATCTAACTTCCGGAATCGTAACAATTTCTAGAGAAAGAAGAAAGTGCAGGAGGATAAAAACGGCGGCAGCAATAGAGATCATTAAAGGCAAAGACTTTGCTGGATCTAAAGATATAGCTAACGTGCAGAAAACTAGTCAAGAAAGTTAAACCATATTTCCGCATATCGTATAAGTCGATGCCTCCATTCAGATTGATAGCAGAAGGTCCAGCTTTTAGAATTTCGATTTATTCTTCGATTTTTTTCTGTGATGAAGATAGTTGAATGGTATCATGCTAATTATATTAGTGGCAGGGAGAGAGAGAAGCATTGGTCTCAAATTTGTTCTTGTTTTTTTTTTTTTATCTAATTGCTATTCCTACAGAATTCTCGTCTAACAAAGAGACAGCACAGCCTGTATATCTCGCGGTATCAACGCCTTTTTGTGAGATCAAAGTACACATGAATACTCCAAATTAGATACGGGCTAGAACACCAACACTCCACCGATTTCGAGATATTTGATATTATTTTCATTTCTTATTTCACTTCCTGTTATTCGATTTAAGAGGAATTTGATGTAAAGTTTAAAATGCCAGGAAAAAGGATCAATTCTGCTTTGGGCAATTTTTAGCGGTCCCATGTTACAGTTAATGTAGGACACCGCTCTTGCTTTTTTATTGTCTGTGTGTATTACTGTTAGCGGCCAAACGGTTAGAGATATTAAAATGAAACCTTCACCATTGTGTTCAGCATCAAAAAGTAGATGACCACGGAAAAAAAAAAATCAGACCTGTAGGACCACTCCCTGACACCCCCAAATTAACATTTACCTCAGTAGTGGTAATAATAATGATAACAATTAACACAGTAATAATAATGATGCATCCTACATAACAATACTAACAACTGCTATCAAGACGTCATTGTTAATATTTACAAACGTATTGTATCATAAATTCTTTAACATATCCAAATGATGCATTGTATTAGCGGCCCCTAGGTTACAGCTTGCCTTTAAAACATAAAGGAACTGTCTTGCATTTATATGGTCTTGCTTTTAATTATTTTACTTATAAAGTTGCGCATATTATGAGGCCGCTTTGCCTATGACACTGTCTAAAAGCATTAATTGCCTTGTTTTCTTTTTTTTTTAATTTCTTTTCTTTCTTTTTTTCCTTTCTTGCGTCTTCTTTTTCCGTGTTTTTATTCTTCTTGTTATGTATATTTGACAGAAAACTACCTTACGGTTAGAAATAAAACAGTAATATTCTACTTAACCTCTTTTTTTTTAATTAGAAGTATTTTAAGTTACAAAAAGAAAATCAAACGTATATAAATACTAAACATTTTTTTTAATATTATCTTCTTTCTTTCCAATACTAGTAGCTTATGCTTTTCTCTTGGCGTTTTGTTAAAAATGAATGAATAAAATTCTAAAATTGATTTAAATATCTAAGCCCCAATGATTTTTGATTAGCTGTTTTGGTAGTATTTTCCGGAACAAGCGATTTTTTTATTCGTAATATTACAATATTTATATTAATAATTAACTATGTGTCTGAAACTGGGTTCGAATCCCGATCAAGGCATTAACGTTCGAGAAGTTTCCTTTCCTATGTTTGTCTGTTTGTCATCTTTCTTTTCAGGTCTGGAGTCATTCTATAATGACTTCCTGAAGAAGGCAATGGGTTACCACCTCAGTATCTGTTTTCTGGAAATTCAATGGATTCTTTCCACCCATCCAACTTAAGGTTGAGGAGAGAAAAAAAAATAATTTTAATTAAAAGAAAATTAAAAGAGATATTACCATGAAAGAATTTTCAGAATAAATACAGCAATCGGTATTTAAAGAATGCAAATATGAAATTCTAAAAGAATAAGTTTTTAATTCTTATCCATAATTTTTTTTAATTGAATTATTAATAACATTAAAGGAACGCCAAGATAAAGGCATATTAGAAAGAAATAAGATTAAGATTAAAAAAGAAGATTATTTGTTTTTTCCCGTATTAAAAAAATGTTTCCGGTTATTTCCTTATTGAACAATATTTTACTTTATTTTAATAAATGAAAAACTTATAATAGATAATAGTTACGGATAATATTAATTGTTTATTTCTAATCATATATTACCTTTCTGCCAAAAATTCATAACTAAAAACTATTATCTTCAGGAAGGAAGGAGATGTTAAACACTGTATATCGCGAAATCAGTATCCTTTTGTGAGATGAAAGAATGCATGGAATACTTCAAAAATATATTTAGGGTTTAAAGAAAAAAAGACAAGAAAGAAAGAAAAAAAAACAGACGATAAAAAATTAAAAAGAAAGAAATAAAATTAAGAAAAAAAGAAATCCAGATAACAGAATTGAACCCCATCTCCTTAGATCTTAAGTGTGCTGCTAACTCCTTAAGCCCCACCAGCAATTATCTCTGAAATCGAATACCAGGAAGTTAATAAGTTAATATTTGAAAATCAATAAAAATATTGTCAAGTATCTTGAAATCGGTGACTGTTGACCTCAACCCAATATATTTTTAAAGTTGCTCTATGTGTACATTCATCTCACGGAAGGCATTGGATCTATGTTAGCTAGAATAGGAATTACAAGAAGATAGCACACCCTGCCTAATCTTCTTGTAATTCCTATACTAGCTAACATAGACCTTCCAACAAATAGCCTTACAATCTACCTTTTTAAATAAAAATAAATTACGGACACACAACACATGTAAAAAACATACATATTAAAAAACGGGAACCGGATCTATGTTTAGTATGTATGTTTGTTTTGGTGTTGTGTGTCCACAATTTATTTTTATTTAACGTTAAATATGCACACGTAAAACTATTAGTGAAATCTACCTTTTTAAAACTCGTCTTTTGGTGGCGCTTTTGCTACTTGATATTCCTGTTTTCTACAACATCTCAACAGTGTTAATGACAATCTTAACTTCAAATTACAATGAACACAAACAGTTGCTTGAGAAAGAATTCTTAATCATAAGATTTTAATCTTGTCTAAGATTAAGCTTTGTTGAATTTTATTAGATAAAGAATATTGTCCACACTGCCTTTTAGTTTTTTTTAAATTAAGTCTAATTTAAAAGTTACAATGGCACATCAATGGAGATTAATTTAATTATTCGAAGGCATCTATGCATAAAAAAGGAAAATCACCCCATAAAGAAATGCAGCGAATTGTTGCGGCAGTACTAGAGATTACTAACGTTCTATTCAGTAATAGTTCTGCTTGCCGTAGGGAAGAAGATCAGCTAAGAAGCTAAATGCAGTTTAATCTAGCCTTCGTGGAACTGTTGGATTCCTTCATTGGATCTCCAGACTTCTTTAAGATATCCTTATTGCACTACAGGAGGGAATCTGATAGCTGGTGATGATTAATGGTTGTCAACGATCCCTACTGAAACATCATGTTTTACATTCAGCAGAAAAGCTGAAGATGGCTAAGGCCTGCTGAGGAAGACCAATTGTACTGCTTATCCCTTATCATATGTAGTACAGAGAAAAATCAATGGTAAGATTGTATCGGTGACTAATTGGTCTTGCAGATCTCTACAAATAAAGACGATAACAGTTCAAACGAACAAAGGGCTTTAATTTAAGAATTCTGATTTTTTTTGCATATAATAGTATCGGAACACTTAGCTCAATGAAAATGTTTGAGTTAAACACTATTTATTTTAACATATACCTAGAATGTTAGCTCTCTTTGAAGTGCCAATTTAAATTTTAAAGACTTTGTTGAACTTCTTTAAAAGCACACATTTTTGAAGCTCATGTTTCTTGAAGTGAAGTGAAGTGATTTTTCAGTAATAATGATTACATGTTCTTTCAAAATTGCAAGATAATTTTTGTTGTAATTATAATGTAAGTTTTCAAGATATATTGTTTTCATTGCACTATATCGCCAAAAGTATCCGGACACCTCTGGAGAAATGGATGTGGTTGTTATTGCTTGTTATCGCATGCTATAGAACGAGATAAAAGTGGCTACCACAGTATAGAGCGGTAAAACATGCGTCAGACAGTCAACGAGTAAGTCAGCAAAGCAAATTGATTTCAAACATGGATCTCATGTTTCATTGGATGTCATCGGTACAACAAATCGGTTCTCCTTGCTACATGTACCGCGATCAACTATAAGTGGCATCATTATAAAAAGGAAACGTCTGGAAATGACAACGGTAGGAAATCATAGTGGTAGGCCTAAGAAACTCACAGATAGCAACCACAGTTAAGTACTGTCTATATCTACATACATAAAAAGAAAAGTCCTGACTCACTAACTCACTCACTCACTCACTGACTCATCAACGCCCAGCCCATACCCTTGGACCTAGAAAGCTGAAATGTTGCACAGAGATTCCCTTTATGATGTAGACAAGGAATAATGCCGGATTTTTTGAAATTCGCAAGGGATAGGGAATATAGAGGCTTTATATTTTTGCTTTAAAGTTGCCTTATCAATATATAGGTGTGTGCCGCCAACCCGCAATATATATATGAGTTATTCGGAGAAGGCCACAATTTGCTAAATAAATAAAGTTGTTTTTTTATGCTAAGTTATATGTTTTTTATGCTTATGTTTATATTATATATAAATTAAATTTTCTATTCATGATGGACATAGTGATCGCTGAAAACTACAGATAAAAATATAGAAACAATAACAAAAATAGAATTCAGAAACCTTGGATAGCACAATTTTCTCACTTTCTCGCCACAATTATTTGACAAAGAAAATAATATATATAAACCTTCTAAAGGGTAGGAGAAAAAGCCTCAATTCGTAATCATGATTAAAAAAAAAAGAGAGAAGCCTTTTGAGTCTAGCTGAGACCTTGGTACGGGCGTTTCGAGTTTCTTGGGCTCTTCTTAACCAAAGATTTTTGAATTACAAATTATATTGTTGTTTTCATTTTCTTGTCTTTAGTTTGAGTAATCACTTTTTCCATCATTAATATATAATTCTTCCCCTCGTTTTTTGAGTTTTCGCTGGCTGAGTAGAGCTGGCTGAGAAGAGCCTAATAAGCTCGAAACGGCCATCCCAGTGTCTCAGCTTGATTCAAAAGGCACACCTTTTTTATCATACTGAATTTTAATTTTTGCTTACATTTTAGTAATTAGAAGATATTGAAATTCCAAGGTATAGTATTATAAATGGATATGATCAAAAGCATTTAATAATAATAATAATAATAATAATAATAACAATAATAATAATAATTACTTAGATTTACTTACATTATAACTCGCACTTCTGACATATTAGGTACAAACTCGAAACTGGAAAATCTTTTGAATCTGGAAGCAGTGTAACTCGAAAGTCCAAGTCGAAAGTGAAATGTCGAAGCACTGCGTAGCTTTGCATGCTAGACTGCCGTTTCTTTTCCCTGTAGAATTCAGGCGTAACAGGCGTAATCCCTTGCAAGATTAGCATTGAAAATTGACGAGAACGGCGCAAGGTGAAAGGCCGAAGCGATAGCGTCATGTCGTTAAACTGTTGGAACTGGAATGGAAATACCTGAGGTCGGGAGAAGGTAGCAATTGAAAAGTTTCATAAATACAAGTTGACATGTCGCAAGTAGTGGTATGTCTGTATTTCCATTCTGAAGGAAAGTAGAAGTTTTCGTCGAAGAAGTGAAGATTTTCGACTGAGAACTGGAAGACAAGACTGAGAATGAATGTGACAAAAATTTTAATAGCAGAGCCTTCGTTGTCATATTCTGTTTTTTTTTAATATAATGAGTTTGATACAATACAATATAATGAGTTATGATTGGTTTCTATTTAGAAGTTCTATTTAGAAGACTTAAATTGTAAGTCTTCATACCGGATAACTTTAGTTGATTCCTGGATGCGAATGTTTTGCAAATCCCATCAGGGAATTCACACTTGGGCCCTGATATCTGATCATTTGACTACTATGCATAGTTTGGAACATGGCCGCCATTATCCGCCTAATCTGTCTTTATAAGAAATTGCACATTCCATCTTTTTTTTTTCGTCCTCCTATACCTTTGTTTTCTTTTGGAAGCCCGTCAATACGCTTAAACATGCCGACTTTCACTACTCATAAATAGTGAAATTTTATCCCAATAAAAATATTTATTATATAAATAAGCAACAAAATGTATCTTATTTTTCCTTTTTTTAAAGAAAACACAATGCCCAAGATTGTTTTTCTTTTAATAATTATTAATAATTTCGATTCAACAAACTACATTGCCATATGACTATTTATACATATTTTACTTCGTAGAGCGAGTTCCCAAAATATCCATAACATCATCGATAAGAATAAGAATCAATTTTCAGCATCGCAATTAAAATAAGAAAGATTCCATTGATCAATAATAATTAACAATCTTTTTTTTTTCACCAGATGCCAAATAATTTAACGAAAAATTTAACAAACCAATAATTTAACAAACACATCCATAGATACCAATGCTTTCAGTAGCAATTCACAACACATGTAAACCAAAAACATTTTATGGCATCACTATAATCTATTGCTAGATCATTTTGTTGCCAGAAACAATCGGACGCATTCAATTTAACGCTCAAATCAGCCTATTACAGGCGAAAGTTGTACGGACTTTATTTGTAAATTTGTAGGTTTCTAATTTGAAATAACCAATCACAGTGCAGCGTTGGAACACGTCACAATGACGTCACGCCCACGTTGAAAGATGGCGTCTCTACTATTTTCTCCATTTCATAACAACGAATCGCGATTACACAATTATTATCAGCGTATTGAGAATTTCTTTCCCACATAAAAGAAGTTTACACTGAAATGCATGAAGTTCATGCGTCAAAATTTATCAGTGAGTTTGTAAAACCTTGGTTTTTACATAATTTCGGCTGTGGAGTCACTCGCTCACTAATCAACAAGTTTGAGACAACGACGATGCACATGCCGTCATTGTTTTCCAGATAGGATTGTTGGTATTGGCTGTTGGACATTCGTTATTTTTATTGTTATTGTTGAAACTGGTAAATCAATTTTTTATTTTCTTTTATTTTAACAAAATTTGGCTTAGTCATTCAAATTATATGTGGACTGTTGCGGAAGTCATGGATTTTAAAAAATGAGCTTAGAACATCTTTTCCAATCTTGTGTTTTTCAAAAATTTCAGGGTATTTCAAAAATGTGGCATTTGTTTTACTTCCGTTAATATTGCCTCAATTTCGACGAGCCTATTCTTTTAGGGCAGCAGGTTGCCATTATGTTTCATAATGAGAAACCGCAGCGCTGGCTACTACGAAAGTGTTAAATCAATTTTTTATTTTTTTTTATTTTAACAATATTATAATATTATTTTAACAAATAAGCTGATATTCAAATTACATACGGGCTGTTGTGGAAGTCATGGCTTCTAAAAAAATTAGCTTAGAACATATTTTTCATCTTGTGTTTTTCAAAAATGTGCTTTTTTTTTCTTCCGTGAATATTTCACGGATCGCAACTAGTAGTATTTAATTAAATAAATACGCGTTACAGTAGTTCTAGAAAAATGCAGCTAAATTAAATTATTCTCAGAAAAATCCTGAGAACATTACATTATTCATAACTCTTGTAATCTCAGCTTTTTATTTGTAGATATTCATAAAATAACATAGACTTCTGTTTGTTTCTACTTAATAATGTATGAAAATGATGGAACTGATTTTCTTTTCAATATATGTGGTGTAAATTAATAGACTATTAAGATTTCTAAAATTTGCGGTAATTCCGTGATGCTTCAAAAATTATCAAATAGTTAACTAAGAAATGAAGTTAAAAATGTGATTTCTTCAAAATTGCACTTATTTCATACATTTCACTAAACATGTATGTTGTATATAATAAGTTTCCCTTTTTTTCAAGATAAATTTTATGAAGCTTTTAACATCAAAATAAATGTAGTATTGTCTTAGAGGATTGAGTATTGTCATTATTATAAAAAAAATCTTTATACAGGATGGGCATAAAATAATTGGGTTTCAAAGATGTGTATTTTCTGTAGTGCTTAACGTATACAGTCTTGACATCTCTTAATTGGAAGTTCAACTAAATTTGATATGCGTCACTACTCAATGTGCCTATCTTTCGTCACCCAGCATACATCCAGACTCACTGGGTAATGCATTCTTTGATATTACTGATGGATGTAGACAATGGTGGTACACATTGTCTTTCATGTACCCTCATAGGAAGAAGTCGCATGGTATTATGGCTCGGGATCTTGGCTATCACAGGAGGTGGTTGTCGCAACTGTAACAAGTTCAATCCAGCGCTATGGAAGAACACGTTATACAGAATACCATCTTCTGGGATGATTGTATACTTTAGGCGATACAGAAAATACACATTTTTTAAATTAGTGTATTTTCTATCGTTTTAAAAAAGAGAGGAATTCTTTTTTTTATGTCAAATTTTGATTTTTGTTTATAAAAACCTTGAAAAAGTTTTAAGAAATTAAAACGAAATATTGGAAAATGTCTACGGTGTAGAGTTTTCAGGAGTTTAGGTATGTGTTTATTTATTTTTAAGAAAATACACATCTTTGAAACCCATCATTTTTTTTTGTTCACCCTATAAATTGTGTATTCAAATTCTAATTTAGGAAACTAATAACTATAAAGTCCTTCAAAAAAGATATCCGAATAATCGAGCTCCTTTTTAGGGAATAATAAAAATGTATAATAATATTTCTGAAAGAGATCCTGATTTGATATCAACCAACAAAAAGAAAGTCAAGAAGCAATTCTCATTGGATAAATAGGTGCTTCGTTTAAATACGTCTCAGTTAAGATATTATAGCTGTTTTATGACATTGGTAAACATGAATCTGTAGTTCTTTCATCACTAGTACCGGTAATATTTGAAGTACTGATTTTTTTATTTCGTTGCTGCTTCCTTCCTTGTAGTAAAACAGAAAAGATCTGACTGAAGTCACAGAAGTCTTTAAGATATTAGTCTTTAGTCATAACATTATCATTCTTTATACATTGGTTATAATTCTTGTATACCTAGCTAAGATCTGTGCCATCAAATTTAAGATAGAGAACTCTTTTTGGTTTTGATTCAGCTGTACATAAATAAAGTTTTGATTACTTCTTTTATTTATTAGATATATGAAAAGTTGAGTAATGTAAAAAATACACAAAAACAAAAAACAAAAACATTAAGCAATCGACATGGAAAGAAAAATCTTCCTGCACCGTATATACTCAAATACATACGTTACGTCAATGCTTCGAAAACTGTTAAGAGCGAAGATTTTTATCTGATTTTCCGAACACGTTTTACACAAATCAGAGCCACTGATGTCTTTGTTAGTTTGTTTTTTGTTAATTAACAGGAGAAAAGGACTCTGTTTTCTTTTCCTCGATGTCCATTTCTTTTTATTTTTCAAGATCAACTGATGAGACGTGACTGATTACACAAAAGCAAATAGCAAAGTGTTTCCCGTGGGGGTCCTAGTTTCCTGAACTTCTCCCCAACTCAATTTACTTTAATGTTGAACAGCATTTCCTAAATTCAAAATAATCGGATTTACACGGCCTAGCTCCCAAGACTTTAAAAAACATTAACAAGGTAATGTTGTTCCAAAGTTACTAAAGGCATTTCAAAACTATATTTCAAGGATGAATATTTGAATCATTGAGGCGTTACAGAAACATCCTCGACTAACAAACAAATTGTGCCTTTGGAATATTTATTCTTTTGACAAATATAGTGCACATTTCAATATAGGTTACATTTTTTAAAATAAAACTTTCTGAAGATTTGATAAATAGGCTACAGCAAATACTGTAAATATTGTAGTCAGTCTTTTCAAACCAAATCTATAGAATCAGTTATTTTTCTTATGATGTAATAATTCGTCAAGCTAATTAACAACATTGTCAAGATTTTACAACAGAAAATGGTTTGTGATATTCTGATCCTTTAGTTCTGTAAAATTAAGGACGATAACAAAAACTGTTGAAAATTGTGCTGGAAATTAGTATTTAAAGTATTTTTTATATTTTAAATATAAATAAAGTTAAAATATTTTAACTTAATATCTACTTTACTATATCGAATATTTTTTATCGCACTATAATATATTTGAATTAAGGAATAGAAATAATGAACCTCGAATAAAGAAAATGTTAGTCTATTTAAAATGGATGTTAAAAGAAATGACAAACGGGACTTTTAAGCTTAAAACTTAGTTGATATTCTGAACATTCCCTCTCCTTTATCAACTGTTAGCAGTGAAAAACTAAAATCAGCCCCTTAAGCATTCCATTCAATTCCATTCAAACCAATTGAAAAAATTATAAAAGCAAATTATTGATCCCCAACAAACGCTTGACATTAGAAATCTGGAGAAATAAGCTTTTCTGGGACACGTGCCGCTTTCCCATGGAATTGTCACGGGATCTACACGAGTAGAATTGTTGATTAATTTAACTGAACCAACAATTTTGATTCTTGAGTAAATAGATTTTAGTCTTGTAGATTGCGGTTAGGATTAATTTATCAAATCGTGAAATTGTTTGTCAGATGATAGTAGTGCTCGGTCTTCGCCAAAGTAATGGTATTACCAAAAACTCCAGAAAGTGATTAGAGATATATAGAAATGCTTAGCAGTTGCCTGTTTGATTGAGTTTTCATTATTTTTTAAAAATACCCATGCAGATCGGAATATCTTATTTCTTTATTTGTTCATGTAGATGAATCAGTTTATAAAGTACACAAGAGTGAAAACTTGCTTTTTTAAATTTATAAGTTTTCTTCCAATTGACCATCGGCTCTTCAGTTTGCAATACAAACAAAACCCTGAATTTTTGCTGAATCTTGAGGTTGGTATTAAGAAAAAGACAAATTTTAGCATCTATCACTGCGGTCAAAGAAGAGAACTTCCCTGTGATTGATAATGTTGTATATGCTGAAAGACAAGGTTTTCTTTCTTTGTATTTTTCTAGAATAATTATGCCAATTCTTATTCCAATGCTACAACTACTCTTCGTTTACATATCTGCAGTTGTAAATCGTTGTAAATCATAATTTCAGTTTAAAAAAATTAGATAATAACCTGTTGAATTTTCTTTTGAACAAGATATCTTAACAAAATTGGGAAATTTAAACATCTTGCTTACACTTACAATAGGTGAGTACAATAAAAAAATGCCATGTCAAATTTTTTTCCTTTTGTCTTCCTTTCAGGAATTAAACGTCAAAGGTACATGAGAATCGATACCACCAGCAAACCAAATATCATCTTTGATTATGATTGTAAGCTTCCATTTAGTCAAGAGAACAATTTACGACTCCTAAAACCGTTATCACTTCCTCGAATGATTCAGTGTTAAATGAAAACACTGCCAAAGCCATAATTTGTCTACAGATTATATGAGAATTTATTATTCCACCTCCGGCCTACTAAATTAACTAAATCATGCAACTTCAATAATTGTCAGTAATTCATAATTTATTCTTTCCGAGGGGAATATGATTTCAAAGTCTTCATTTTATAATTAAAATAGCGTTTTTAGCATAGTAATTTATTTGCATTGGAATGACAATTATTGCAAATATGAAAATTTCATACTTAATGATAATTTCAACACGTCATTAAAATTATTAAATTATCTAGTGGCTAATAATCTTTTGAAAGTTTTAGAAAAATGAATTATTTTGATTAAAAAGTCATAGCAAAAGCACGTAAAGCTTTTAATGTCTCTATGTTCTTTAATGACTTACCTACACGATGACAACAGAAAAAGTATAGAAAATCTCATTTTTGGATAGCTTTAGTCATAATAGTGATAACAATCTATAAGTTGCAAATTTTGCTATGATATCTAACCACGACAAGCCTATGAAAAAGAATAGACGTTTTGGGAAACCTCCACTACTTAAATTGACCTAAAGTAAAGTCCGGTGATGGAATGAAAATTTATTAAAACGACGAAACCACCTTGGCTACATGTAACACCATCTCTTTAACAATTCTTGATTTTTTTGTACATATTACCAAAGTTATAATACTCTTCAACATTAAGAGTTCTCTGAAGATATTTTAACAGGTGTTATTAAAATATTTCGTTAAGGAATGTTAAATTTTTCTTTAATTCTAACATTTTATTCTTTTCTTCGGAAATAATTCATCAAGACATTGAGCTTTCCATAACTTTTTTTAAACTACTTTTCAAGTTCTGACTAAATTCAACTGATAAATAAATTCTTTCTTAATTTTAAAAAGTGATATATTTCGATTACAATTTGTGATTATAATAATGAAATATAATTATTTCCTTTCATTTTGCTTTTAAAATATTAACTGATACTTCTATCTAGAAGTAAATATTAACTTATAAAACTTAAACACTTGGAATTAAAACAAATATATCATAAAACAGTTAAATTCATATTTAACTTACCATCTTTTGTATTTTGGAACTAGAAATTAAAAGTTATTTAACAGGATCGAATCTCAGTCGAATTCCTCAGGATGGGGGCCACACCGTCTCCATCTCCTGTCCTTCTTACATTATTTCAACAATATATTCTAGTGCAGGGGCTCTATTGTTTACACACTTTAATACGTACGTCATACATAACTGATTTAAGAATGAAAGAAATACTTCAGATTTGATATTAAGGATCAATCACTGCTCTGCTCTAATGAAATTTTGCTCAATCTAGTCAAATTCAAAGGTAAATGCGGTAAAAGTTGATGTTTCTTAAGATTCATAATTTACCTAATAAAAGCTTAAAGGAAAAAAAGGGATGGAATAAGTTGCTTGCTAATTTCATGATAAAAAGGAAAAAAAAAGTATAACCCAGAATTAAGTTTAACCTAGTAGTAAGGACTATTCAATGAAAATATAGTGCATATGTGAATAATAAGCGGATGATGTTTATAAAGTAATTAAGTACTAAGGTAAAAGTTAAAAATCACATTGAAATGTTTTGAAAATTTGAGTAATCCAGAACAGCATGTTCTGGATTATTACTAAGCTCTACTACTATAGCACTAAGCATAATGAGGAGGACTGCTTTGAAAATAATTTAATTGAAGCTAACCTGAATGGTAGTGTAAATAGCTGTTTTTTTTTTTCAAAAAACAAAACTGTCACAATAAATTTTGTCAGGAATTTGTTTGTTGCAGAAATCAATAACGAGAATATTTTTGTAACATTTATAACATTTTATGATGTTCTATCTACCATGATGTTTTTCTCATGATCAGAATCAGTTCAATGTAAGCTATAATTATCGTATTGTTCTTAACTTCATGATTTCGATTTAAATCCAGTTTTCAAATTCACTTTAAAATTTTCATTTTATCTTGCAGTGTCTTACTGATATTTAAAGATACATTGAATACTAGTAAGTGGCTTTTGAAATTCAAAATATTTTAGACATATTTTTATTTTGAAAGTACAAATTAATTTTAGGAAAATGTTGAAATTGCGTTCCTGGCCTGTTTCTCCACCCAAACCAACCCAAACCAAGAAGATTTTACTTCTTTGTCCTTCTTGAGATCTGAGCAGATCAACGTTCCATTATGATTTATAAACTAGTCTACTTCTTTAAGCTTCTCTCTTTAAAATACTTTTCCTTTTAAAAATAAGTTCAATATCGATATTCCATTAAATGAAAGAAATATTTTTTCTTGACGTTCCATAGGTAATACGTTGTGAATTGGCCTTTGGGCAGCTACAGTATTTCATATAAGTTACCTTGGAGATAGGGAAACAATTAGCGGAAAAACAATAAAAATACACGTTTGTTTATAAACTCAACAAGATATAAGTAATTCGAATTTGGTACAAGCTTCTCATCTTCTACTATAAGAATAGAAAGTACTACAGTCTTCTGAAACAGCCTTCGTAATAGTGTACCCAGATTATGTCAAACGTAGTATTAATATGTGAATAAAATCAAAAATTTGTTGACAGAAAAAAATGTTGTTGATGATTTATATATTTGCATTGAACTTTAATTTCTATGAACAAGATTAGATATAAAGTAAACAAAGATTTTAATCAAGCTATTTAATCAAAACCCACTGGATTTATTTGTTATAGTTAATTTATATTAATATAAACATATAAATTGTTAATGAAGGCACTATTTACTTACGGCTAAATTATCTGATTGAGAAATATTAATGAGAAATCTACAATTAAAGAAGATTTAAGGTAAATTTTAAAGTAGTCAAGTATTCACTAATAAGGAAAAAAAACCTTCAGGCCAATTTTCCTTGGATTTTCACTGGATATTTGGAATAAAGCTGTTATTAAAGAGTAATGATGAATTTTTTTGTGATAGTTTAAGAATGGTAGATCTACGCCTTAAAAACTTTCTTTAATTTTACAATATTTTTTTTTAACTTAGATAGTACACAAATGGCCGCTTTGGTATAGCTTTGTGATCAAGACAGTGCTCATCTTTCCATAATGGGTTATTGAAGAAGGCATCAGAAACCTTTTCAGAATCTTTCACACGAAATAAAAGGCGGAAGACTACACTCCTATCCGGCGCGCCCCCGGATGGCGGGAAATCTCATCTTTTTGTTTCTTATTCAATTCTGAAAATCAAGTCCAGCTTTATAGAATGCAGCTGGAACACTACAAAAATTGGGATATTTTGATCTAAGATAATATTGTAATAACTACAAACAAAGGTAAAACGAATGTAGTCATCGCTTCTGCAGATACACAAAGAAAATTTTCTGTTAAGTTCTCCCAGTTAACAATCTAACAATGGTTAAAATGTATCTTCAAATTTTAGCCACAATTTAATCAGTTTTGGAATTTTCGTAATTTTTCAATTTTGAAACTTTCGAGTCGCTCAGAAGCTAATTTCTTTCCACGGTATTGTACTCAAAAGCTTGTTTAAGCATTTTTTTAAGCTATCTTACTGTTGATAAGGAGAAGGACAAAATAAGTGTCGGATTTCAATCCGTTTCAGGAATCAAGACAACACCTCAAGACAACACCTCATAAATCCATTGATATTGTGATGTGTAATTTTGCCTGGTCCGTAGACTGAAACTAGCTGGAAATCTGTAACTGATCTGATGTGATCTCATCTCATCTCATCGTTTTATTTCAGGGAGAGCATGCATTTAAATAGCCTAACCGTGCTGTTTAAATTACAGGGAATTATGGGATAACCACCAACCGTTAGATTTTGAAAACAAACAATAGAATTGACAGTTTAACGGAAAAGAATTTAAATGTACAGTGGATTAAATTATGATTCATAAGAACAGTAAAATCGAATACATAAAGCTATAAAAATCATTACAATATAGAACCAAAGGATAAACCTCATTGGGTATGAGATCAATGGTTATAAAAGAGTCGTGTGGATTTACAATAGGACAGAATGACCTTAATATTAAAAGTGGAAATAATATAAATGGTAAGATGAGTCTTCCTTAAGATCTCTCATCCGTTTTTACTCAGAGCACGATAAAACAAAGAATGTAGTCAGGAGTTCACATGTTTTGCATACACTATTCTGGTAAATACCAAACACATACACGTATCTATTACGGGTACACTGTTTTGTAAAGAGATATGTAGTCATTCTGCAATGTTTCCTATTTACGTTCAAGTTTGAAATTGTTATGCTATTGTCAGTCTTTTTGTGTAAATAATGTCTACTGTGTCATAACTACGAGGTAACCCAAATCGTGTGGAACTGTTTTCCAAGACAATCGTTTACGAAGTCCCAAATACTCTTTTATCAAAAGAAAAGCCTAAAAGCTTTAAGGGCAATAAGAAAGCATAGAAGAATCTTTCTTCGCCAACTAATCTGCTTTTTCGTTTCCATCAATGTTCACATGCTTCTTGAACCTAGTACAAATTGATCTTATTCTGGCCAGACATGTTAAGACCTTCCTACATTCAGCAACAAGCTGTACTGTGCAAATAGATTTATACAATAATTCAGAAATAAATTAATAATTAAGACCAGTCGTTAAGAAAAACAGACGTTGAATCTATTCTTATTAATTCTTAAATAATTGAATTGAAGGGCTTGGTGGAAGAAAGGCCAATCCCACAATTTTGGGATTTGGGGAAAAATGCAGTTAAAGTGTTAAAGAAGCTGAACAGTGCAATGTCCATCACTTTTTACAATGCATTTCCCATGGTATAACGCATGCAATGAATTTTGTTCAAAGAGTAAACACTAGATGATACTAGCTTACACATCAGACACAAATCTTATTTTTCATGGAGGAGTGGGATTGGCCCTTCTGCCACCAAGCTCTTCAATTCTTGCAACTTATTTCTCTTATATCAAATTCTGTTATGAATCATTAAACATAAATATCACCAGAACGACAGTTACTTGATCATCATAATGTACTGCTATACTTTAAATGTTAATCGTACTTAAAAATCGATCTTTCTTAGGATTTATTTTGCTCACTTAGTCTAACTATGGTGCAGCTTAGCCACAGATGCTTTTGCGCCATTAGACTCTACTAATTAACCAACCATCCGTCCCAACTATAGGAAAACACAAATGAAATATTGAAGAACGATGAAAATAAGAGTTATGAAATATATTAACTTTTAATTCTCTTCAACGATATTGTAAAATAACTTCAGCCGGTTTTACTTAAAGAAATTAATGTTTTCTTTAAAATATTAACTGATAAATGAGTATATCCAAAACTCACAACATGATGAAATAATTCTAAATATTCAATGAGTAAATTATATATTTTGTACTTTATGATTAATTAGCTTCAGTACAAAGTTGACTGTTGATCACTAAATTAGAATAACTGCTCATAACATTAGCTGCTCTGGTAACTGTTCTTGTTATTCTTATTCGTCTTATTCTTAAATATAAAGAATATAAATATCTTCTTCTGGAACTTTACTGTCATCCCCTAAATCTGCCTTCTGAAATAAAAAGTTTATTTTAAAGTGCTTTTTATCTTCATATTAAGTTCACTATAGATATCAGCACCGTTTTATCAAATCTCTAACTTGGTCGCTATTCACTAACTTGCTTCAAGAAGTTATGATTTTGTAACTTTTTATAACATTAGAAGTATCTCATTCAGGCCGTTTCTAAAATTAGGCAAGACTAGGCGGCCGCCTAGGGCGGCAAGATTTTAAGGCGGCCGAAGGACGGAAAAAATTAATTTTATATATATATATATCTAATGTCCAAACTGCAAGCTCATCCTTCGAGTTTAGAAAAGCAAAGATATCAATCAATCATTAGCAATTTAAATTTAGAACGTAAAGAATATAAGAATAAAAATTAACTTATATTACTAAACTATTATAGCCGGACAGTGATATGAAATTTGAAACCAATGTAAAGAACAAATCACTGTCTGAAACTGCCAATTCAAATTTCAGCTCACCGTTTCTATGGTGATAAAACAGATTATTCGACCACCACGTCATCAGCGGCAAAATTTAGAACTAATTTAGTAAAAACGCAACAATTAAGACCTTGCTCTCCTTAATTTAGATTTTTTAATTATCTAAAATTTAAAATATTTACCTAAATATTAAAATTAAGAATAATTAACAGCTAAAATATTT
>JAFIDM010002131.1:36286433-36309821 GCA_023159025.1 Thereuonema tuberculata
AATAGTTGAGTGTCACGCTGCCGCTGCAATGGGGTTTACCCGAATCTTAAGCATGGAGAGTCCTTTGACGTCTAGAAGCTGGCCAAATACTGATGGCAGTGGCAGCAGCGGTTGCAGCCTCTTAAAACGTGATTAGCGGACTCGCTTCAGAGAAACTGGCATAGTACGAAGAAGATCAAAGCACGACCGCGCACGTGGCACCTCTGCAAGAAATGATCGCTACTTGATTCTAATAGCACGAAGGAACCATCGAAGCAATGTGACTGAGCTGCGGAGCCCTACTAACTGCTGGAGCAGTTGGTGCCAACTTTCCTTTCATGGACGGTAATGCACGCCCCAATCGTGCGCATCTCGTCAACAACATGCTGCAAGCGGCTGAAATTGAGCGCAAGGACTGGCCTTCACGTTTTCCAGACCTAAATCCCATCGAATACGCTTGGGATGCACTAGAAAGACATTTACCAATCACCTCCCGTAGCACTTCCTCAGCTGAAAGTTGCCCTGATGCACGAGTGGTCACGAATTCCACAGGAACTGCAGAACAATTTGATCCTCTCCTTCCCTCATCGTTGTCAGTGTGTTGTAGCAGTCTCAGGTGACCACACACCCTACTAAACAGTCAATGTGAGACATTTTTTCACGTTTGACATGCGAATGTTAACCGCCGTTAATGTGTCACATCCTGCTCAACCCCGATAAATGGATTCTGCACCTCATTTACACAATCAGACAACTTCCATTTTCGTGTCATTTGCTTCTCTGATGATGTTCTTTAATAAATAAACTCAAATGCCTCTGCTTTTTGGGTGTATTATATTCATTCCCAATATCCCCTTTAATTTTGTGAGCAGTATATAATAAATGAATACTAATCATTTTGATACTTAATTATTAATTACTTTTTAAAGATTCCTACAATTTTGAATTACCGTCTGGATTCAAAAATATCTATGCATTATGTAGATAAAGATTGAAGCCTACTTGATTTTCTAGTAAATTGAACGTAACATCAAATGTTTCTTTCAAATTTTAAAAAGTAATATATGCCATTGAAGAAAACCATTGAGGATTTATGCCTAGATGTCTGTAGCCTCCTCGGGCAATTGTCATTTATAGCTTTCAATAGAGAGTTTTATTGTGTATTTCTAATGGATCATATTATGCTGCAAACTATTCAACAGTGAAATGAAGAACCTTTCATGAATAAAACATGAAAAGTGAATCAGTGATCCATGTCAAAGCTTTACAAAAATAGAATCCAAATGAGATTTACAGGAGCAGGAATTTAAAAGTAAATTTAACATAAGCTGTCTTATTCTTGCTGATGAAAAATGTGAAACAATGTCTATTTCTTTTCCTTTCACATAAACTTACAATGATGAGCAATTAATAATCGAGAGATATTAAATGCATTATTTCATATTCAGCAGGAATTTTTCTGAATTACAAAAACGCTGAATCGTCATGAGATATTTATAATTAATTAGAGATTACTTTAATAACATAAAAAACTGCGGCGATCTGTATCTTAATTAACTGTTTTTTTAATTTATCAAAAATATCAAAAGCTTATATAGGTTATATAATGACAAAAGCTACAGAAGAATTGTAATATCATACTCAAAATTATGCAAAAGATTTATAAGCGTTTTTTATAAAACTCTCAGTATTTCATAATCTTACAAAATATTAAATACTGGTAATGCTTTTCCAGTTAAGTTTTCCTATTGACAAGTAATTAATAAAATAAAATATTTTATTGTAATAATTTTATAACATTCGCATAAATACCGTAGTTCCTTACTTACTGGTTCGATTTTCATGAAAATCATTTGGAATCATTTCCGGTAAGGATCTAGAAACTTATGTAGGATGTAAAACCAATGTAAGGACGTAGAACCAATGGAAGATGTAGAACTAATTGTTTCTGAGGCATTTTGATCCGTAGAAGATGAATAAAAGGACAATGAATGGTTTTGACGGTTGTCAATTGGTCAAACAACAATTGGCAGTTTTTTGATTTCTACCAAAATCATTTCGAGAACAATTCACTTCTGCCTGGAAAAATATTAGTTTTCTAAGATCTAATGTTTTTAAGTTATGCTAATGATAGACGGTCAGACGAGTTTGAAGATATGTTTTTTTTCATTTAATTTTATTTTTATTGAAAACCTTGTTTTTACTCTTTTTTCTTCGCTATCCTTAAGAAGGGATGTTTCAATCGTTGCACTAAACCTAAAATATTTGCTAGTGCCCAGCTACCACGCAACTATAAATCAAACATCGGCTTATATAGTTACTGATGCCAATATTATTTCATTTCTTATAATTTCATGTATCAAATATTTATTTAGTTAAAACAGTAAATATGTTGCCCTACTTAAAAAAAATGTAAATTTGCTCTGCAACTGAAGTTGAAGTAAAATAAATAATAAATTCTTAGGGTCTGTAGGGTTTTACGATGTACTGATGTCTGTAGTATGTTATATAAAACTTTTTTTTTGGTTGACAAAAGTCTAATATTGCGATTCTCACTTATTCTCTGTCCAAAGAGCCGTGCGCCCTGGATGATTAGGCGAGCATTGGACAGAGAATAGGCGTTACATGTTGAAGCAAAATCTAAGTGACTAATCTCTCTTCCATGTTTCTAGGACAACAAAGACATTACTTTTGTTTCCTTTTAATCCTATTTTATTTAAAATAGATATTCCTTAAAATTCCTTTTCTGCATTTGTTTTGACGTGACAACGATGAAAACTAATGAAAAGTTTGCATTTATTTTCAAATTATAATCTCTTAGGAAAATAAAAGAGTTGAATTTTTCCATATTTTGAAAATTAATTAAATTAGCAGTACTTACTTGTTCTCAAGATTGTATTTTTAATCGTAACAAACCACTCAGAAATTATTGGATTAGGTAAAATGATTAGTATTCGATATTTAAGACATAGATAGAAATCCATGTTTGGTTCTAATGCTTTTATATGGGAATTTTATTTTGGCTTCTGTTGCTAATTTCTCAACAAGGACCCATTGGAAATGATATAAAAATGAAATCTTTTTTAATCAATGAATACCAGTTTGAAGAAGAGCCATCCAGCAATGCAGAAGTTATTAGGATGAATACTGATAGACAGAGATGTATGTACATATCATAGCATATTTGATAGTTTTCCAGTTTTCTTAAGAATCTGGATTAGGATATTTTTTGAATTCTAAATGAAATGTAAACATCGAGATAATTCGTTGCAACCATCTAGAACAATGAATTCTAAGAAAGTTGCTGACTTAACTCCATTTTACGAAAATAGTGACATGGTATCTTTTGTCCATGAACGCATGACTCCTTCGAAATTATTTACAATACCAATTTAAATCCTATTTCACTTGTCCGAGATTACAAATTGTCTTGTCGAGTGAGTGGAGTTCAATACAGTTTTCGATAATTCACAAGTTTTACTGCATTTCTAAAAATACCCTATAATTCATTAGTTACAATTCACCAACCCAATAGTGGAAAGTTTCATTATAGCTGATGTTGTCAAAAAACTAAATTTCAATACGTTGATTTTTATTCGTGTGATCTAGGATGAACGTAATTTCATATGTTCTATATCAAATGTAGGCCTATATTTTTACGATCATGAGAAAAGAGGATTAATTACCATGCACTTAACCTACTTATAGTGTTGTTTTATCTATCTCCTAGCTGACAAATCCCGTTCTTTGTACGGGTTTAGTTAAAAGATTACAAACATAGATTGGAAAAAAAAAATATTTTTATGGTTCGTAGCATAACCGGAGAAAACCCAAGAAGTAATAGTGTTGGCATCACTGAACGTAAACATGGAAATTTTAATATGAAGATCGGAGAATATAAAACTTTTCACCCCTTTCTGACCATGCCCCTATCACTTTCAACCTCCCTAGTTGGTAAAACTCACGTGAGCATTACAAAATAATGTTATACTGTTATTTTGCAAATCCTGTAGAACAACGCTCGCTTCAACAACGCTCTCATCCCTTCCCCCTCCCCCCCGTTTACATCCCTTACGCCTCGATATTGCTAATTCGATCAAATAGCATCTTTTCGATTTCGATAAAAAAAACACACATCAAATTTTGTTTTAATTTCGTGTTTTAGTTCCCATTTACGCCACCAGGTGCATATGTGGCGCTAATTCAGGGATGTTAACCCTTTTCAACCCCTTATGGGGGGTTAATCAAGAACCCGATCTGTTTCTTTTTCAAATACAACTCAGGAAATATTCTGTCAAATTTCCTGAGTTGTAGTTTCCTGGCTGCATGGGAATTAGGGGAATTAGTGATGAGTCAGTCAGTCAGTGTGGGCTGTGTGTTTATATAATTATATAGAGATGACTCGAAGACTTTAGTTGTTTCAAATTAAACAATATGAACTTCTTGTTTCAAATAAATTGGCAATAATAAACAATGTTTAAAGTACACCACAATCTTCTGTAAAAATTAAATATGCCTTTATTTTCCGTCTATATTTCATCTTTCTGTGCGAAAGACTTCTTCAGGACTTTAATGGAGGAGAAGAAATTCTAATCTCCCTCCTCTAAATTCGTTATGAACACATTTGAATTTAGAGGAGGGAGAATAGAATTTCTTCTCCTCCATTAATGTCCTGAAGAAGTCTTTCGCTCAGAAAGATGAAATGTAGACGGAGTGTTTAATTTTAACAGGAGATTGTGAAATGTATGTATTTGATATTTCACTTTGTTTTATGTACGCTTAAAATAGCTAAATATTTGTAATAGAATGATTATAGAATTTCATTTGAAGGAAAATAGATACATTCGAATATTGGCGTAATATTTAAGCTAATAAACACTTGAGTCATAAGAGTCTAGTTCTATTGTCTAATTTTGATTCTACAATAGCATTTCTTTGTAGAAATCGGCTATTATATTGGAATAACTTTTGCTAAGGAGTTTATGCGCTCATATAATTTAATTATTAAGAAATCCATAAAAAAATCATTTAATGCTAATCTACTATATAAAAAGAAAAGTCCTGACTCACTCACTGACTCGTCAACGCCCAGCCCAAACACTTGGACCTAGAAAGCTGAAATGTTGCACAGAGATTCTCTTTATGATGTAGACAAGGAATAAGGCCGGAGTTTTCGAAATTTCCACGGGATAGGGAATAAAGAGTATTTATATTTTCGCTTTAAAGTTGCCTTATCGATATATAGGTGTGTGGCGCCAACCTGCAATACATCTGAAGGTCACAACGTAACCGTATTTTCCGATCTCGAAATTAATTTGCTAAATATATATATATTTTTTTTAATGCTATGTACGCAAGGGTTCCGGAGCGAAGCGAAGTAAATCAGATAAGAAAATGACAAAGAAAAATCATTAAGATGTTTAAAAAACGAAATTATTCTAACAATTCCAGAAGAACGTGAGACCTGTTTTTATTGATTTCTGCTCCACATCTATTGACATGATTAAAAATATTAAAACCTCTTCCCAATCATTGATTAATTTTAGCTCGAATAAAGATAACTCAATAGTTTGAATAGAATGTTGTAAAAATACTATTGAAAAACCACAATTAAGTCGTATATTTGCAGAAAGACTTACTTATAACAGAAAAATTCTATGATCAAAAGATATAGAAGTAGTTCAAAACTTTTTGTATGTGTTGGTTCTAATTATTATTTTTCATTATTTACGTATATCTTTTTGAAATTATTATGATCCACTGCTTAAGAAGAATGCTGATGTATGAGATTATTGATATAAACAGTTCATTTTATGATAGAGGTTGCTTTTTCATTTAAAATTCTCACTTTTTAAATTATAATATCAAAAGTTATAGAAGTAGTTCAAAACTTTTAGTATGCTGTTGGTTCTAAATAGTGTATTATTTTTGATTATTTATGTATATCTTTTTGAAGTTATTACGATCCACTACTTAAGAAGAATGCTGATGTATGAGATTATTGATAAAAACAGTTCGTTTTATGATGGAGTTTACTTTTTCACTTATAATTCTGACTTTAAATTATAATAATAATATAAGAATAAGGAACTGTATTTTAACGTAAGGCTGTTCTTTCCAAAGTTGATATTGAAGGGAAACAGACACAAGCTCTTTCCTACTTAATATCATTTCTCAAAGGTGGTGGACTCCTCAAAAAGACATTTCAAAATGGATTATTTTCTTGGTTATGAATACGATCAACACTTAATTTCCACTAGGATATTTGAAATATGTAATAAACTTTCAAATACCGTATTAAATGAAACGCAAGTCAATTGAACAATACACACATTTTCTTCTGAATAAACCAGCATCTTTTTCTTTAAATTTAGAGATTTACGATGTAACGAATTTAAAATGACAGTCAGTGGTTAAAGTATATAAAGCCGTTTGTGCTACAATAAATAAAACATCCCAACCAAATTCCTCCTCAATCAGACTTTCTCAGCATTCACTTCTGATGTCTCTGGAACGCTGTGAATGTTTGGCCTTTGTATGTTCAAATTATCCAAATAATCTATTAAATGCGAGAAGTTATGGCTTTCGAAAACACGACAGTATTAATTTTGCGAATTTTATTAAGCTCTTCGAAGAGACGTTAATATTGGAATGATGGTCATAAACCTACGTCATTGTGGAATTAAAGTTGATCCCAGTTCATTAAATGCATTCGCCACATCGATGCCCGTTGACCTTAGGAAATTTGAGATGTGGCTGTTAGATTGTAGATATTCTCCACTCCTGGATCTCTTCCATGAAAATAATTGTCACTTGATTCTGAATCGATAATAGGGAAACGCGCCAACGAATAAATAGACTTAAGTCAAATTAGTACTCATGATTTACCATTTAATTAAGTAACTGTTTTCTGCTAATTTCCTATTGATTTCGTTTACAAACTTTGGTTGGGAAATTAAATGAGGTTTTTTTTTTCCTTAATGCGGAAACACCAAAATTTTGTGTTTTCCACTTTAAAATATGCATGTACCACACCGACTCCACAATATTCACATATGGACAACTCTAGGCTTTATGCTTCCTAAATAAACAATTCTTTTTTTATCCTGATAAAAAGAGGTAATTACTTAATTTTTGGTCAGATATGAAGCCTCCTTTTGGTCAGATATGAAGTTACAAACCCTGATCTTCCTTTCTCATACAGCAGGAAAAAGTCACCTATCATTAAAACTTCATCTTTCTGCGATAGATGTTAATGATATGAATTTAAATGTTAATGATATGATATCATTGCCTTTCTCAACATTGCATAGATTCTAACATTTCACTTTAAGACATAGCCAAATAACTTATATAGCAATCTGATTTAGCTTAACACTAAAACCTTTCAGCTACTAACTTACAAGTTCTCATTTTTAGAAACATAAAAGATTATGGCATTTGTTTTCTTAATTAAAGAAATAATTTTATTTATTGTAAAATTTCTCTATTTTCAATCTATTAAAGTGATCATTAATAACAATAATAATATTTTTTTAATATACCTATAGCATAAGTTTCAGTTTCTTAGAATGATTAGTTTTGCATTATTGTTATCAGAACGATAATGGAAGAACTGATAGAATTGGATATTTTGACATTATGAAATTGCTATATGAATTTTATTTTTGCAACGTATATTAGAGTGCATCATTAACTTTTTACATCAAACTATAATGTATCCTTTTAACGTTCAACGGTAATGTATTCTTTGATTGCTTAAATTATCAAACGGTGGAATGAAAATTTTTGATAATAATTTTATTATAATCAGATTATTACATCAGCAGTTTATTGTTATATAACGAATGGGAATATTAATTTTTCTAAAAGCAAAGCGTAAAAATCTACTCGTAAAATTTGTCTGACTGTTCGTAGGTAAGTTAATTTGGTTTAGGTGGAAAGTTTTGTAGTATTTGTTGCCACAAATATTGCTATACCGTATTTAAGTATCTTCGCTATCCATCCTCATTCCAATTCCTGCATAGTGAGGTCTTCGCTGTTTCCATTCCTATGGTACACAGTGTTTACAAAATAAAAAAAGTAGCAAGCTTTCTTTTTTTTTTAACCTACTTTTCTAGAACAGTGAGGGCTCATCAAATCCTAACTGCTTGTGTATGTTTGTCCTTCCTTAATAAACTTTGAAAGCTACGTGACCTTGAAACTTAGTATGCATATTTAAGGACTAAAGAAGATTTAACTTTCATATTTGAAATCGTTTCCAAGTGGGTCCATGTCGAGAAATTATCTCAGATTCACTGAGTAATGGGTATTAATTCTTTTAACTAATCCGGTAATTAGCGCGAGGATTTGGGTATGTTTAAAATTAATCCGATTGGGGTCATTTAAGTAAATAATGCCGATTTACTTCATTTATTAGGAAACGAAAAATTTATACTGTTTATATTCGACAGATTTAATTTGAAAACAAAAGAAGGCTTTTAGTTTGTTTCGTTTCCCTGACTTCAATAATAAAAGTTTAACATTAACATTTTAAGGAAAATAAGCTTTAATGTCTTTCATAAACTTCTAATAAGTTTAGGCTGTTGGCAAATGTTGCTTTCTATTTTTAATGATATCTCCTTAATTATTATTTGAACAATGAATTCAAAACACTGAACATCCAAGATAATTACTGTTCTTTTCGCTCATCCAAAACTCGGAATGCATTACATGGAGATTCTAAAATATTATTACAGAAACGCATATCACTATCTTACGTGCAGGGAGGTTAGAAGTAATTATGAAATTAATGTAAGCCTAACTTTGGAAGATCTTTTTTCTAACGACCAATTTAATCCCGTTACTGAAATAACATTCATACCCTTTACTTATAGAGAGAATATAGCTGCACCACATCTCAACGACACACCGAGACTTCGATAATTCCATTTAGAAAGTCGTAAAATATATAATGTAAAGTAATAACTTACAATTACCATTGAAATTTTCATCACTGAATCTTTTGTTATGAGGATGTTTGACGTCTTCTGACCAAAATAGTGTCTCGACATCGACGATTCATGATACGATTAAAGTTGTATTTGAAATTTTTTAAGATTAATTGTCTTCTTGTAAAAGAACATATCTGACTTCTCTAAGGTTATGGAAAGTGCATTGAGACCTCCAATTTATCTTCCTCAAGTCTCTATCAGGAAATAAAGGCACGATCGGTATTATGTCAGACAATTGGGATGCCGTAAGAATGATTGTTTGTTTCTTTCTATAGGTACTGGTGAACCAGATTAATGGGGTCGGACATTATTGCCCAGCAACAAAGAATCAGGATTTACAGCTGTAAGCAAAGGATGAACATATTAGTCCACGACTTCATCACTAAACCTGATATCTGCAAGTATAATGCCTACGACACATAAAGAACAGAGCTGACGTTGATTGTCTTCATCACAACACATCGTCAAATATCTCTCTTTCCCCAATATGAATGGAATGATGTTCATTTCTAGGCTTAGTCCATATCAATCGTCTTCGAGATTAGCGTGAAGTTTGAATCGGGAAACATCAGTGAAGAGCACATTGCCCTTCCTTTTTAACACGTTTTTATTAGCTCGCTTTCTTCGATGTCTGTTTGTTCGGCACAAATTTTGCAACTGATTTTAAGCTAACTTCCCGATGAGCTAGCGATTTGAAACTTCAAACATAGCTCAGAAATGGATGACAATGCAATATTAACTAGCTTTCTTGTCTGTCTGTTCGTTAGAAACCTTAATTCTTCGGATAGCACGTCGATGCAGCAAGGCGCGTATGCTCTGAGTTACCGTGCATTGCAAAGCAGCATTTTTGCTTTGTAACACAATTTATTTATTTTTTTTTAATTTATCGTGTTTAAAATTTAAGTTTGTGTTAAATGTTTAAAATCGATTGAAAAATTTCATACACACAACGACTAAAAAGCAGAAAATAATTATTTAAAATTTATTTTTTTAATATACCACGTTTTTAAGACGGACTAAAAAGTATAAAATAATTAGTATAAAAAGTATAAAAAGTATAACGAAAAACGTGGGGCGCAAGATAATATATACTCCATCCATACCATCTCAATTATCTATTGCATGCGCCCCACGTTTTTCATTATACTGTTTATACTAAATTTATACTTTTTAGTCCGTCTTAAAAATATGGTATATTAAAAAAAATATTTTACGCGAGCTGCCGTGCTGTATGCGTCCTCTGACATTTACGTCCATCCTCAAGTCATCATACTGTTCTCCATTTCATTCTTCAGATGTATAATATTTTCGATTCATTTTCGAAAAATGGCAATCTCGACAACTAGAAATGAAGAGGCTTTAGAAATGAGCTGAATTTTATACTCAAGAAGTTTGATTGTAGGAATGTCGATTATAGATTTGACAGGTCTCCTTAAGTACATTACATGATTTGCTGTTTTTTCTGCGCTTTTGTTTCTTAAATATGCATGTACATATTGCTTTTCTCATTTAACATTTTGAGTATCAAAAGAGTGGAACCAATATTTGTATTTTAAATCTCTTCTCTCCATTTTCTTCTCAGTGTTCAAACTATAATAAAACTTATTCTCCTTCTTGTAAAATATTTAATGCTATAAATATCGAGGGCTGTGTGACATAAAGGCCTATCTCCATTCCGAGTTATTAAGGGTTTTATGTTTATATTGCCTTGCCAGTTCTATCAGTTAGGCTTTTTATGAAAGTAGAATTCTACCAGTTGCAATGAAATTTTCAGTTAGGTCTCTTTTTCATACAAAAGGTATGGTTCTAGGATTTCACTTAAGACATGTAACTCAATTTTTACAAAAATGTCACTTAGGCCTTTATGTCATAGAGCCTTCGATATAATACATGTGTAAGACGCATTTTCGAGAGTGATACGTACTCTCTTTTTCAATCCTAAAAGTACTTTTAGGCTTGAATAAGAGAGTAGGTATCACTCTCAAAAATGCATGTGTATTATGTTTATAGCATTAAATATTTTACAAGAAGGAGAATGATAAGTTTTATTAAAGTGGAACCAATAAGTAAGCCTAGAGCTAGCGGGGATTACTTATTGCCCTTTTTATTCTTAATTTATATTTTGATGTTTTTTAAGCTTAAAGGTCATGGTTTTTGTCTACTTGTCCTTTGTCTATGTTTCTTTTGGTTCTACTGAGCTATTGAATACTGGACGAACTCAACCGATGAGAGATAGGAATCTCGAAACGGTTCCGTCTTGGGTTCCCGGTATGAAAAATCCAAAAATAGCTCAGTGAACCTTTAATTGTGTGCGGTTTTATGCTTCTTTTTTTCTTTTTCTTAATAAAATATAAAAAGAGACAAATAATTAAGGGATTGAAGAAAGAAATGAAGGATTCTTGAAAAAACAAAACAAAAAAAAACATGCAGGTCTCGAGTTTTATTTTTTAAAATTAAAGCTTTTTTTTATATTTTTAAGTTTATTTTACAAAATTGCAAACTTAAAAGTCATCGAGATCATTCGAATTTTCTTTTACCATTTTCTTGGACTAAGAGCGTGAATCGTTTGAGTTAACAGAATTCAAATAACATCGCAACTTCCACCAGGAATTATAATAATGTTTATTTTCCTTTAGGCAAGTGGTTGTAATAACAGAAACGCAGCCAATTGGATTTAGAGTAAACTTGCAAATTACAGTGAATCTAAAATCAACATATTTTAAGGCGATTCTCAAAAGTTCTTTAGGGAGAGGAAAATTTTTGAATAAAAAAAAATTGATAATACTAACCAATAATTAAGATAAGCAACTTCTCCAAAATAAACTGTTTTCAATGAATTTTAGCATCATCAGATTTCCTAAGTCTTCATTATTAAATAAACATAAATTTAAGTTTTTAAAGTGAACTTAATTTTATTCATAAGTTATCTTAAGATTGAGTGATATTTACATATATTTTAGTTAATACTTATACATAGAGATGATTCACGTTTATTCGGTCGATTTTCGTGACGTCATTGACTTACCAGAACCCTTTTCTCCATCACCGGTTTTGTTTGAAGGGGTGCCTCTGCATTCTGGCAATGGCTCTGCATCGCAGTTTCCATTAAAGAAGGCTGCATTGGAGGTAGACGAGGGGGATCTTGTTCCACTCCTCTTTGCAAGCTTTCCAAAGCCCTTCTACTGTTTTCGGTTGTCGTGTTCCCAGAGCTCGTTTAAGTAATCCGAACCCGCAGAAGTCCATTGGAGATGCATCGGAGGATTTCACAGGAATCATAACGTATGGGATTGCTCGTATTCCAGTTTGAGTCGCCATATTGGCCATGTACAGCTGGGTCACTCTAGCTGTATGGCTCGACGCCTTGTCCTGATGAATTCACACTTTCCTTTTATCGCTGTCGTACAATGCGGGAATATCGTCACGATACAAGGGTTCCAGGACATGCTCTCGGTAAAAGGCAGCATTAATCTTGACTTTTGCAGGAAAAGGCAGCATTAATCTTGATCTTTGCAGGTACCTGTAACTGTAATCCGCAACAATCATGAATCCTCTCGAAAATTTTTCTTTGCATTCGCGATACCATTCGGATCGTCCTTTGGCATTAAAACGACGATAAAATATTGCCCTTGGCTTCTTGGTATCACTAAGGTAGATCCATGCTTCATCCAAAGTACTGACACAGTACTTCCATTTTTCTCCCGATAAGTAGTGGTCGTAAAGCTTTGGACTGTTTGTCTTCCTTTCAGCAACGTGTCGAGGAGGTAGCGATGAACGCGAGCTTTATGATGCTTTTCTTATTGCAGATCACGCCAAATTATCCGTGAAACCGTTGGCTGATAAACTCCTACAGCGTGAACAACCAACCTTTGGGTGCTAGAGTTCTCGCCGAAATCATAGCCTTCACTTTCTTAATAATTCACTTTCTTAACGTTAGGAGTTGCTGCCGGTCGTGAGTGTTGTTTTCGGGCTTGTGGCTTACCCGCTCTTGGCTCATGGGCTTCATACGACTTTCTGCTTTTACTCAGTTGACGGTGGACTTGCAAACATGCAAATTTGCAATTCCACATGTCCGCAATTTTTGAAGCGGCTTATTTAGCATCGGAAAGGGCAACTATGTATCCCTCCCATCAATTTGGGTTTTTGGCGGCATATTTAGAATGCAACACAATTCCAACTATCAGATAATCAACAGGCTTATGACCTCTGATTCGAACGTAACAATGGTGCGTCATGTGCAAGTGCGAGATAGCGCGCCCTTGAAATCGACCGAATAAACGTGAATCAACCCTCCGTATGTAACACATATTACAAATATTTTACGTAATTTACATAAATTTTATTTCGTCCAAAATATTGAATAATCAATATCCTAACAATGTGTATTGTCTTTTTACTGAATCACCGTAATATCTAACTTATTTCATTACTAACAGCAAAGCCTGTCGGACGACAGGCATAAAAAAATCTGAAAAATCACTTTTATTATCAACTATCAAATATAAAGTAAATGTAATCTAAATACTGTGGTAACTTGTGAACGAAGCTTCTACGGCAAAAATGGTTTTGAATTTCGAAATCAGAGTAAACAACTGAGTAAGTACGCCAAATTTCATTAAAATGGATGCAGTGGTAACAAAAGGATTTGGTTTTGAACGTATGTTTTGTTAGAATTTCAGTTGTCGAGGTCAGTTCCCAAGAATAAAATTTCATGGAAACAACCTGGAATGACACAATGAATTAATATTTTCATCCAATTCGAGTACTTTTGATTCAATGGTACCATTGAGAACCGTTGGATCTATCTTAATTACTTAATTATATGGAGTTACAGACAGATAGACAGACGAACTTAGCCAATTTATATATATATATATATATATATATATATATATATATATATTCTATTGATGATTTGTTTTGAAAAAAAATTTTTTTAACGTTTATCAGACCTAACAAAATAACGAAACAATTCACTACTCCTTATTTTCTTCATAACTTCCAATTCTATATTTCAACCCAATTAAGGGACTTCTTCAGGAAAATATAAATAAAAATACATAAATAAGAGAAAGAAAAAATATATTTTTATTTATATTTTCCTGAAGAAGTCCCTTAATTGAGTTGAAATATAGAATTGGAAGTTATGAAGAAAATAAGGAGTAGTGAATTGTTTCGTTATTTTGTTATTTTCGAAGACATATGAAAGTTATTATGATGTTTATCAGACCTATTTAGGTGTACTTCTTACCTGTACACCTGTAATATAGGTTCTGAGAGTTTAATCTAAAGGATCATTTTCCACCCAAAAAGAAAAACGAAATACAACCATATCTAAAGTTTAATTTATCTAAAGAATAATTATTATTTTTGACTCATAACCGCGAAAGGCATTTAAAACTCACCTTTGTATAATGTAAATACTTCGTTAACTTGTGAACGAAGCTTCTACGGCAAAAATGGTTTTGAGTTAAAAATCAGCGTAAAAAACTGAGTAAGTATGCCAAATTTCATTAAAATCGGTGCAGTGGTAACAAAATTATTTGGTTTTGAACGTATGGTTTTGTTAGAATTTCAGTTAAAATTTCATGGAAACAACTTGGAATGACAAAATGAACTAATGTTTCATCCAATTTGAGTACCCTTGATTCAATGTTACGATTGAGAACCTTGGATCTATCTTAAGAGCTTAATTATATCGAGTTATAGACACACAGACGGACAGACAGACGATATTAGCAAATTATATAAGCTGATTATGATGAATCAAGGCCAACAAAATACAGGTCACTGCGATCACAAGTAAAGACACCATGATAGCAGTCTTATAACATGAATTACGAGTACGATATCGGATATATAAATTAGAATGTAAAACGGAAGGTTATTAACAAATTATTACTGCGTTACTTCGTGGCATTTTAGGCTTCTGAAAGACCCTAATATCCCCGGTTTGTGTGTCTGTGGACACATATCCCACAATGCTTTGCAACAGCTTCTGTTAGCTCAATTGTAGGTGGCGTGTTAGCTTAGTTGGTTAGAGCGTCGTGCTAATAACGCGAGGGTCATAGGTTCGATCCCCTCATGGGCATTTTTCTTCATTTTTTTATCCCCATTTTAAATCTTTTCACAGTTTCTCAACTTAAGTTTTTTCTTTTTTTTTAATCAATATTAGAAATACAGTGTATTAAAAGGTTTGAGTTAAGTATAACGATTATTCAATATAAATAGGGGTGGGTAAGATAGCATGGGATCGCAAAGAAACTTGTGCGCGCATTTTCTTTCAGCGCAGTCTCAGAAGCCGTTGACTCAGAAGCCGTTGGTGACTCAGAAGCCGTTGCGAAGCACTGTGATTGGTTTACTAATCACTATCCCTACCTTGTTTCTTATCTATTCCAGTTTCCATGACGCACAGATATATAAATGTTCGATGTAGTTAAATAAATATATATTTATATAAAAAATTTTTCTCGCTTTGACAAATAGCAACATCTAATAGTGTGAAAAGAAGTTAATTACAAATCTATTTAATTTATATCTTTAAGAAATCTAGGAGTGAAGATCTATAGCCTGCCTCTTTATATCTAATATAGATAGATCTTTCTCTCCACACTTTTAGAATTATTGAATTGAGGTAATTAAAAAATAATTTTTTTTCTTATTGATAGCTATAAGCAGGGCTTTGGAGCAGACAAAATTTGTAATTGCTCCGCTCCAACTCCACTCCGACATAAAAATACTTGCTCCATGCTCCGCTCCGTGCTCCGCTCCATGCTCCAAATACATTTTTAAGTCGTATTACCAAAGATCAAATATTAAAAACAAGCAGTTTTTTTAACTAAATTTTATTAATCATCATAAGTAATTCTATAAAACAGAACAGCTGACAGTAAGTCATCTTTCATTGCCTGTCTTGTATCATTTAATACCAATTTTAAGGCAGAAAATAATCGCTCGACACTGGCTTGTGTAGTGGGCATACTCGATGCAACTCGACAGGCAGCTTGAATTCGGTGTGGGTAACCGTCCATAGCTTCAAATGCTGATTTTACTTTGAGTCTACCCATAACCTCGATTACATGACAATCTTGGTCAAAATTCCTCTCCAATTCTTCTTCATTCGAATGGTGCATTTCTGAAACTCTCAAGACGTTTTTCCTGCTTGTCCAGTTCTTTTTCAAAATCATCATCTTCTGAAGAATTGTCTGCTGAAATCGAACTATTTGTTTTTCCTTTCTTGTTATTCGATGTGGTTGCTCGGATTCAATTGTTGAGGATTCTTGCCTTTCGCTCTCTTGCCTCATATCAAAACGTTTAAAAATCTTTAGTTTTTCGAGTCGTCGGGCGATATCTAAAAGTCCTTCTTTTACTTTTGTCGTTTGCGACGAACTCAGTAAAATTCTATACCGTGGATCTACATAGACTCCGGCAAGAAAATGGGTGTTTTGGAAAAGATTTTCGTCACATTTTCGCATGGAGGTCAAAATTCCCAAAGCAATTTGTCCGCCATTGTCTTGGAGAAATTTTGCAAGTTTTTGCCACTTCTTCATGTAAACTCCCGGAGTTATGTAAGCTGCTTGAAAAGTAAAATTTGGCTTTGCTAGGAAATATCCTGCCGTGCAGGCGTGGCCGAGCGGTCTTGACGGCGGTCTGCCGTGCAGGCATTGTGTCGGCACCCAGGTTCGATTCCCGGTCGTGGCTTGACTGTTTCAATTCCCTTTCCTGAGTTTGTCAGCCTCTTCTTCACTTTCTTTTTGGTCTGATGTCATTCCTTAATGGCGTCCTGGGGCAGGCACTGGGAAACCATCTCAGTATCTTTCCCGAGGTGTTTATGAGAGTTTCACGTATCCAAAGCAGTATCCAAAGCTTGGGTTGGCCCATGATTTTTTAGAAGAATACTGCGAATATTTGGGGTTCGTAATTTGATAAAATCATTTAAATAATGAAGTTACACAAAATTTAAATAAAAGACAGGTATCAATAATAGCTTTTATAGACTTTAGCAAGGCATTTGATTATATTGACCATAAAATTCTATTAAAAAAATTGGAAAATTACAGTATAAGAGGAGATTTTCATGATCTTATCAAAAATTACTTAAAAACATAGAAAATCCAAAATCCAAATAAATAATTTAATAAGTAAAACTCACAATGTTAAGAGGGGTGAACATGTTTAAAATTTAGGTCCTCTATTTTTTTATTTTATATATAAATTCTATTGGTGATATTGTTACCTGGTGATTTTTCCTCATTTGTTTCCCCCCCCCCCCCGAAGGTGGACTCTTCCTTGCCCGGTGCTCGGTTTCCCCGTCACCTCTGAGGTTAGTAGACCGTTCCAGAGCTGATGGCGAGGCCGGACGCCGGGATATAATGGAGCGTTACACCTTGGAAAGACAGTTCGAGTGTGGCGGCAAGCCAGCCGCAGGAAGAAGCTCTCAGTCTTCAACCGAAGTCACCGAGATAACAGTTAGTTTTGGCCACGACTGGCCAAGGGAGTAAGGACACTCCACAGTTAAGGACGTCCAAAGTGTGTGCCTGGTCCGAGGCCCAAAAGTGACGTTGTTGCGGAGACGTGAGAAGACGAGGCCACCTCCAACGCGGACAGCAGAACTGCCCTCCCCGCGTTGGAAGCCGAGAACCCGGCGTACGAAAGCCACGTCGCCGGCAGCAGACGAGAAGTATTGCCGTCTAGTTCAGCGGGGATTGCCAGACCCTTCTCCCCGCTAAGCAGCGTTCAGAGCCGGCCAACGGAGGAGACGTTGCCGGCAAACCGAAGCCATCCAAAGTCCAGAGTTCCAGACGGGTTCCCCGCGGTCGAGGCGACCAAAGGACCGCCAGCTTCATCGAGCCATTCCCGGAGTCAACTTGAAGAGGATTTGCGAAGCCCGCAAGCCCCCCTCCTTCCAGTTGACGAATCATTGAAGACGTCAGACGCTTGCTGAGAAGTCGACGCCGACCCCTCATCAGATCCCCACCCACCCCGTTGCTTGCGATTTTGGCCGACGGCGAAATCAACAGCAGCAATACTATTAAAAAGTGCAAGATTTACATTTATGCCGATGATGTAATACTAATAAGTAGCAATCAAAATTTTACTTCAATAAATCTTCAACAAGATTACTCTTCAATAAGAGTAAAATATAAAATTTTGAATATAGAAGAAAAATTTATTTATACTGTAGTCTTGAAAAATATATATAAATACTCTTCTGAAAACAAAACAAGACTTAGTTGGTTGAAGATTTTCAACATTCCTACTATAAACAATAAGTTTCATTTTAGAGTAAATCAATATACTTACTCAAAAATATTTAGACAAACAAATTGGAATAATTATAATTGTAATAATTGTAGAGAAATCAAAAACCAATTAATATGGGATATAGTCAATAAAAATGTAGTAAAAAACTTCTAATCTATGCCTTATCATTAATTAAATTTTGTTATTGAAAGACACACATTAAACTTTCCAGCATCAATAAAACAGAATAATTCTGTAATTACACCTAATAGGACTGGCAAACATTAAAAAAAAAATCTGGAGCAGTGGAGCAGTCAAAAATTTGTGTGCTCCGGCTCCGCTCCAGCTCCGGACAAAAACCCATTGCTCCACTGCTCCGTGCTCCAGCTCCGGGCTCCGCTCCAAAGCCCTGGTTATAAGTATCCTATTGTTGCCGTAGCTAACAATACTCTTAACAAAACTTCCTGCAAAGTTTATGCCTACTTTCTTTAAAATATAGAAAAAGATAAGAATATATTATTGTGTGTATAAAATAGTTAAAATTCAAATATGAATATTTTTTTTTAATTCAGTAGAAATCAATTTCATTTTATTTCTTTCAACAAAAATTACTTGAAAGGATTTTTTTTTTTTTTACTTTCAAAAGTAAAATTCTCATGCAACAACTTTCAAATACAATAGATAGATTTTTTCATAAACAAGTATACCAACTTTCAAGACTATTAAGTTAGTATTACCGAAGTTATTAATTGATTAAGATGTATGATAAAAGTATGTTTTAAACTTATTTCTTAGAAAAGTAAGTTTGCTTATAAAAGTAGATAAAATCGGATTATAAGCAGAAATATCAATCGATTTGATGGAAATTTTGAAAAAGTTTAATTTGTACATAAGAAGAAGTTTAACGAAATAAACAAAACAAATTCACACAAAGAAAGTACTGATAAAGAAATTCGTGTTTTGATTACACCGTACTCCACAAAAAAAAAAGATTAACTTATTTAGCTTATTAAAACTTATAGAGATGTTTCTTCTGCTTCTTCTGCAGTGTTCTGCTGCTTGCTGCACTATTAATTGCGATCTCTTATTTCGGAGTAACTCGTTTTCCTAAGAAATAGATACTGAAGTTGTTTCTTATTCGCTTTCTTTGGGAAGCCATTATGGAATGACTTCAGAACTGAAGTTAAACTTCAGAACTTGTTAATTGGTCTGAATGTTTGTATTGTTATTTCTGGATTTTCCTAAAATCCTATTGAAACTTCTATTCTTGGATTTAACTGTTACACTATCAATACCTTGAAATAATTGTTGAACTCTATAAAAATGGAATTCTTGCTTTATTCGATAGCTACGAAAATAAAAAAAAAAAAATCTGTTCATGTCATAGTGATCCAACAGAAAAAGAAAAATGATATTATCTGCATTAGTACAAGCTCTAAAAATAACTAATCTCATGACCTAAATAATCTGACTATAAATAGCTTTGTAATATTCTGCTCAGCCGATATACGACACTTGTGAATGAATATTCTTTAGGACATATTGCATAGACAGAAGAAAATGGAAGAAAAAATAATGATTTTAATGCCTTATATATCTTGCTACATATTCCAACAATCGTTGTAAATCAATTACTGGCCAAGCCATTACAATAAAACACCATGCGATATTTTAAAGTACTCCTTCCTTTATCGAATTTGGCCAACTAGGGACCACGGAACTAACTCAACCTGACAACGTCACCGCGAAGCCAGTGATATTCAAGAAGGGGGGACGAGATTCACATCCCGTCCAGGATAACCCTGAGATAGTAACTCCCAGGGAGAAACGGATGAAACACAGAAGAAGAAAGAAAGTCATGCCTACACCGGGATTCGAACCCAAGTTCCGATACACCGGCCACACGCCAGACCGTCGTCTATACCGCTCGGCCATGCCGAAACGTTTTTAAAGTATTATTGTAAAGTATTATTATTTTAAAATAGTTGAATAGTTATTTCTATCATTTTTATGTGTTTTAATCCTATTGGAAACATTTTAATATTAGAAATTAAAAACAAAATTCCGAATGGAAAAACTCATTCGACAGGATTTTGAAATACGCGTTTCATCTTGCATTTTTTATTTCTCCCTAGGTTTCAGAAAAATTTCTTTGAACCCCCAGAAAGTTCAATTGAAAATGTTGTTATGAATTTTTAAAACATAACTAATGTACATGAAGAATTATTACTTTGAACAATTTTTTTATGTCTAATGTGAGAGCATTAGGTATGCTTCAAAAATATAAAGGAACACAATGCCAGGAACTTCACAAATTTTGTCTATTTATTATTAAGTTGTATCGATCTCAGAACTGTTAAAGAAATCTTTGGCGGGCAAACAAACATCTTATTGTGGCCTCTTAATAAATTCCAATTCTTGACAAATATGAATTGAGATTTTTGAAAACTTCGCGTGCAGTTCAATTGAATTAGGAAAAAAATATTATCGTTACAATATTAATCTTATCAATTTTTTATTATTTTACCGTAATTTAATTCACAATTTTTCTTTTAGATTCTTCTCCATAAAAATAAAATAAAAAAATGTCAATATTAAACTCGATCATCAAAACTTTTTCTAAATTTGATGGTTTTTTTTTGTTGATGTTATGTTATGATTAAATTGTAATATATATTCCAAACTTAATTCCTTACTAGTAAGTAATTTACATTTTAATTACACCAATTTATTAGTAATGTATTATTAATGTTATTAATAATAAAGACCTTAAGTAGCCTTTGGCAGATATCTCGTCATACTTCATAAAGTTAATTCCAAATTCTGTTTGTTGTCACAGACAGAGAGAAGCCATGATGTTCTTAATCTTCTGACGTCATGCAGGCTCCAATTTGTCACACAGCGGGAAACTGAGGCTGCAAAATAAAACTGCTTGAAAAAAAGAAAATAATTACGTATGATTTGCCAATTGTTTCTAATTGCCTGTAATTTGTTTTGCATGGAGTAATTTGCAGCAGTTTTTTGCTAATATGTTTACTGAAAAACGTCAATTAAAAATTAAAACAAATGGTCTTCCAGGAAATCTTAAACGATATTTATTATTATTATTTTTATTGCTCTCTTTATCTCAAAATTAATGATAATTTTCATTGATGTTTCCAACACTCAATGACTGAAACAAAATGAGCTAAAATGCATAAAAATTATATTTTTTAAAAAGTTTTTCGACTTGTTAATCATCTATTCTCTTAAATGAAATACGAATATACCAACAGAAAGAAAGAAATAATCTTTTAACAACATAATTTATTGTTAAGATCATTTAAAGTAAAAAAAAAGTTAATAACTATCTGTAGTACCACTAATGCTACTCTATAACAAAACTAATGTCACTAAGAAATACAAGTTGTTTTAAGTAATCTGCAGCCACCGGATGATATGGATGACAAATTACATGTTCCTTGTCACGAAAAATAAGCATTAGGACTTGTACATTATTACTGACAACGCAACGGTAATTTTAGAGAGGGCTGCTTCATGTCGACTGTTCTCAGTAATTGATGACAGAAAAAAAGAAAGCTGTTACATTGGACTTATCAAAAATTGCATCTACTCGTGTAATTGGTTGCTTGCAGTCAACAACAGACAACTTAAAGATGCACTGAATTTTAAAATATCAGTTCGATAGAAATACATTTTAATATCTAATGACACTTGCAGTAATCATACTCAATGAGAATAATAGAAGTGACCATTATTCCAGATTACAATGAAACTATGAGATAATAAGTTTACTATATTAGGTGTATGTTTTCTTTACAAATTAATCTTTTAGCTGAGCGTTGTGCTAGCGGGGATTAATGTATTTCCCTTTTTATTCTTAATTTTTCCTTTTTTTTAACTTAAGGTTCATTGTTTTGTTTAGTAGTCCTTTGTTATGTTTCTTTTGTTTCCACTCAACTATGAATAGTAGGAGAATCCAACTGACGAGATCTAGGAAGCTCGAAACAGTCTGATTCCTAGTACGAAAATTCCCAAAATAACTCAGTGAACCATTAATTGTGTGCATTTTTATGCTTTTTTTCTGCTTGTTAAAATAAGTTTTGCATTTATTTATTTTTTCAATTCGTTTTAGTGAAGCTAAAAAAAAGATATTTGAAATCTTCTTAAAGGCGGGATCTTCCAGGATTTAATTCTTTCTACCTTTAAGGAAGAACTGTATTTTGTAAAGAGAAGCAGACATTAACAGCTGGAATTGGATATGAAAACCTCTTGCTGTCAGAGATGGTCGGAGGAGCCCTGTGGAAAAAGGGACACATGCCACAACTTTATAAATTTTTATTTTTGTGCTACTGTCAGAGATTCTACAGTCTAGTATCTATTCCATTAACTATCATCTACAATTATCCATCTACTTTCATTTTCAGTTTTCATAATTAATAGTAGAAACCAGCTTCCCACAGGCAATTAACTTTTATAAAACTTGCTTTCTTATAAAATTTTAATTTTACAGCATGTGCCTCTTTTCCATTCAGCTCTTGAATTGTTGACCATGACGGCATAGTCCGCCTTTTAATTACTGAGGTAACAGAAAGTAAGTGTTCATACTTCTGTTTCTTCAATAATTCATCACTCATTAATAATTCAAATGCCAAACCGCTGATGTAACACATTTTCTTCGAGCTATGATACTGAAAACTAAAAATATAAAAAGGACCATAAAAAATAATATAAGTCAGAAGATTTATTAAGGATATAAGCCCTGAATTGAATAAAGCTATCAGCAAGTAATACTAAGATAAATTATTCAGATAAATTAATATATTCAGTAAATATTCTAAAAATTAAATTAAGTCTCATTTGTAAATGTCATTTTTAAAGCTATAAAATCAAATAATGAAACTATATTTGGTAATTTTTTTAGAATAGCTTTCCACAATTTCACCAAAACTCCCGAAAAGATATTAATAAAATTTCAGACAGATATATATAAAACAGATCAGTGATTCCTTTAGTTATGCGTGAGTTTGTTTTTTTATTGTATTTTTATTATTATTTTTTCAAGTTAAATCTTGTTGTTGAAAATATTAAAACTGGTAGTTAAAATATTATTAACATTAAATATTTACTGAAGCGGAATAAACAAAAGGAAAATTTTTTTATTCCTCAAAAAAAA
>JAFIDM010002131.1:36314821-36357110 GCA_023159025.1 Thereuonema tuberculata
TTTATTGTATTGTATACGAACTTTATTAAAAAAAAAAAAAAAAAAAAAAATTAGATCCTTATTTCATTTACAAACAATTTTTTTTTCATTTATTTGTAAAGTATATTTGCTTTATTGCTCTTAAATTTACAACTTCAATATTCGATTTATACATTTACACTAAGCATTTATTTTTTATATTTCGATTGGTATTAACACAGTTACATTCTATAATACAGTCTAGAGGACGAAAGGAAAAAACTTCGAATATAGGAAAGAATGGTTCCACTCTTACATGCCGTAGAGTAAAGTCTCTTCTTTCTTTGTTCTCTTCAAAGGTACTGAATTTCTTTCCTTCGTAATTCCCAGTTCGGTGTCGGTTCCCCGTGTTTTTTCCTCACTCGGTTCCAGTACATCTTCATTCGTTTTCCTTACAGCCAACTGAACTTTCTCCTTTTGGAGCCACCACCTCTTAATAAATCAATGAACGGTTGAGCATTTGTTTTCGGGGATTCTTTTGTTCAAGAACACATTACGAACCCATTGGCAAGAGTCTTTCATGTTTTGTTAAATCGATTCCGTAAAACATGAAGAAAAGAGAGGCTTAGTCTGAACCTAACAATAAATGTGCTTTCCCTGTTTGCTAATTTTTTACCAAAAAAGAAACCCGGATAATAAAGAGTTTATCTTTATACCTTCGTTAGCCTAACATAACATTTTCTGCAACTTTGATTAAATAGCTAATTGTAATTGAAAGTAAAAATGAAATATTACCCAAAAATTTTAAAACTGATTTATTGAAAATTATTAATAATAACAAAATTTCAATTTGAAATACAATACATTCAGGTGATAACGACTACATAACCACTAAAATAATTTTTATCTCATTCAGTAAGAAAAGTCAATTTAAGGATTTTGTCAAGAACAACTAGTCAAGAATATCGTGACAAAACTTACCGAGCTACGAAAATAATTTGTACATATTAATAGAGTCATTACACTGAGATTAAGGAAAGTCTTCTTTCTTCATCTCTTCTGTTTTTGCACTCAATGCTTCAAGCATTTTAATACTAATTAATAATAAGATGGGCCATTGAAGATTTTTTTAACAAATTTAGAATGTAGTTTTTACCATTATATCATCCCCGGGTACAGGAAGATGCCCTATAATATGTTCAATACTCTAGGAGCCACGTTGGTTAACGACTTAAGCCAATGTACGTTACCTGTCATTTACTGTATCATTAAAGATCTGCTTTCAAATAAAAAAATCTGATGACAACTTCACATCAGATTACTAAACAATATCAACTTAGAATTCCTTGTTCGTTTGCAAGATGTATGATACATCTTCAGCTTAATAATTAAGCAGCTCAATAAATATTAAAAATAAGTTTCGCTTGTCATTACAGTTCCATTGTTTTTAATGAGATAAGTGGACAACATGGGAAGGGAGGCCATAACGAAATGTATGACATTAATTTATGAACGAAACAGGTTTTCTTCGGATTTAATTATTATCTTAAGATTATATTAATCGATTTAAAGATAACCTCCCACGCTTGTGACATTCTTTCCATATCGCATTGACAAATGACGTTATATTCCGTTCTGAAAGTATTCTCAAGACATTTAATGGCTTTAATAACACTTACAATTTCATCTGGAACACCATTTGAACATTTACACAATTTTGAAACTTAATTTCGTGTTTAAATCCTACATGCTTTCTTCTAATATTTGAGTCTGATGGGCAATCGTTATCCTGCAAAATGACATTCCATCCCTGTTTCAATTCTCCTTTCAAAGTAGGCATCGACACTGCAGGTGTCGAATTGTGGACCCACCCGTCTTCCAACCTGTACCAGCTGTGCTTAATAGGTGAAAGACGTGGTAATCTTCAAGAAAGCATTGTCCAGGTGGAGGATATGAAGGTTGTTGAATTTCCAACTTTGTTTTAGCAAATGGTGACCATTATTCCTAATTGGAATTTCACATCTTCCAGATTAGTGAAAAACAGGAAGAATCAGTTAAGGGCATTTACGGTTTACAATGTATGTTCACAAATGAGGATACGACTCTTCTATTAATGAACCAAATCCTCTGAAAGGCTTTGTAATTTATTCTTGTCATCTTGATTGATTTTAGAAAAAACGTTTTGGTTTGAATTCTCTTGATTCAGTTTTAAAATTATTTTTTAAACAACGTTAAATATAGTCGAGAATTGAGTAAAAATACACTCGTGGAGAAAGGGAAGATATAAAGAGCTGAACAGATTTGATTTCAAACCCGAAGTTCGTGAAAAGGCTACCTTTTTCTTAAAATATTTCTTTTATATATACCGTAAATACGATGCAGAAGAAAAGTCTGTATTGAGCAGATATTGTAATTAAAAAAAAAAGAAACCTTAAGAATATAAATTGCTGATTTTCTTATTTAATGTGCTCAAATCAAATTAATTTGAAGACATAAAACCATCTGCAAAGTAATGGATTAGCTAAAACCAATCATCTTTATTGCTTAAAACATTGAAATAAATCTCATGGATTTATGGGGATTTTTGTGTTTATTCTGCACTAATTGCTTGCTAACAGAGAAACCAAACTGTGGCCGTTTAAAAGTCTTTGTCGATTTTGGCGCACTTTTTTTGTGAAAATTAAAACGGCATTTCTTCTATATCTTCTCGTTGAATTTCAGCTTTTTAGAATTTTTTTTTTTATTATGATATCTTTTTAATATGATCGTAGATGGACCGACAAAAATCTGTCCAAGTCTATACAATATTACCACTGAATTTTATTCTCTGATTGGTTACAATAAGAATATAAAAATAGAGTAAAAATATTCTACACAAACAAAAAACCTATCTAAAAACTACAAACAAAGCCTTCAAAAAACGTTTTTAGAGTTACTTCTAATTTGTTGACTATCTTTGTTTTGTTTCCATTGATGGTCGCTTGCCATATTTTTAGGATGTATATGAAATGGAATTATTTGCATTTATATTTTAAGAGCACAGATTTTGAAGAATCTATTCCGATAAACTATTATAGTTTTACCATTCACTTTAGTATATGGTAAAACAATTCGTTGTAGAACGTTACACAATCGATAAAACGGAATATTTCCAATTATCTAGAAATATATTAAATTCTAAAGTCATATGTCAACAGAATAGAAATTTTCTAAATAAAATAACGAAGAATTAATAAATATGAATTATAAATTCAAGCAAATATCAGAGGAAAATTTTATTATTTAGTTTATCCTGTCCTTTTTTTCTCAAGAGAAAATAGAGGTTTTTTGCAATTGCTGTTGGAATGAATTGAAATTTTTAATTTCTAAATACGTTACTTCTATTTTATATTTAATAATATATTTTGCCATTAAAGTATTCATGTGTTTTGTTTTGTTTTTATTTGAAGAAAAGACGAAAACTCGGGATGTTCAATTACAGTATTAATCAAATAACTTTCAGTTATTAATTCTCTTAATTTTATGCTCAATATCACTTAGCAATTTCCTCCCTTCTCACAATCCACGAGATACTTGATCATCGTGAAATAGCAGAACAGCGAACACCGAATAGGTGAAGGGATAAAAGTCATCTTTCATGAGTTTAGAAACCGGCTTCGATTGTCGATGGCGATTTCTTCGTTGAAACAGTAAGTGATTTCACTCAACTTTGATTGTAGATATCTACTGTCTGCTTTGTCTATCCTCTAATGAGAAAGGAACATTGGTACTTTTTTAACAGAGCGCATCTGGTTCAAGATGTCATTTTCTCACTTCTATATTGTAAAAGATTTGAAAATGTCTCTCCACTGTTAGTAAGGGGAAAATATTCATGATGCCGTAATGGAAAGCCTCCTCAAAAAAGCTTTTGCACTATTGATTTTCAAATGTTTCTTTCTCATAAACAACCATGGGTGAGACCAAACTGTTTACCAAGTGACACCCTGGAACATCTGTTTGCCGATCATCAGCCAGGAGCAGTCCTTAGTAAACAACGAGGTCTCAGAAGATGCTAACAGGAATAATGGTCGGAATCGCAATGGTCTACTACTTTACGCTCAGTTTACAGCTTTGACCATAGATGAAAACCAGAAACAGATCTTTTTGAGATATGAAAATATTTGCAACTTAAAAGGTTTCTCCAATGGGAGACTGAAAAAAAATCCATATTTCAATCCTGTTAACTGTAAATTTATTGTAATCAACAAATGACAGATGAATTATTAGATGAAGAAACTAAAGACAATGTTTGCTTTAAGTTATTACAATTCGTTTCAAATCTTACAGGCAATCTTTATGTCGTAGAAATCTTGTATTTCTTTTTTTTTATTTTTAAAAGTGCGCAAACTTAATCTTGAAATTGCTTTAAGCCGATTCTTTAAAGTTTCACTGTTTCACTTTTCAATGTTTTGCAATGGTAATTTTGTTATTAAAGTTTTCAAAAGAATCTGTTAAGAAAAATAGGGCAGAAATTTGAAATGCAAAATTTTCAAATGTTCATAAATATAACAAACCAACATTTACTAATGTTATGATATTTACATTCTTCTGAAGATAGACTAAAAATCCAAAGTAATGCAAATTGAGATAAAGCGAATGTAATTCTATCGTTCCATTTTGAGAAAAAATTTAGAAATAGTCTGGTAAGTGTTCTCACTTGAAGTATTTTACGGGATATAAAATACAAAAAATCAAAATTTGATTGCTATTAGTCTCCAAACAAATAAAAAATAAAAGTCTTTTTGATATTATAAACTGTATAAATTAGATTACTATACAAATTAGCTGTATGTTAGCTATCCATCGCATATCCTACAGGGAATATTTTTGAGGTTGTTGGCGATTTGATCAAAATAATTGCAATCGTATTGTATCATCATTAAGGATTATTTGAAATTTGATGGAAATATGTTCAGTCATTTCAGCGTAATCCGGGTTAAACAAAAGAAAAAGATGTTACTATTCAAATCGAGTAGTAAGACTGAAACTGTATTATTATACTTTTACAAACGTTTTAGAAACCTTATGATAATATTTTCTCTCAAAAATTATTAAAGTTAATTATTAAAAAATTATTAAAAAATTAATAAAACTATTAATAGAGAGCACAAGAACTAAATTTAACGTGCAGGAAAATTATAAAGAAATGAACGTGAAAGACTGCACATAAATAAACAAATCACGCCTTTGAGTTTCGGGAACAGAGGAAATCGGGAACGGCCGTTTTGTCCTTATTAGGTTGAGTCCCTACTCGATCCCTCTGTTGAGAAACTGAAAGGTGTGAGAAATGCAAAGGTGTGATTTGTTTATTTATGTGCAGTTTTTGGCTTTCATTTCTTATTGGAGCCTTTTTTTTTTATTACTAACTAGACTAGATACAAATGTTTAGACAAAGACAATTTCGCAATTTCGATATTCTGTAATGCACAGTATATATACTGCATATCTTGATAAACAATTAGAGATGCTATTGGATCAGAGCAGAATGTAATTACTAATTATATCGATTTCGAATATTTCAGTGTTCACCTTATTCATAAATGTCACGAAGTAAGTTATCCTAAAAATACAATTGGCTGTATTATCAGAACCCTCAATGTTAGAAGGTCAGCCACAATCCTTTCGAAATTTATTAATTTTGCAAACCGCTGCTAGATACTTGTCATAATCAATTTCCTCTTTGACAAGTCTTACTGCAAATAATGAGTTGCGTTACTATTCACACATTTGTTGGGACAGATAAAAGAGAAAGGTCAAACAGCGATTATATTTATATTCAAACTCTTAAAACGTTTTGAATGGAAAGCAAAGCATGAAAAAGGCTTTATTAAGTATTTAATTACGAATATAATTAGGAATGTTCTGGAGAGTGATAAATAAAAACATTCATTGAGCCTCGGCCAGACAGATTAGATAACTTTTTAGAAGTCTTTCCTTTAATTTATTTTTGGGAAAAATACCTTGTTAAAAAGTTGTAATTGCCAATATGTTCAATTTTTTTCCAATACAAAATTTATCGAGGTTTTCAGCAAATTTCCACCAAAATTCAATTTGTTGACAAACTTTTGAAAATTATACTGTATAATGGATATTTTATTACCGCACTTCCTTCGCCTAGGAAAACGAGAGTCATCAGTCTTGAGTTTTCATTCTGTGGGTCAGTCAAATTTATAGAGTAGAGGGCTAAACGTTTATTATTGAAATCTTTTCCAAGTGGACCCTTTCGATTAACTAGAGAAGGTGCTTTATATAGAATAACATTACAAATGAATGAATCATCTGTAATAATGGATATTAGTCTGCTTATTTCGTAAACTGATTTGAGAGTGCGTTCATGTGGTTAAGATTAATCAATCATCTTTACACAGCTTCAATACGTAATGACGATTTAATTGATTTCTAACAAAAGGGAAATTGTAACTGTTTAAATTAAGCAGCTATCATAAGGTAAAGAAATAAAGAACGTTACAAAAAGAAGAAGAAAAATAATAAGAAAATAAGGATTAGCATTTATTGAAAACTGGCTTTAAACTAATATCACTGGCGACAATCTGAATTTATATAAAGTACTTATTCATTGTGACTATACACTTCATTTTTAGGTTTTGTCCTCCAAAATGGAACAGACGTGTTTTGTTTGTTTGTGCCTGTATGTAAGATTTATCTCTGATTCATCTTAAATCAATAGTCTTAGATAAAGAAGGCTGCCCTCGTTAGATAACAATTCCTCTGAGTAACGGGGTTCGGTTCTCATGTGGGTTTTGTGACGGTGGACGATCCATGCTGGGCAGGTTTTCTCGGGGGTTCTCCCGTTTTCCCTACACTTCTCCCACCACTCTTTCACAGTCTTTCTTTCGTGGGATAGCACAATAGACTAGCAGTCGCGGTGCTCGACTTCCCTGCCACCCACACTCACCACTTAGATAACAATCCAAAAGGAAAGTACCAAAAGGTGGCAGAAAGACTTCGCGGTTTTTTTAAACGCAAAAAAAAAATCAGCCTGCATTGGGATTCGAACGCAGTTTCAAAAGTGTTCTTCACGTCATAACCACTAGAGGTAAAAGGCTAAATATATAATCTTTTGAGTGAAAGTGCCTTGGCAAGATTTTAGTAAAAAGTAAGTTTTCCAAAATACACTCAATACCAAAGAAAACTATGAACCTAGAAGGAGTTGTCCGATTGTAATGAAATTTCGTATGCAAAGACATTGGGACCGTCCATGCAAATAAACTTTGCATGAATAGCGAGAGCTACAGCGCATCGGAACTGCGCACTCAGCAGGTGTATATAAGAAGCGATTCTCAATCTGATGGTCAAAATTTCTGTTGCATTGCGAGTTAGGATACCTTTCAACGACTGAAAAAATGCCTCGCCGCAGGATTCGAGCTCATTACGTGCAACTGTCAGAGTTTGAAAGAGGTTGTATCATTGGATTGAAAGAGGCAGGTTGGGCAAATCGGAGAATCGCTCGTCATATGTGTCAAAGTGATGCGTCGATTAGAAGATGCTGGCAAGAATGGGTAGACAATGGCAGATTTCAGCGTCATGAAGGTAGCGGTCGCCCTAGGGCCACAGCAGAGCGGGAGGATAGAGTGATTTTCAGATCAGCTGTCACAGCGCCTGAATCATCGTTATCAACCATCGGACGTGCGACCAGCACACAAGTGTCCACCATGACCATTCACAGACGGCTGAGCGAGCGACATCTATGCTCGTACCGACCGCTACGCAATCTGCCACTCACGTCTGCACACCGTCGGGCCAGATTACAGTGGTGCTTGGCTCAATCCGGTTGGAATGATGCTGACTGGGGACGTATAGTGTTTAGCGACGAATCCCGCTTCCAACTGTGTGCTGACGATCGTCGCAGACGTGTCTGGAGACGCCCAGGGCAGCGTGCCGATCCTGCTTTCACTATTGCACGCTACACAGGCCCTCAACCAGGAGTTATGATATGGGGTGCCATTTCTCTTGATAGCCGAATCCCTTTGGTCGTCATTAGCGGCACACTTACAGCACAGCGGTACGTCGACGACATTCTGAGACCTGTTTTGCTACCCTTCCTTTTGCAGTATCCTGGCCTTATTTTTCAGCAAGATAATGCCAGACCACATACAGCACGTGTTGCCATGACCAGTCTTGCAGCTTGTGAAACACTTCCTTGGCCAGCCAGATCCCAGATCTCTCTCCAATCGAGAATGTCTGGGACATGATGGGAAGGCGACTGCATCCAGCAGGGAATGTGGATGACCTAGCCCGACAATTGCAGCAAATTTGGCAAGAAATACCGCAGGAGCCCATCAGGGAGCTTTATCACTCTATGCCACGTCGTGTGGCAGCTTGCATTCAGGGTAGAGGTGGGTCAACACCTTATTGAGCTCGTTACTTTGTAAGTCTGTACCTCTGAAATAAATCATTCAATTTGTCTGAAAGTTTATTCATTTTCTAACAGATTGATATTTACGTGCGCTAATCATAGTTTTAATCCAATAAATGAAGCCGACGCACAAGTGTACAAGAACAAAAAGCTATTTTAATAAAAAACGACAGTTTCAGATATATAATGGGAGTATCTTTCTTCAAGCACTTGAAGAAAGATACCCCCATTATGTATCTGAAACTGTCGTTTTTTAGTAAAATAGTTTTTTACTCTTGTACACTTGTGCGTCGGCTTCATTTATTGGATTAAAATTTAATCATTTTCTATTGTATCCATAATCTTACTCTCCACCAATTTTTGTCTCCATCGGACAACTCCGTCTAGATGCGTCGTTTTTTTTGTTTGTAATGAGTGTAATTGAACTTTGATTTCTAAAAATTACCGTGGCGGCCTCATTCATCAAATCCAATCAAGTGGAGTTATATCTGGGATTACCTCGATTGAGAGATCAGGGAATTAATCTTTTATTCCAAATAATCGGAAATCTACACAAAGCAAGCAGTACACAGGTACTGACAAGTACAGAGATATCTCAAAAGTAATTTGATACTATGATTGTGTAATCAATACTAAATATCTACTTACTTTGAGATGACTCTGTGCTACAATATATCGCCTGGAACATTGAAATATCTTACAAATTCAATGACATCGGAAGACAGTTTTTACATGTGCATAACATCTGTAGATAATATGAAATTAAAAAGAGCACACAGGCATACACTAGGAAAAAATACATTTAATAAAATATACAGCTACTAGTTTCAATAGGACTCCAATCTTTTTCAAGCTAATACATGCATGGCATATACAAGTCTATTTATTTTTGACGTAACGTATTTTTGGAATGCCCTCTGGTGTTGGATCCATGCAACCGTTTTTAAGTCTGCCATCTGGTGGAGAACGGGAACATCAGAAAACTAAAACAGTTCCATGTGCTTGACTTTTTTGGAAGTGGTTGGAATGGTATCTGGGGAAACTAAAAATAAAGTTTGAGTACAAGTCCTACATTTGGAACATTAAATGACTAAAAAATTTTATAAATATAAAACTGAAGCAACAAAATAAAGTGAACTGAAATAATATAAAAATTTAAAAATTTAAAATGGAATAAGATGATGAAAATTTTTTTTTCCATCATTTAATTTAACTTATTTTTTTTATGATTTCTTTAAATCATTATTCCACTTGATGCCATACTCAGCTATTGTTGGGATAGTTAAATAGTCATTGTATGCGCTTGGTGTCTGCAAAATGAAGGATGTTTCCAAGCACTTCCTTAAGAAGTTATCACTGCATTTGATCAAGATGGTGGCCTCTTCAAACGCTAAGGAGTGTTGTAGATTCAATGCTTGTTTAACTGTTCGGTAGACTCGACAACTGTTGCCGTTGTTGAGGGCTCTCCTGTAGTCATCAAGACGTTGTTGTAGAGAACGGCCTGTCTCCCCAATATACCGGCATGGCTTGTTTTTACATGGAATTGAGTACACTAATCCTTTGATGACAGAACTTCGTGCATGGCTATGTTGTTTATGCTTATGGGCGACGGTATTGTTGGCCTGTGTGATGAGAACAATGTTTGCTTCGGCGCAAATATGAGAAAGCTTTCGAAATAACTCTGGATGAAAGTCCACTGAGACAAATTGTTTTTTGCATTTTTCGGACTCTTTAATGTTATTATACATTTCTTTGTTGCATACTTTATATGCTTGCTGATGAATGCTTCTGAAAAACCGTTATCTTTTAACCATCACCATTTGAAATTTCTTATTTTGATGAACATTTAAATAGACTTGTAATTGCCACGCATGTATTAGGTTGAAAAAGATTGGAATCCAATTGAAACTAGTAGCTGTATATTTTATTAAATATATTTTTTTCCTTGTGTATGCCTGTGTGCTCTTTTTAATTTCATATTATATTCTATGACATCTGTAAGGCAGTTATTTCGAGAGGAATAAGAACTATTAAAATACAGGATCATGATTTTCTGAAAACAAATATCTCAAGACAATGTGTTTTTGTAACATAATGTAATGATGTAATAATATTTTAAATCTAGTAACAAATAAATATCAATACTAAAATAAGTTACAATAATATATAATAAATATATTATGTGATGAAAGGAAGTTGTACCTGGTAATCTGGCAATTATTATATATTGCTAAATAGCCTTTTATACTTATTATTTCAATTGAAAATATAGATGTATAATTTATATTACACATCTACGATCGATCATGTATAATGCGTAGTGTAAATTACCAATAGTAAAATATTTTTTATTATTATTAACATAATTTTTTTTTACAGTTTTTCATTCTACTGCAGTAGGACTTGCCAATGAAGAATACACAGGATTGTAGTTTCAACAAATGACTTGAGAGGAGTCGTAATAGATTTGTAAATATTCTTCTGATCATCTCTTGATAAATAAATCTTGATATATATATATATCAGATATATCGATCAGAAAAATATTTACAAATCCTATTTATTTATTGGACATTTATTGGAAACTCCAATGTTCCATATTCTTCTGTGTAGAACTGCAGTAGAAGATTTATTGTACAGTTTAGCTTGGTTCTCTTTTGATAACTAGTTTACTTGGAAGTGCGGGGAGAATGCTTTGGTGAATAAAGAAAAGGTGAGAAGCCAATATCCGTCTGTAGTTCTGATATCAAAGGCAAACAATGAAAGCAACATGCTACCAAAAGTTACAATTTTATATAGAGTTAAGGGGTGAAACATTATATAATCGAAACAGTTAAAAGAAGGTAAAAAAACTTGTTTCATAGTGCGTAGGAAACCATAGCGATGCCGACGATGTTTCATTTTCGTTCATTCCTGTGACAAAAAAAAGTAAATCGCTGACTGAAACTGTATTTTTGCCATCTATATAAGCCACGAGGGTTCTAAAACGGTCTGACTCATGTTTTTCCACTTCAGAGTTTCAGATACAGATGGATATAGACGGACATTTCGATAGAAAAAATTGAAGAGCTTTCCTTCCTTTTACATTTTCGTGAACGGGATGGATAAAAAGGTCACTTATCAAGAACTCATTAACGAAGATAGATAGATAGCTTACTGCTACATCTGATCTTGAGTTATCCTTTGGAATTTTTTCTCGGAATTGTTGCACAGTTTGGATATGTTAAGTTGTATGAAGGTTGTGTAAGACTGGTGCTTAAACAGACAAAAACAAAGCAGATTTGAGTTTATTGCAGTTGTATATAACGGACATGAGTTTCTGTGTTGGATTGTTACTGTATCAGAAACTGACTAGCTAGGTGCTAATCCACCAATAAGCCACTGATCTTGAGCAGGGGGAGTAAAAGGATTCAAGGATTCAATGAGAAAGAATTTTAAAATTACCTCTTCTGCTCAAAAAGGATGAATCCCACTTGCAGAACTCGTCGATATTACATTTGTAAAAGTCATAAGTATGGAAGCAATCGGTTACTAAAATTGCATCATGCCAATAAAAGAAAAATTTACAGCTTCGGAACGATTGTGTGATCTCCTCCACGACAATGCTCCACGTCCAATCCACGACAAATATGGTGGCATATCTAAAAATTGCGAGATTTCCACTGGGAATTGTTGGAGCATCCACTATGCAGTACAGAATTTATCAGTAGCGACCTTGTTTGTTTTCTGTCTTGCCACGATCGTTGTAAGTACGGTGAAGCCAGCGCTGGATGAACTAACAGAAATATTGACAAACTGTTTGCGTCACTGAATTTTCACGAAACTACAGTTGAAAAATAGCTTATCATTGGCACTTCCATTGTCCAATGCCACTTTCCTTTAATAAAATCTTGCCTTTGATTTTGAGTTCTACAATTTTTTTTAATTTCGGATTTGTGATACATTCACTCTTTTTAGATTATCTTTCTAAATACAGAAACCCAAAATATATTTATTTTTATGATGATAAAATAGAATTCAAATGTAAATTGTGGTAGTATAAAAATAATAAAATAAATAGAATGGTCGTAAAAATAACCCAAAAACTAAAATAAAAAGACAGTTGAATTTGCATATAATTTCAATGCAATGAAATTATTTTCTTTACAGTTATTTTAATCTAGCTGAACTAGGCATTAAATGCATATTTCATGTAATTCATTCTATATCATTTATAACAATCTTTAACTGTCCAATCACAATTGTTTTTCATACTTCGTATTGTTTTTAATAAAGTGGTCCAAAATAAGATAAAAATATTCTCTAACCAAAGGGTCAAATTCTTTCTTTTTCTTACAAAGTCGACTGAACAACAAAATGAATCGTTTGTTAATTACTGAAACGTAATCAGTAGCCATTATTTTAACAGTCAAAGGTCCATTCCAAACGATAACGGGAAACGAAACAACAAACAACAGAGGATTCAGACTTGACATATTGCTGTCATACCTTTGCTCGTGGGGTGGCAAAGGCCATAGCCAGCAGATTATGCAATTTTAATGATACTGGGTTTCTTTAGACTAGTAATAGCTTTAATACAATGACACAAATTGCATATTTTATGAGAAATTAACAAAGTACTTCACTATTTTTTTAAATTCGTTGTACAATAAGTTAATAAATGGTTCACCTTGATATACATTGTCTTTTTACATTTGAAAGTCAGCTGCTTTCAAAGTTAAGCTATTTTCGTATCTAATTCAACTCTCTCTTTATAAAGAAGATGTCTGTTCGATAACTTCTACTCTTCTCACTGATTGTTTGATTGACTCTTTTCACGATGCTGGAACCCAGGACGAAACTAACTTCTCGGAATTGCAGCCCACAGCGAACTACAGTTCCAAGGCGAACTGCCTATCGCTTCTTTTCTCGGGTTTTATCTCTGAAGTGGAGGCCAGGAAGAACTAACTTCTACAATTGCTGGATCCAGCTTTTTACTTTCTGATTTACAGTGCATGCCCGATTATCCGGGTTAATCATCTGTAGGGGTCGCACGAAAAATAGAAAAACACGGATAATCCGAAAATTCCTTTTTATTAAAGAAATAATCAACATCAGTACAAAAATATAAAAATTGCTTACATTTGCATGCTGTATAACATCAAACTAGGAATTTTCCTTTTAACATTTACTGCTTAAAAAAATACGTAATGCGTCTTTGCTTCAGCTGTTTGTGCATCTGTTGTCGTATATCGACACATATTTTACCTCTACGGACTTCACAATACTATCTGCTAAACCTAACAAGATTCTAATTCACATCAACATCGATTTTACATGCATGATGAGCATAAAAATTTCTCTTTAAATTTTTTTGTGAGTCCGGAATGAGCACGGATAATCTGCAAACCGGTTAATCCGCGCACGGATAATCGGGAGTACACTGTATTTATTTGAATTCCGAATCCACCATTGATTTTTTTTTTTCTGCAATAATATTTCCGAGTCATTTAAATCGAACCAATCAATAAAACTGCAAGACTGATTGAAATGATATGAAAATAGTCGTTTAGGCCTATACATTCACATCGAAAACTGACACGATGGATTTGAAAAGAACATCTAAGAAAACAAAATGATTATCAGCTGGCAAGAAAATGTCATCTTTATTTCTTTCCATTTTAGTAAATATTTTTTCTACGTTTTATATTAGTAAATTGTAATTAATTGTAATATGAATATTTCGAACAGGACAATAGTTCGCATTAATTCCGCTAATTAAATCTATTGATTTTCATAAACTTCAAATTGTTTTCAAGTTAATTTCGAGATCTAATGTCTAATCATTTTTAATTTAATCAAGAAAAAATCTCGCTTTTAAATTTGTTAAGAATTTATTAAATTAATTTAAGAAATATCAGAGTCTCATTCACAGATACAGAGAACAGTACAGTACACTCTCGAAGTTAATTATTAGCAGGATGCAGCTAACTGAGCGTTTCCCATACTATTATCATTGGAAGACCACAGGAATATTGCAGCAGCTTCTACCGTTAGGAATTATCAAGGCAAAGACAATTACGCAATTAGCAACAGTCAAGCTGCCGAACAGCATATGATAAACTGAACTTCAGCTGCAGTGTAGCAATTCTACTGTCGAAAAGCACTGAAAGCTATGAATCTGTCCCTGTTGTTCTGCGAGACAGGAAATTGGGCGGGATATCTGAAGGAGATCGGATAAAGGTTTCTCTCGAAGCATTTAACAATAACTGTTGCCAAATGGAAACGAAATTGCCGATGAGAAGTCAGTGTTCTAGTAATCACAGCTTTCCACTGCTATCAATTTACTCCGAATAAGTAAATAAACCTGTATTCTAAAGTTTCGTCGAGATGATGACATGAACTACTTATTCAATCAGTAAAATAAGACTAAATTGCGATTTGTTGTAATGTAAATAAATGCCATTGGATGTCAAATGAAGACGTCGGAAACTGCCAGTCGAGGATTGATAACAACACGGTGAATAACGGAAATCAATTTGAATATCTTTGATGTTTGTTTAGCTATATTTGAAAATATTATTAATTTGTAATGAAAATTTCATCTTTTATTGATTAAAACAGTTTTAACACTATTCTTTACTTTATTAGAAGCTTAAAGATTTAGGTAATTTCCGATTTTCATTAAAATGTTTTCACAGTATTTATTTTAGACACGCGTTATTTTAGCAATATTCTTTCAATTCATCTTCAATCTTTACAATCAAAATTATACTATTATAAACAGAACTAATTTCAAACCCCTCAAGGCACTTATATAAACAAGTTACAAAATTCATTCTTTTTTCGGTCACAAAATGGAAAAAAAAATCAAACAAGACAAGTCATTTTGTTAGGATCTTATATATGAATCTCGTATCTATAGGCTAAAAAGATATAATTCTTGTGGAAATAGAGTTAGTGATGCTAAGTTGGTAAATTGCTTTTAGAGCATCAAACTCCACTGAACACTGGCATTACTATATTTCATGTAGGCCTAAGGAAAGAGTAATCTTCAAATACTAAAAGTACGTCTTCAACTTTAAGAGGGAGGGGGCCCACAGATCTAGATGAGTCTGGCGCTCATTGAATATTATTGACTACGGACTTACTATGTTTGCCTAGTTCGACGTAACTTAGCATTTACAACTTTTTACTGTAAGCGCAATTACAACGATTTTCATCTATGTTTATTAGAACAGGTACTTGTAACTTATTTTCAATTTATAATGTAGCTTAAACTCTTAGATTCTTAATTCTAAATTTCAAAACACTTTATCCTCTAATCTGACATTGAAGTATCTGTTAGTGGGGCCTGTCACCAAGGATGATACTGAGTAACTCGTTTCACTGATACTGGAGGCCTGACTTCCTGGATTCTACTCATAGGAGAGGAAACTATTAATTGCAAGACAGAATTGCTAATTACATTGCATGAATAAATTGAAAATTTTTCCAGTTCTCTTTCTTTATCTTTCCATAATTTTAGGCTGGATTTTGGTTATATTTAGTTTATTAAACTACTATAACGTGAATGCAAGTAAAATGATTTCCATAAAATAAATTTTACTGTAAATACAGGAAAATAGCTCTAAGATATCTTATTTAATATTAATAATTGCTTAAGTAAGCATGCTTGTGAAAGTTGTTGGTAGTTTTAACTAAAAATGGATTTTGTAATGTAATGTATGAGATGGGTGGTAAATATACCTAGCACCGCGACCTAAGGTCTATTGTACTTTCCCCAACCTTAATCCCCAAAAAGACCAGTAGCTACGGCAAATGCCAGTAGTTTGTTTATAGGGACCTTAATCAAATCCTTTGGTTCTAAGAAAAAAGATCCTAGGATTTTGTGTCTAAGCGCTGTGTAATATTCACAGTTACATAAGATGTGTGAGGAAGTCTCATCTTCTGAATCACATCTCCTACAGACTGGGTTGTCTTTTAAGTTCAAAAGCCATAAATGCTTATTGAGCCGACAATGCCCAGTAAGTAGACCAACAACAATGCCAAGTTCCTTTTTCCGTAACATTAAAAGTTCGGAGGCACGTTTATTGTTTGGTCCTTGAATTAGCATCTTGGCTTGTCTTTGCCCCTTAAGCCTGTGCCATAGCTTGAGCTGCAGAGCTCTCATTTTCTTAAGAAAGATCTTTCTAATCATGTTATTGGATAAGCCAATAACAGGTTCCGGACCTATAAAGGTCATCTCCGAGCCTTTCTTAGCGAAGGAATCGGCTTTCTCATTGCCTTCATGACCACTGTGTCCTGGCACCCAAAAAAGACGGACTTTGTTGAATTGTGCCAGTAAAGACAGGGTTTTGAGGCAATCAAAAACGATCTTAGAAGTAATGCGGCACTGATTCAGAGCGTTCAGCGCTGCCTGGCTATCGGAAAAAATATAAATATTCTTATTCCTGATGTTTCTGTCCAAACAGATTCCGGTACAAGCAAGAATTGCAAAGATTTCTGCTTGAAACACAGTTGTGAAATTACCCAGGTTATAAGAAAAACCATACCCGCCAGTTAGGTAATATACACCTGCTCCGGAGCCATTGGCAGACTTGGATCCATCCGTATACCAGACTGATTCATCTGTAATTATAGGAATTGATCCAGAATCCCATTCAGCTCTACTTGGGAAATGTATGCTGAATGGTCTTTCAAAGTAATAATAGGGAAGCATTTTATCAGTAGTCATTAGCAGGACTGACTCCTGACTTGAATGCTGCGTGTAGAGTTTTGTATGACTGCTTGCCGAGTGGGTATAACACCACTCACCTGCAGTCTTAAGCCTTAAAGCTCCCAAAGTGGCTTCAGCCTCAATATGTAAATGTAGTGGCAAGAATCCTAGTAGCAATTTCACTGCAGCTGTGGGTGCAGTTCTCATTGCCCCTGTGATGCCTATGCACGCCATTCTTTGTAGCTTATTGAGCTCGCATTGAGCTGTTTTAAGCTTGACCCTTGGCCACCATACCACCGCAGCGTATGTGAGAATAGGTCTAATGATCATAGTGTAGATCCAGTGCATAACCTTTGGGTTAATACCCCAGGTTTTACCAATAGCCCCTCGACACGACCAAAAGATTCTTTTTGCTTTCGTAATCGAGTGCTCCAAGTGTTGTCTCCAAGTCATTCTTTGGTCAAGTATAACACCCAAATACTTGACTTCTGAAGAAATGGTAAGTTTCCTATCGAAGAAGATAAGATCTTGCAGCTCATGCAAGTTCTTTTTCTTTGTGAAAGGTATCAAGGTCGTTTTGTCTGGATTGACTGAAAGATCTACTTTTTTGCACCACTTTTCAACCAGTAACAGAGCGTCTTGCATGACTTCTGATACGGTTTTAGGGAATTTACCTCTAACGACTATTGAGATGTCATCCGCATAACCAATGCAGCCACACCCAAACCTCCCAAGAGACACCAGCAGTTCATCCACCACAAGGCACCACAGCAGAGGAGAGAGAACCCCTCCCTGCGGGCAACCCCTGTTAGTAGCGACCGCTAAGGTGTCCCCGAGAAGCGAGGACATAACCACACGTTCACTTAGAATTGATCTCAACCATCGTCGTAAGGTAGGGTTAATTCCATGATTTTGAGTGGCTGCATCAATAGATTCTATAGAGATTCTATCGAAGGCCCCCTCAATATCCATGAAGACAGTTAAAGCAAATTCCTTATGCTCAAGAGCTTTCTCTAAAAGTATTACAATACGATGAAGTGCCGTTTCAGTCGATTTACCTTGCTGGTAGGCAAATTGTTGACTGGCGAGGGGATGTGATATAAGAATCTCATCTCTAATATATCTATCAACCAATTTCTCTAGAGTCTTTAACAAAAAAGAGGTAAGACTGATTGGTCGATACGACTTAGCTTGCGTATAGCTTGGTTTGCCAGGTTTAGGAATAAAGATAGCTCTGGTTTGTCTCCACTGCAGCGGGAGATACCCTAGTGCTATACTTGCCCTAAAAATCCTGCAAAGAATCGGTGTAACGATATCCACTCCTTCTTGCAAATGCATAGGGATAATACCGTCCATACCTGGGGCTTTGAAGGGTTTAAATGTAGAAATAGCCCATCTGATTTTTGAATGTTCAACAATCCTTCTAGACACACACCAGTCTGTGCGGTTACCTCTGAGAGGAACCAGACCCGATCGATGCATGTCTTCAATGTTGATTTCTTTAGATTCTGGAAAGTGTACTCCTAACATTACTTTTAGTGTTTCTTTTCCAGATTTTGTGTAACTACCATTCTCAAGTTTTATAGAACTTAGTTGGTTAAAGTTACCTTTATCTAAGATTTTAACAAGCTTGGCAGTACTGGAGATGTCTGATACATCTTCACAGAACTTCCTCCAAGATTCCTTCTTAGCCTCTCTGATGGCTTTATTGTAACATGTGAGGGTGTTTTTATATTCCTCCCATTCACCTGTCTTTTTTGCTTTATTAAAAAGCTTTCTTGTCTTATATCTTAGGTTACTAAGTTCGTTATTCCACCAAGGAACCTGCCTTGGTAAACTAGCAACCTTGACCGGACAGTTCTGGTGATAAGAACTGAGAATAGCTTGTTGCAGCTGGTCAACCGCTAACTCAATATCTAGCACCGAGCGTATGTTAGAAATCATATCTCCTGTTAGTATTCCTAGGTCCTCCTTAAAGCCGACCCAATTCGTCTTTCTGGGGTTCCTGGGACATACCATTTGTTGTCTTTCACCTGCAACATAGAAGCAAATGTACCTATGATCTGAAAGAGAAAGTTCATTAGATACATGCCAATTATTAATAGAACAAAGCATATTAACAGTACAGAGTGTTAAATCAATTACTTCACTTCTATTACTTACAACAAAGGTAGGTTCATTTCCTTTATTTAAAACATGTAACTTAGTACTTACCAAGAATTCCATGAGGTTTTCTCCTCGTTGGTTGCAGTCAGTGCTTCCCCAAGCAACATGGTGAGCATTGGCGTCACATCCAATGATGAGTTGTGTTCCATTGCTTTCGCAGTATTGAATTAGATTCCTTACCTCCAAAGGAGGAAAGTTATCGTTCTCCTCATAAGGGAAATATGCTGAGACCACAACGAGTTCACAAACTTTGCTTCCCACCAGAAGAAGTTTGACTACAGTTGTGTCTCTTGAGAGAAACTCTGTAAGGGGTATGGCACTTATGCCTTTCCTAACCAAAATACAGGTTCTCATATTTTCACAGGTGGTATCATAAGTAAGTAACCATCCTGATTTTGGTAAACCTAATATGTTACCTTTATAAATCCAGGGTTCTTGGATAATGGCTAAATCAATGTTGTCCTCAGCCAGTCTCTGGCACAAAGCCGCAGAAGCAGACCGGCTGTGGTGTAAATTGATCTGAATGCAGTTTAACATGTTTGTGGTGACATTAGGGAATCAGAGGCTGAGGATGGAATAATTAGGCGTTTTCCTCACTGTGGGTGTCGGATTCCAACACCCGATCAGAGAGGTCCCCACCCTCATCCATCTCAACCACTTCCATGTTTTCGGGCGATGCCGATCCCATGTCCGATTCCCCTGCCGCCACATCCATAGTTAAAACTGCCTGATCTTCGGTTTCTTTAGGTGTGAAACTATCTGCTGGTGCCTTGGAAGAAGAGGGCCCAGGTTCCGAGGTATCAACCTCGGGTTTCACATGTTCTGGGTCGTGTAGGATCTTAAAGATACCTTTATCGACCCCGGTATGTGCTAGGTATTTAGCCTCAGCAATAGCTGTAGCAGATTCCCTATCCACTTGGAAAATCCATCTCAGTGCCTGAGGGTCTGCGATACGGTTCAGTACCCGCCAACAATTGGTGTTAAGCCTCTTGTTGTAGGCACTGAGCCTCCGCAGCAGGACAGCTGAGTCGGTTGTCCATATGTCTTTCGTCTTGAAAGCTACTTTAACAGGTTTTGGCAGGTCACTGGCTTTCAGAACCCTGAGCCTCGTGCCCTGCAGAACACTGTCATTGTTATTAAAGGCTTCTGTCACCCAAAGTGCAGTTGCCTGGTTTTCACATAGGTAAAATAGTACCCCTCCATTCAAGCTGAAGCTCTTCATTAGTGGTAGAGGTTCCCCTTCCGGGGTTCCGTCCACCCGCCTAAGAAGGTCCATCTGGATGGTTCCTACTTCCCTATCGTCCAGTTTCTCATCTGGGAATTTTTCTTTAATGACGGCCATCTTGACACAAGAAGTGACCTAAAAATGGATTTTAGAATTATAGACGGATTAAAGCCTTACATATTAAAAATATCTTAAAATACATCAAAACATGAGATATTACGAAAGCTTTTCGTACTTTAAACTTTCTGATTAAAATTGGAAGAAGGAAATCCAATAATCACACTTCATTTAAATTTCCGATCATCGATTGATTAAAACAGAATTTAGTCACCTCTTGTTAGTCCTTGTCAACTTAATGAGAAGTGGAAATATGTTGTAGCGACATTTATTGGCAGTCAAATTGGCTATTGGGGATGTAAACAAAGTGGAATTCATTTGTTTATCTGGTAGGTGCAAATACAAGTTATTGTGTTCAAAATATGTATTTATATACGAAAATATTATTGATTTTTAATGTTATTTTAAGCATTTTAATTTTAACTAACCACATTAACTATTGAAGACATTACTGTAATAAAACGACCAATTGCAGATTGTTTCCACTTCTGCAATTTCTCAATCAGTTAAATTGAAATTCTGACCCTTAGATTGTAATATTCTGTAATGAATTACATGAATTCGTCATATCATTTTTGGAACATTTGGATCATAACATCTATTTTTCGGGCTAAAAACACCCCACCTGAAATTATTGCCTAAAAATAATGTCGCACAGCAACATCTTTTTCAGCAAAATGAATTCCAAAAATAAATGTCTCATCTACATACAAATGACAACTTTTGTGCTATACCATCTAAATCTAAATACAGGTTGCTTCTTTGTTACATTCTTAGTAACAAAGAAATTCTGGGTAAGTAACTATCGTATGTTGAGAGAAAGATTTACGTGCGCTGTTCATAATTCTGTAGATCAAAGGAATAAGCCGGCACACCTGATTAAAATGATTTAAATTTAATAACTGAATAAAGTAAAAAGAAGTACAATCCGGTTTCGGTTATATTCTAACCATCTTCAAGTACCACAAGATACTTGAAGGTACTTGAAGATGGTTAAAATATAACCGAAACCGGCTTGTACTTCTTTTTACTTTATTCAGTTATTAAATTTAAATAATTTTAATCAGGTGTCCCGGATTATTCCTTTGATCTACATAACTACCGTAAATTCCGAGATATTCCTGAAAATTCTTTGTTCTCATTATATGAGTGAAATTCTCCGCTTTTCTATATTGCATGAGAGTAGCTCACAGTACAACCTGTGCTAGCAGAGGTTGCATTGATAAGAGAAAGGCGCATTTTTTAGTGATAGTTGTGAGTAAAACACTACTTATTGCTGCAGTTATTCAGAAACACAACGCTTATCAATGCCAGATTGACTCATTGTTTGTCTAGTTTATCTCGTTTTTTTTATACAAATTTTTGTATCCTTTTTGCTTTAAAGTTGCTAGTTTTGTATCAAACTTACTTAACTTTCAAAATCAGCATTTTTTACGTTACTGGATATTCGAGATCTAAGTAGGTTACGTTAGCAAGTATCATAATTTCTATTCATAGTCATCAGCCTTAAAAGGTTTTGAGACTTTTTATGTACCGAAAAATTGAAAGAAATATATATAGATATTATTTTTCATTACTGAAATGTCCTCATCATTTATATTTGTAAAGATTTTGTTATGGAATCCTAAAAGTTCTAAAATATGGGGTATGGTCTTTGGATGCGCGGGAGGTTTAGGCTCTAATGACGGTCATTCTGACGCTTTCAGTAAATGATCTTTTAACCTCCGAAGAAACAACCCAGGTATTCATTTGACAGAGTGCTGGATGAACCTTGCAATCCGTTCTGACGAGTAGCAACCGCTGAAAAGTCTCCGACAGCAGCGAGAATTGAACTCTAACGTCTAAACCACTGGGCTACAAGATCCACTTTTAAATTAAGAATTATATTTTCAATACACTTATTAATATATAGAAATACGGATGTTTTTCTTATTTTTTCCAATCCCTTCACCAACAGTACAGAATCGATGACGCCAAAAAGATCTCCTTTGAAAATTCTAGTGCTGCTAAAACCAAAGATGTTATTATAAAGCTTAAAATATACGGTTCTTTTGTCTAAAGTCAACAGTTTCTGCATGTAAGACATTTGCATTTTTTCCACTCGATAAACCCGTGCGTTACGATACCAAATGCGAAAGCTATTCGTAAACGAAAAACAGCAATGGAACTTGTAATATTTTCTGCATTCCAAACATCAGCAGTTAAAGAATGTAAATCTTAACTCAATCTCAATTTAAAAACTTCAGTTGAAGTATTTAAAATTGGTAGGTAAAGGAACTAAAATAAAATTTATGACTTCAATAGAATAACACGATGAATTACAACAAATGAAAAAAATATATCAATATAAATTACTATGAAACAGAGTGTAAATTACTAAAGAGAAAAGAAGAACAAGAAAGATAGAAAAATTGGAACTGTGACCTATCAACAACAGCTGAGTATTGTTTGAATCTTCCCATAGGTTAATTGTGAGGGTGTATAAAGAGATAACTTTTTAAGTAGCAGAGTGAAAGGAACCTATTTAATAATATAAACAAATGCTTTAACAAGAAACATTCAGTAAAAAATATAGATAAACATTTCACTTGTAAAAGCTTACACTTGTTAATATAAAAGTTGGTTATAATTTAAGTTGGCCTATTTAGAGCATCCTGCAGCTTCAACCAATAGTCGGAGAGACACCAAAAGTTGTACATATACTATTCAAAGGATGCGCTCAACGATTCTGCAAAAAAAAAAAATAGTTACAAAATCGTCCTTTAGAGGGCGCTTTTACAGCTATATGAACGGAAAACGAAAACAGAATGTTCAAAACACATTTATTTCGTGCAAACAGTATCAGACTTTTGAACGAATCATGTGATATTGCTCAATATGTTCCCTATGATAAATGTGTGTCATTTGCAGACGATGAACTGTATGCTCAACCGCTGACCGTAGGTGATCACCCGTGATTGTTCGCAAATGTAGCGTGGTACTGTCTTTTTGTTCTGCCAATGTTGCAATTCCTCCAAGATACACCACATCCTTTAGGTATCCCCGCAACCAAAAATCGCAAGGAGTTTGGTCAGGAGAACATGGTGGCCTAATGTGACTAATGGTAAAGTGTTGTCGCAATAAAGTTTGTACCAACCTTCCAATATGAGGAGGTGAACCATCATGCATAAAAGAGGTTGAATCAAGACACTGTCTTTCCTGCAGCTGGGGTATCACAAAGTTCTAGAGCATGTCAGAATATCTAGCCGCAGTCACGGAACATGTCTGAGAACCATAAGCAATAATTTCTTCAAAAAAAAATAAGTATTAAGTTGGATGTGAACCACACCAGACTGTCGCTTGGGCGAATACAAAGGCATTTCCTGGAAAAGGTGTGGGTTTTCCTTGGCCCACACACGGCCATTTTGGATGTTCACAGTGCCATTCAAAGAAAAGTGTGCTTCATCGCTCCATACGATGACCCATGGTCACGACGTATCAATTTCCATCCTGGCCAGAAAGGTCAGTGCAAAAGTGAGTCGTTTCTCCTTGTCGCCTGGAAGCAGTTCTTGTCTGTGACTGATCTTGTGTGGGAAAAAATGAATTAAGTTTCTTAGAATCTTTCTAACTCTGCTTCAGGGTAGATCTAATTGCCGTGATGTGGCTCGGGAACAACCTGAACCTGCAGCATTCTCCAACGACTGCTGAACGATTGATGTGATCAATCCACAAAGCCAATATGAAACGGCAGATTTCAGTTATTGTAATAATTCAAAAATTATTAACTACAAAAAAATAATTGTTAAAATTGATTAAATAATGTCAGTAACAGGTTAAGATTATTTTTAAGCAAGGTCACTGATCATTAAGGTTGGGGAGCAATTATAAAAGAAAGATGCCAAAAAAAAAATTGTAAATCTAAAGGAGGATTCGATGATTTGGTGTCAATGGTGAAAATTGCATTGAGATGATTGGTTGAATTGAATGGACCATTTTGAAGGATTAAACTTAAATGCTTAGTGTAACACAACTCTAACATTTCGTATTTGACACAAGAGATCGCAAGGTCTTCGAAACTGAAATGTTTAGCTTTACTATACTGTTTTTGGGTTTTTTCGATTACTTTTCCAGACTTCATTTACTAATGCGTTAATCTCAATAACCCAGAATATTTTGGCCCATATGATGAATTGATTCATAAGGGAGGCCTAAAAATACCAAAATTTTCTCAGGATTGAACAACTCCTAAATACAATGTTGATATTGAAAAGTAAAAGACTCAAGTAACACGGAAGAAGTTTCTGTTAGTTTTTATGAGGCACACTATTAACTGAGAAATGTTACCGTGGGATTGGCTTCTCTCTTTGTTTTCAGTCGCAGAACTGGAAATAGGGAGAATCTTATTTTTCTGACTCTTCTCATTGACAACAACCAATCACGAGCTTCCAGAGTAATGACGTCACTCCACAACAATGACGGCAAATAAATTTGCGCCATTTTTAAAATGTCCTGGAATAGAAAACCTGTTAAACTTTAATGTATTGTTTAATTAAGACAATTAACTTAATTAAACTTAATCTTTGATTTGAGTTTATTAATTTTCCTTACAAAAGTTTCATAAGAACCTGTGAGTTCTAGACAGAGATTTCGCAGAAACGTTGGATCGCGTCGTGATTGGTTCTTATTATATAAAAGCAGTGCCAATCACTTCCAGCATTCCTTCCTGTTTCACTTCTCGTCTCTACGGAACTCAATTTTTTTCAGTGACAGAAAAGCAAGGAATAAACCAAAGGCAGAAAATAACACAGAAACTTCTTCCGTGTGATTTAGCCTTAATAAAGTTAGATCACTATACACCATCAATCCAGTGTAGAGAGAAATGGCGCCAAAACATTGGATCTAATTGCTGATTGGTTCTTTGTATAAAAAAGCAGCACCAATCCCATACAGTATTCCTTCCCTTTTTTCTTATCGTCTGAACGCTACTCAATTGATTTCAGTGACAGAAACACAAAGCATAAAACAAGGTAGAAAACTCACACAGAAACTTCTTCCGTGTGATCTTCTCATAAGCTATTATGTGATTTATTAAAGAAATTTTGTTCTTATTTAATTACAATATTGTAATTTAAATCAAAATCTAATCACATTTAAAGTCTTAAAGTAGAAAATGTTTTTCATCACTATTTTTCTGCATTTCCTGTTATCTGAAATAGTTGGCAGGATTCACAGAGAAACCGGTTGTAAATTTTTAATTGTAAATATAGTTTCTATTTTTTTAGGTAGCCCTATGTGTATGGAAGCAGCAATTTTTTCATTTTACAAATAAAGTTTGGTCGAATCAGAATTTTTCAATTATTGATCTCATAATATTCTCGTTGAAATAAATTCACATATAGATACAAATCCACATATACACACATATATATATATGCATAAATCACTGAAAAGATTACAAATTCATTTTAGGGATTACATAACATGAAATTCTAATAATCTGAAGCTAGATGTTTTTTATATGTTTACTGTCTTAACTTATGTTGCAGTTTTAAACAATTGTGAATACAAATACAGGGTGTACCTGAAATGTGCTGCCAAACCTCTGTATCATTTCATCGTTCAAACGATAACAAACGAAATAAAGCAAATAAATGTCATATAAACATTGGTCTGGAAATGCGTTGTTTTCAAGATATAAACGATGAAACGATACAGAGGTTGTTGACTTTACGTTGTATCCTGATCATTAGATTGGAAGAGGGGGACCAACAGCATGGCCTGCTCATTCCCCTGCTTTAAAACCCTCTGGACTCTTTTGGATGAGGTTATCTTAAAGCATTAGTGTACACCACACCGATTCCTGACGCCCACGCACTGCATGATCGCATAGAGCAGCACAATTCGACGTGCACCTAGCATCTTCGACCGTGTTCGGCAGTCGATAGAACGATGTTGTGTTGCGTGCATTGCGGCTGGTGGAGGACATTTCGAGCAATTTCTGTGAAACTGAGCGACTGTACGCTAACACCTTTGTATTGTTGCATCGTTCATATCTTGGAATAAAGCATTTCCAACCCCACGTTTATATGACATTTATTCTTTGTTTTCCTCATTAATACAACCTTTAAGTTTGGCAGGACATTTCAGATACATCCTGTATAAGAAGAAAAAGCACTAAATTTCCTCGTATCTGTATGATTATTTTCAATGATTATCGTACGAAAAGTAAAATAAAAAGCTCCATCTACAACGGGTGCCATGGAAATATCATGGGAATACGAATGCTAATTCAACTAAAATCGAGGTCGACGCTAATTCAACTAAAGAAACCATTGAACAACTGAACTGGAAGGGCACCAATAAAACTAGAAATCTAGCCGAACCTCCTCTGGTTGAAACGTTAGCTTTGAAATGTTTCTCCAGAAATAGTACACAATCAAATCTCAGACGATCCGGAGAAACAAAAGGTTGAAGTAATACATTTCCTCTAAACCAAGTCTTGGTTCTTGAAGAAATGACGTTGGGTATGAAGAAGAGCTGGAGAAGTATCAGCAGCCTCTAGGCAGACTCTTCATGATGGTGAATGTTCCAGTGCAGTAAACTTAGGTCGCAGACTCAAATGCATATGCAATCAACGATAAACTGCCAGTGGAGAGTTTTGGAATTTGTACATTATCGACATAACATAATATCCGTACCACAAATTAATGTTTTGATTTACTTTTTAACTGCTAGATTGGATGAAGCAGGTTTGGTTCGTTTTATTCTATTAGCTTCTGTTTTATTTTTTTTGTTATTGGATTTCCTGAAGAATTAGATCTAGAGATTAATTTCATTTGAAGATTAGATTTGATCTGAAAATCCTACCACAGCTGATAGCTTATTATACTTACCAAATATGAAATTGGTTTAGAATCAAGATAAAAATGTTTTTCTTATATGAAAAAAAACAAGGTACAAATAGTGATTAGTAAACCAATCACTGTGCTTCACAACGGGTTCTGAGTCACCTTTACTTTAGAATAGACTGCGTCGGGATGGTCTAGAAAATGCTCGCGTGAGTCTGTTTGAGACCCCATGCTATCTTACCCACCCTTTTTAACATGGAATAATCGTCATTCTTAACTCAAACCTTGTTAATACACTGAATTCCTAATAATGATTTAAAAAAAAACTTAAGTTGACGAGGGGATCGAACCCACGACCTTCCGTTATTAGCACGACGCTCTAACCAATTGAGCTAACAGGCCACCTACAACATTCAACATTCAGGCCACTTACAACTCAGCTAACAGAAGCCATTGTGAAGCATTGTGGGATATGTGTCTACAGAATGACAAACCGGGGATATAAGGCGTTCTTTCGGAAGCCTAAAGCAATAATAAAATTATAATAAACAATATAAATTATTTAGCTAAATAACCTCTAATTCTACATACTAGTTGTTTACCAGTCGACTGTCAAGCCAAGGATGGCAGCCCACAGTAATTTGTATAAAAAAAACTAGCTAAGAATTCCTTTTTAATGTAACAAAAATAAGAGAAAAAAAAAGCAAATCAGCAAAAGAAAAGGAAAAACAGTACTCTACAACGGATGGTCTCTGAACAAAATATTGAAAGTGAAAACTGATGATCATTTCATTGCCTGCGGTATGACCAACTGGAATGCAGCGTCAAGTGTCTGATTATAAGTCCAATGTATCTTGAAAAGTATTTTGAAAATAAATCCTTTGGTGTATTTATCATTGCTGATGCCGAATCTCGTTTCATATGCTGTATATTCTATCTTAGCTGATATCCTGTTATGTACATCAAGTACATCCCTTTTTTACTTTATTAGTCGACCGCAAGCATTTTCTTAGATGAAGAGTTGCTTTCAAACCCACAATGTTTTCCATTCCTGCTACATAAGCTTACTATGGTTTTGTTTAATGATGATGAATCTAGTCAGAATGAAATTGGGTTTCTTCAACTTTGTAAACATACACCTGTGACTAAAGTTCATAGACACTTTACAGTATCAATGCTTTACTACAACACAAGTTTAATAAGGAGAAAGTTTAATAATTTCTTGTTGCATATCTGATTTTGAAATACTTTATATCTCAAGTTTCAGAGATCTTACTAATCGGAAATTTACATGCTATGAAAAGGAAATACTAAATTTTTAGTACTAAAAGAAATGAGCTCTATGTGTTTATTTACAAATTATGTTAACAATTTAAAAAAAAAAATTCTTAACATTTTTTATGTCTTTTGCTACAAATCTAAAGAAAAATGAAACATATGCTAAGTTGGTTAAATTGTTACTTTATTTTTCAATGTTTGTGTTTTCCAGTCTCTGTTTTATTGAAGTTTATGTTAATGGGATTGATTTTTGTTTACTAGCAATTTTAAATTCAAATTGTATTTATTTTAAAAATTATATTAATTTTTAATAACTAAATATATTTCATAAATTATTATTTTAACACATTATAGATATTTTTAAATTAACTAAATAATTTTAAAAACAACTTTCCACAATTTTATATATAACTGAAAGTCTTTAATAATTTCCAAGTAAATTGGTATTTGTTTTCCGAAATCTGTGAGTCTGTACATTCCTCTTCATGTGAGTTGGCGAAATAAGTGGCTTGATTCGCTTTCTTTGTGAAATAGATTACGTCTAGACAAAAGATTGCATTTAATATAAAAGCATAATGAAAGTAAATGTTAGCTTAATTTATGAATATAAAAGAGAAAGCGAAGGAAAATGGTGGAGAATAAAAGAGGTGAAATATAAGACGAGCAATAAGATGAGTTGAGTCTACATTTTACAATTTTCATTTCCGTAATCACGAAGGAATCAATGACAATGCATCTTTCTCATTAGATTTATTAATCTGTAAATATACAGATTTCGTAGTTACATCTTAATACGATATAAGTATTATACATGCAATAATAAGAATGCTTTTCCAACAATTTACTACTTTTCTAATATAACAATAGCTTTCTAAACTTATAATTTCTATAATAAATTAACTAGAATCCCCATTCCCCCCCCCCTCCCCAAAACGAAAGTAAGATTGCTTGAGGGATACAATGATATATTCCGGCGAAAACCTTGATTTTTAAGTTTTTATTTTATTCATGTAGCTTTTTAGAAAAATTTATATTTCTTATTTAAAAATAAAACAACACACGTTTTTATTCCAAAAAAATAATTTTTTTCATGCTTAATATTATCCTTACTCCCCACTCCAAGTTCCATGTTAATGGGATTGATTTTTCTTAACCAACCTTTTAATCATAATATTTTGTCTCTTCTGAGCGAAGAGACTTTTTGAGATGAACCATTATAGAGATAAAAACATATCCTCTATCTTAGAATTCATTTACAAAAGGAATTATAAAATAATATATTAGTGCGATAAATACAATACTTTTATTTGATTTGCAATACAATATTGTATTGTAAATTTTTGTATTACAATTTACAATATTGTGAATCAGACAAAAGTATTGTATTTCTCGCACTAATATATTGTTTTATAATTCCTTTTGTAATGAATTCTAAGATAGAGGATATGTTTTTATTCCTATAATGGTTCATCTGAAGAACTCTCTTCGCTCAGAAGACGAAATATTATGATTAAAAGATTGGTTAGATTTGATTAGATGACTTGTGAATGTGGGTGGCTTGAACAGCCGAGCACGTCGACATGAAAGATCTTTTGTGCTAACCGACGGTAAGAAGGACAGACGGAGAGAAAGACTGAGAAAGGATGGTGTGAGAAATGCAGGAAAACGGGAGAACCTCGGGAAACCCTGCCCAGCGGGGATCGCCACCATCAACGAAACCAACATGAGAACCGAAACCGGTACTCAGAGGTGAGAGGCCAATGAAAAGATTGGTTAAGAATTATCTAGTTGTTGTTGCTGTTTCATCTATGAAGATTTGGATTTTTTCTTTAATATATGAGATTGATTTTTGTTTATGGGAAATTTTAATTTAAAATTGTATTTATTTTAAAAATTATATTAATTTTTAACTACTAAATATATTTTTACTAATTTCAAATCTATTATAACACATTTCTAGATATTTTTAAAATATCTACAAATATAGAAAATATCTATGTGGTTGTTTGTTTCTATCTTCCAAAATAATCTAAGCAGATCTTTACGTTATAAATAAGCAGGTTCAGAGTTGAGTGTAAGTGAAAATGTAATTCTGTAATCTACGAATTCTTTTGTAGATGTGCGAAGTAAGTTTTTCAAATCTTCTCTGTGAAACATAATTGCTTTCCTTTGTCACTAACAGGTAATTCACGGGAGTACTTTTCTAATATTTATGTGGATTGTCTTGTTATACAGAATAAACTGAAAAACTCAGCAATTTATTGTCTGAACACAAAAGATATATTTCTGTTTATCTTCGTTTTCTTTTCTCGTAAACTTTAAGTTTAGAAAATGATTTTTTTCCTTCTCTTTTTCTCTGTATCTTTTAGTGAATCCTTGAATGGGATTCTTTACAGTTGTTGGCGTCATAAGTTGACAAGGGACAATCACAAATTGGATTCTCCTTTGTATGATAAATTAACGTTCAGATTTATTCTCATGGAACAACATTATATTCATAATAAATTGACAGCCATGAAATTGTATTTAAAATATTATTATAGTAGTTTAATTTCATTATAATGCAGTTATCGTAGTTATTAAAACTACGATAGCTAAATTACCATTCAAATTAAACAATGTTGATTAATTTGACTATATTTGATGAATTTGCTGCATGAAAGTTAATTTTTTTTAATTGGATAAAATATCTACTTTTTAAACAGTAAGACCTAAGAAAAGTCGAGAAACTAGTAATTATTATTATAATTTACTTTGATAAAACATTTCTTAAGAAGTCAAAATCCTTTATTAGTTGCAATTAAATATACAGAATTTATTATTAATAAGAAAGCATTTTTTTCCATTTTTTTCCAAATTTTATATTTAGATTATTAGAAATACAAAATAAATAAATTTCTTCTTTACATATTTTTTTGTATATAGAACCCCAAAAAAAAACCTCAAGAAAGTTTATTTCAAAGGCGGTATTATTAATTCATTATAAATGCTTTTTTGCCGGTATTTCCCCTGCTATTCATGTTGGCGTGGGTTTTCGCGGATGGCGCAGCGCACCCTACATCATCATTTAAGGTTACCTCGCTCGTGAGCGCATTTGCCCGCTTCTCTCCTCTCGCCGACGCTCGTGGGCTTCGCGGTGCCGTCTGTGCATCGCCTGCCATTCCGTTGATCACATGGCACAATCATAAAATCCGCCGATCGCCGCGGGGAGCGCTGCCTCCGCTCCACCACCATCTCGACTGCGTCTCAACCCTCGCCAGTCGCTCCCGTGTCTCAGTCCGTGTGGATTAACGGCTCCGTGCCTCCCACCACCAAGGATAGACCAAAGCGATCATGCTCCGGCATCAACGCCCCGGCCACTTCTGGTTCTTGCTGGTCCTCGTCGCAACAGGAGCACCTGAACACGGTAAGTCACACCTCAGCACGTGTCACGACTCCCACAAACTCCAACGCAAATTGAAGCAAAGATTGCCAATTCCAAGTTACATGACAACATCAACTCCCAACTAAGATGTTATTCTTTTTTTCTAAATATTTTTTTGTGATAAAAATAGTTCGTATATTTCTTTATTTACTTTATTGTTATTCACGACAATTTTAGGTTTTTTCGTAGAAACAAAATGGTCAATTCTGCAGCAATCGGGAAAGTTCTAAATCAAAAATTGACTTTTGTAACTCGGGAACTAAACTTTTAAAAGTTATCACTTAAAGTAATTACCTTATATTAACTTTAAATAGTTAGAAGATGTTTTGGACAATAAAAAAAAAAATCATTTAAATATTTATTGACTAAAAATATAAGTATATACATTTCGTAAATGTTTAATTAATATTTTAGTTAAATGATATCATTAGTTTTACAATATTTCATGAATTCAATTTAAATTTTATAAATTTTGTAAAACTTTTCAAAGTTCACTCGCATTCAATCGAGGTATCGCTGAAATGAGTTAAATATAAATGAAATATCCTGAAAAGTGAAATAGAAAAATTCAATATTTATTCTTTTTTTTTTTAAACGAATTTTTCTAATTTTTAATAAAAATTTTCAGTAAAAATATGTTGTTAATATAAAGATTATATTTTTTTTTTACATGATACCAATATGCTGGTAGAAAATTTAAAAAAGAAAATGCAAGACACTAATAAATGCTGATGAAAGAAAAAATATTGGGTCTCGAATACAGAGACTGGAGGGAGGAGGAATAAACTGAGACACAAATTTAAGTTGTAATGAAATACTGCTTTTGTTTCAATAATTTTTTATTGTTTTTGGGAGGGGATGGTTATTTTCCATAAGTACTTATGAAAAACATAACTTATTTTGAAGTTTAGGATGCCGTAATTCGACTGGAATTTTCTACAATCCATAAAAGAAAATTTACTTTAAAACTTATTATAAAAAATAAATAAAAAATATTGCTTTAGAAACAGCGATATTTATATTTTGATAGTAAACTTGTGAAATTAGCTGCTTTAACATTGATACAGAAAGTAAGCTGGAAGTTTGCGGCTAAGAATTGCCTTGATGACGAGAGTTCTGAAATTTTAAAATTAGTGCATTGGGATTGTTAGCTGGCAGTGCTGCTGGTGGCCTTCCAAATAGCCCTCTAGGGCCACAGGTTGAGTTGCAGTTGAAAAAGAAAAAGAAAAGTCCATTAAGACTCTACCGAATCCCTGGCAGAAACCTTCGCCAACATACATTTGTAACTTAATTTGTAACTTAAGTCCAAATAAGTGTTGAATGAAAATTTATGAATTCCTTGTTTATTTGCAAAGAACGATAGACTTGATGTGGTAATGTTATTCAAAAGAATTATTCTACTATTGAATTAAAAAACTTGCATTATATGATTTTTGGTGAAAAGTAAATAAATTTGAAGTTTAAAAGATAATTAAAAAAAAACTGTTAAGTTGGAGAATGAGCTACTGTACTTAACAGTAACTAAGAAACTGTTTGAAAATTAGATTCTTTCTTTAATTTTCAACCTATTTACTTGTATAGGTTTTAAACTCTTAAAATTGGAGTTTTATTAACTTATTCCATTCTAATAAATATTATAAATTCTTTAAAAAAAAAGTCTACTAGAAGTTATCTTCAAAAATTTTTTTAAAAAGTCTTTCAATCTACATTTTAAAATAATAATTTTAATCTAGCGTTTCTAACAAATACTGCGAAGCATATTTTGTTCTGTTTTTAATTGTATATTTATGTTTTTAATAACAAATTTGAAAGTTATTTAATTAATTTAATGCATTAGTATTACTCGCAGAAGAGGCAAAGCAAAAGCTTATATTTTGTATATTAAATAACACTACTTTGTACATGAAACAGAAATCTCCAAAAAAAAAAAAGGTTTTCTGTAAAGGTTTATACAAAAAAAAAAAACATTTACAAGACATGGGATAAAGATCGTTCAAAAAATGAACTTGTTAAACGGGACAAAACTTAAATAAACTATTTAAGCTTATCAGATTGTAGGTTTAAGTCAATCAAAATTTAACAATATTTTTTAAATAATTATTTCACTTTTTGAAATTTTAGAGCAATGCATGTGAACGCCAAATTTTAAGTGTTAATAAAGATTTATCAATCGCTTAGTATAATTTCTATGTCGAAACGCGTCATATTAATAACTAATTTCAGCTGTATTCCTAAGCTAAATCATTGTGGTACAATATGTATTTATCTATCAAAGCGATACCTTGGTATATAGGATTGCATTAAACAAAAAAAAATCTGTAAAAACCATTCTCCATTGGTTACCATCTTAGAATTTCTTTATTCATACTTTTAAAAATGAACTTTTTAAAATTGTTCAGCTCTCTTACAAATTGGCTGAAATTGACTTGCTGCCGAATAAATTTAAAATTATTTTGTAGGGATAAATGTAGGGATGAATAATAAAACTGTTGTAATTCAAAAACAGGGAAATTAATAGAAATTAAGATGAATTAAGCTTTATTAAAACAAGAACATTTAATACATTACTCAGTACTTTTTTCACATTAAATATAGCTGACTAGCTTGCAATGATTATTTATTTTTCAACAAAATATTTTTTGCTTTCTGATGATTCGTCTACAATTTTAGAGCTAAAATATTTAGTAAATCCTGCGATTTCTGAGTTATTTATAACGAATACGTATCAACTTTTGTTCTTTCACTAAAAGAAGGATTTATTTGTGCCAAATTTAATTTTCGAAACTTGGCAAAATTTCCCTCTTGCTTTCCATGTTCTAACTTTCCACATTACAATTACTTTTAAAGGGTTAAATCTTGGAATTTCTATTTTTAGATACAAAGGGCTGCTTTCAGTTCTCGAATCTACTGAATCTGCTTCTTATTGATTAGTTCAAAAATGATAAATAAAGAGAAAATAAAAATTACGGAATTTTTCAAGAGACAATGTCTAAAGATTTTTTTTTCTAAACCAGATATCACATACAGTACACGAAAGTTTCAAATTGAAAGCATGAATTCCAAAGCTAGAAAATATTAAATCCTTTCAACAAGCAATAGTCCTTGAAAATACAAGACGATCGCCGACATCATAACAAAGTTCAAATTGTAGGACAAGTCCGACATTCAGCTGCCTTTGATCCCAATATGGATCATTCTGCTCTTTCTGGAAAGTTGAAACTTAAGATCCTTCTGAAGGGATTTTAAGCTTAGAAAAAATTCCGCCAGGAATCGAAATTTTTTTTAAAAACCTCTGCATCCTCTTGAACAATCACATCTTCGAAAGCACAATATAAACGACCAATATTAGGTAAATTAAAATTTCGTTTCCCTTTTGCAATATAAAAATATTTAAAGTATCGCAGAATACAATTTATTACTAAATACAAACTAATTAAATTCTATTACAATTACATGAGTTGTGCATAAAAAATACGGACTTCAGCTAGATGAACAATATATTCACTGTTTAATTAATGTTTTATTTAATATACATTATAAAAATATCCTTTGTAATCTATGAGATCCACTTGGAATAAACAATTAAAAAATACACTAAGGCGTTTATATGTTAAAGTAAATCAATCATTAAAAATCGAAAAATCACTTCTAATTAAAACCATTCAAAACTGCTTTGAAGATTTTTCTTGTTATTTTTTAATTATTCAAAATTCAAATTATTAAAATACTTGTTATGGTTTTTTGAAGAATAAACCTAAAATAGGTGGTTGAAACAAATATTAAACACATAAACGCCTTAATAACTGATGGATTCAGTAAGAGATGGATCATTCAAGTTAACTCGACAGTTATATTATTAAATCTTTATTTATTTTACTTATTATTCATTTATTAATTCTTTACTAAGAATCTTTCAGCTTCTAAGCTATCACAGAGTATCTTATATAATTCTGTAAGTATATTACATACAATTACAATGAATGAAGTCAAGGAAAGCCACGAATCTCATTTATTTCAATATTATACTTAAGATGTTTTCTTATATGATTGATAGAGTTCTGTAGCTAAATTGTTTAGGGCTTGGTCTTCAGGGTTGAAGATCCGTCTTCGATACCTTGCTCAGATCGAAAGGTTTTCGCCGGTTTTTACTCCAGAAGTGTCTTCTTAAAATTTTGTGTTAGATTAAAAGAAAGATAAGCATTGGCTCAACTATATCTTCTAATGCACAATCGAATTCTGCTGCACTTCGGTCTGAAAAAAAAAGTCCTACACAATATTGAAGATGTTAAAGGCATTTACTCTTAATTGAACATTATGATTTTAAACATAGAATTGCTTCAATAATTGTAAAGTCTGTCCCAGAAATTTACAAGATAATTAGTTTTAATTTCAACTTTTATTGAAAAAAAATAGATTAAATCCAATTTATTTATGTTTTGAAATCATTTACTTGAATTTTTGTCGGAGAATTTGGACTCAATTGTTTCAGATGACAAGGAAAAGACATTCACAATTAGTTCCAGAAAACAACTCAAGAATAGCATCTTCGTTGTAAGCGAAGTTATTTCAAAAGGTGTCTTTTATTTCGACATTTGATAAGAGAAAGACAGTTTTCGACAGTGGCAAACAAAAACATATATTATTACTTCTATTCCGCAAAATTTCCAGCTTTCAACACAACAAGAGATTATTCGCACAATAAATATATGCTTTGAGATAACTTCTTAGTTAAGTAATAGTTTCGAAAAGAGCATTTAAAACCCAAATTCCCAGTTTTCATCCGTTCGTAGGTGAAGTAAATTCTGAATAACTATACTTAGCAAACTCTCCAGTGTGGAAACTTGGACATTCATGAAGTTATTTGTTAATACAGTTGCCTAAATCCTTTCAAACTAGTGTGTGGTTATGGAAGCTAAGAACGTTGATTCAGTGATGGAATTTATTCATTCTCATTGAAAGACTAAAGAAAACATTAATTATTGTGGCATTGAAAAGACGAATTAATCTCCTTCAATAGTTATGAAAACAACACTTATTCAACAGTTATCAATTTTAAATAATTCATATGGAGAATAAAATGTTCTAATTTCTTTGAGATATGGCTTATTGCTTGATTATATAGGTAAGAACCTATGGGATGTAACATATTCAAAAAAATGTTCCTATGACTTCTGACTTTTTTTTTTTTTTTGAGAATCTTCTTTATTATAAGAAGTGTATGCAGTATGTATTCCACATTGACAATTCTCAGACTAACTGGTCGAACTACGAACAACCGTTAACTGTATGTCGACCCCAAAAATCTGTTCCGAAATAAAGTTGACGAATTTTTATGTTTTTGCAAAGAAAACTTTCAGTGAGTAAAGACCAATTCACAAACGAAAAATGTATTGTTGGGTGGCATTATTCAAAAATCTCAAGGAATTATTGTAATAATATTAAAGTGTTTTTTGACTTGGTTCTCATTAGCCGATAGGTAGAATTTACATCGAACTAATTAGATTGCTTCAAGCTGTTATTTGAACATTTGAATGTAAATAATTTTGAATTTGATCAGATTGTAAAAGACACACAAAAGATATGCCTCCAAGCAAAAGCAATAGGCGAACAAACAGTCAGCAAATGGAAATGAAAGGTATAAATATTGAATCAAATCAGAGAAAGTAGTTAAGCTATCATGTCATACATAAAAAAAAAGCTAGAAGAAGACTAAATCTACAAAACGTTTTTAGAGAATTTACAGTACTTGAACACTAGAGATAAGTAGAAAACGTGCTTAAAGCTTCCCCAGCACTAAATTAAACTCTCATTTAGTTTAACATTAACCAAATTCAATTCTAGGATATTATTAATCTCAGCAGAAGAGGTTTTACTGAAATAGCAGAATAGCCTTATTTCAGTAACATTGCACGTATTGAACATGATTAAGACCTGAAGTATTTTCAGCAGCAGGTTATTCTTGCATCATTTGTCTCCGTTCTGATTTCTTTTGGAAGGTATCTGTCAAACTTTACCTTCAGTTGTTCATAAACAACAAATTCCCTTAGTTGTCTGTCTAGGTTTTCGGTTCCATATCTGTTTCTGCTACAACCATGAATCTTATGACAATATTTATGAAATCCACGTCACATTATAATCTTCAGCTAGATCCAAATGCTTACTGATCTTTTCTGCATGAAACATTGTAACATCTGGTTGCTTTCATTTTATTGTCTGATCTATGACAATGGAGTTTATAAGTGGATTGCAGTAACAATCTATTTATTGCGTGGTATTTTTACGCTAATTAAGCTAATTCTCATGGGACTGGTACATGATCTTCACATATTGCTGTGTAATCTATTCTGGAAAGTATCATACAATTTTCTATGATATATTCATTCGCTTTACTTTTTCTGGCCACATCATCTGCAATGAACATCGAATATTGTTAGATAAATTTCCTAGATTTTTTTTCTTTTGCAGTTAACCGATTTTAAATTCTAACTATAGAGCACGCTTAGCTACAAATTCTGTGACTACTTGTCGACTGAATCTTCAACGACTGGTATAGATTGACAGATATGGAGATTTTATAAAGACATCTTCTAAGAAATATTATGAGATCTTCTAAGAGATATTATTATAACGAATTACAAATTTTCTTTCTGATTTAATTATTGATAAAAATTCTAAAAATGATTTATGAATAATTAAGAGCAAGTTCCTGATGTTTTTTAATTATACTAATAATGTATAATTACCAATTCTGTATAGTTAGTTAATGAAAAGTTGAAAGTTATTACTTTTAATTCATACATTAAATATTCATACAATTCCATTTCTTTTTTTACATAACTTCAGTAATAATAATTTCAATATATTATTAATAAATATTAATATCTCTTTTCTCAGAATGGTTTTAATGAGAAAATTATGATGCTAATCAATATTGAGATAGCAGATGTGTTGTTTATGGCTCGAGACATCATTCAACAGATGAACTTAAGAGAGAAGTCTTGCAAAATGAAAATAATTTTTAGAGCTTTACACTCGACTTGATTAGCTTATCGACCCTATATATATATTAATTAACGCTTTCTAATTCTGTATAGTTAGTTAACGAAAAGTTGAAAGTTGCTACTTTTAATTTATACTTTAAATATTTATACAGTTCCATTTCCTTTTTTTAAATAACTTCAAGTAGTAATAATTCCAATACATTTAATGTTGAATATTTATTTTGTCAGAATCCTTTTATTGAACAAATGAGGCCTCTAGAATAGGAAAGGCGTATGCGCCAAAAGTTAGTTTCGAAAAAAATGCATTCAAACTTTCGCTGTGGTACGTTAAGTTAAACATCACGGCTTTTTCAATAGAAATTTCGTTCTTTACCGAGGCGTATGAACCAAATAAACACGAATGAAAGCGGAAAGTTCATAGTATATGCTACGAAAAAAAAGGAAAAAAATTGAATGTTGGCGGATACGCCTCTCCTATCCTAAGGGTCTCAAATAATAAAGGTATCCGATCGCGTAACTTAATGTAAATAAGATAAAGATGAAGATATTTGATAATGCATTACTTACACATTGCTTATAAGTCCTTTTAACCAATGTCTTAAATATTTAAGGATTGAAAAAATTTCGTTGATCTTAAATTAAAGATTTAAAATTACTTAAATTGTGTTCTTCGATTACGATTCTGTTGGCTCTTTCAATTTGGGAAATTACTGAATAGTAAAAACTAAATGTAATTACTAAATAGTAATAGTAGAAGTTAAAAACTTCTTTTTACAAACATGTTATAGTTGATAAAAATTATTTCTCAAATTTTAAAAAATGATAATGAATTAGCGATATCCGTTAGTTCATCCTAAGCCTAATCATCTGCAGTCAGTGTCTTGAAGTTAGTATTAAACCGTATTAGCTTTAGTCGTTTTTAATATGGTCCAGTTTGGCAAGCCTGCCATTCGTTGATCCATTCGTTAATCCCATTTGCAGATAAGCCGTAATTTTGGAGGATGAACTCCCTGAGGTCATACTTTAACAAATCCCAGTTTATCCAAATTGGTATTAGGTTTTACACGGAATAAACCTGAATGTCAGACAATTCGGAATCGTTCTGATGTAAATATTTAGATATGTTTTGACAAAGAAAGTTTTTGAGAATCATTAAATGTGACTTAATCACTTTAGATTTCAAAGTTAATTAGATGGATATATTATTCTAACACCCTCTATTCATTATTTTAGAATAAGCAATTATTATCAAAATTGGAAGTGAAGATGATGTGGCGAATAGAATTTAAAGAGTTAGCTAAGAATAACTAGAGTATTCATAGGGATGTTGATATACAACTTAAATATGCTTGAAAAACAAGAAAATAGGATTTACAGCAGTGTTTCTCAACCTTTTAGTACTTGCGACCCAATGTTCAATCACAACTCTCATCGCGCCCCCCGAAAAAAAAAAACCCTCCAAACCTATCTGTTCAACCAAAAAAAAAAAAAAAACCTCAAACCTATCTGTTCAACAAAAAAAAAAAAAAAACCTCCAAACCTATCTGTTCAACCAAAAAAAAAAAAAAAAAAGCACCCCACAGGTTGAGAAACACTGATTTACAGTAATTCAGAACAAACAATTAAGAAAACATCCACCGTCAGAGGTTTTACAAGGGAAAACTTCATGTCATATACGACTGCAAACCAAAGGAATTTAGTAATATTTACAAATTAGTACTTGAACTTTAGTTCATAAATTAGTACAGATTTGCTTTGCAAAGCTATTCAAGACATGCTGATCTTAGGTAAGATCTTAACACATCTTTCATTAATTAAAAAAAAAACGAAATGAGGCGCATCTTAAAATGGGTTGTTTGGCAAGTGTTCGTGAATTCGTATAAGCTTATGAAGAATGGAGTTTGAGATAGCAGATGATTTGTGGCTTGAGATATCATTCAACAGATGAACTTAAGAGAGAAGTCTTGCAAAATGAAAATAATTTTTAGAGCTTTACACTCGACTTGATTAGCCCTATCGAAGCTATATATATTTATATTCTACGCTTCTTGAATTCTAAATTGCAAATGATTAATTGAAATCTTTGCTTTACGAAATTTGAAGACCACCAGCTTGAAGTTTTGTGAGTTGGATTATATATATATATATATAAATATAAATTACAGTTGACAACGCGTTCAATTCTCTCTTTAGGTGGAGAATTATAGGAAGACAGATAAAAGTCAGAAAGTAGCCAGATGCCTGACTGTGAGTTCTTATATCGTCTTCAGACTGTAGAATCAATTGCAAAGTACAAAATCAGTTTCCAGAATAATCAGCTAAGTAAGGTCTAGGCTACAGCTTATGTGGATGACCCCAATCTTCGATTATTTGCCCGAAGAAACAATGGGCTACTCTGACGCTGTTGCAATCTCTCTTTGCTGCGGTTAAAGAAAGGCTTTATGAAGAAGGTAGACGACCGACAGTCAGGGTGCTCGTACCTCCATCAACAGATGCAAAGTTTCAAATGAGAAAATTTCATGTCATATCGACTGAAAAGCAAAGAACTGTAGTATTATTCATAAATGAGTGAAGAGTTTGCAGAGGAATTTGAGACATGCTGTGATCTGGAGTAAATGAGGGACACGTTATCATCGCTAGTATTGGTGTGAAGGGCACTATGGTTTGGGGTAGCATCCGTTAGCTCGACTCTCAAAGCTGTATATGTTTCCAAGAGGAAACATGAACACTAGACGATATCCTAGATATGTTAACACTTATGAAAGTGCAGTAGGCGATATGTTTCTCTTATAAGATTACAATTTCGACACCAGGCTAGGTTGGTAGATCAGTATCGTCAACATACTCTATTGTAGCCTATATAAGGGTTACAGTCAGGTCTCGGGTCTCAATCCCATAGAAATGTCTGGGATGTTTTCAGGAGACAAGCTGCTCTCTTAATCCCATCTCCAGAAGTGGAAGAATAAACAAGAGGCTTTGGAAGAAATCAATGTTTTATAATATAAAAATGTCGTTGGGCTATTAGCTAACGTATAATAGATGATCAAATTTCACACAAATTAATTGCGAATATTTTTTAGCTACCGCAATTTTTCTATTTATATCCTTAATAAAAGAAATCAAATGTATTAAACTGTAATGGTTGAGACGAGAAATAATCTAAATAAAAGATGTAATAA
>JAFIDM010002131.1:36357210-36371423 GCA_023159025.1 Thereuonema tuberculata
TAAAATTTGTTATATATATATATATATATATATATAACAAATTTTACTCTTTTAAAAAATAGTTACACAGTGTAAACGTTCACCCAAACAAACACAAAAAATCACGTTTAATCACTGGCATTTTCTTAGGCAAGACGGGCCTCAACCAGGGGGCTAAGTGTTGCTAAGGTATTGACGTAAAATGTTCGCAGTGCCAATGATGGCTGTCTTTTGTAATTCAGCTGTTGTTATTGCTGGTGCTCCAAGTCTGGTGTAATAGTCCATAAATTTAAGTGATAGTGTTCCTAGTGCACCAATGATGATTGGCAACACTGTAGTTGTTTTATTCCATATTCGTGTAATTTCAAGTGCCAGAGCCCTGTATTTGTTGATTTTTTCCAGTTCTTTTTCCTGGACTCTACAGTCCCCAGGGGTGGCAATGTCAATTAGGGTCACATTTTGTTGTTCAATTAATGTAATATCGGGCGTATTAGCTGTTACATGCTGGTCTGTTTGAACGAAAATCCCAGAGGATTTTAACTTGCCCGTTGTCCAAGACCTTTTCTATACTGTGATGCCAGGGTTTTTCTGATGTATGGAATCCAAATTTACGACATAGTGCCCAATGTATTTTCTTGGCTACATCGTCATGTCGCTTTTTATATTCTGTGTTAGCAATTGTAGAACACTCACAGATTATATGATTTACAGTTTCTTCTCGGTTGTTACACAGTCTGCAAAGGCTGTTGGTGCTTGTGCCTTGTATTTTGGCCTTCATAACATTGGTCTGAAGGGCCTGTTCCTGTGCAGGAAGGAGCAGACCCTCAGTCTCCTTTCTCAATGTACCATTTTTTAGCCAAGTCCAGATGATATTTTTGTCATGTTTATGTTCGATTTTTTTGAAGAAAGCCCCATGAAGGGGCTTGTTTTTCCAGGCTTCTAGTCGAGTATTGTACTGGTCTTTTTTGTACTCTATTTTGGATTTGGTGGCTTTCAGGAAATTTTCAGTTTTAACTGCTTTTAGCAGTTTTTCAGTACTGTTGTTGATGTAGTCACGGAGGCCACATTTTTCCTCTTCAACAGTTTGTTGTATCTGTAATAAACCACGACCTCCAATGGTGCATGGCAGATACAGTCTATCAATGTCACTCTTAGGGTGTAATGAGTGATGTATAGTTAGAAGTTTTCGTGTTTTTTTATCGAGTGTCTCCAGTTCAGCAGTTGTCCAGTCAATAATTCCCGCTGGATATCGAATTAAGGGCACTGCCCATGTATTTATTGCACGAATAATGTTTCCAGCATTGAGTTTAGATTTTAGAATCTTTCGAACTCTTTTCAAATACTCTGATCTAGTAAGGTTTTGACCCTATCATGCAGGATGTTGTCCATTTCTAAAATACCGAGATATTTGTATGGGTCTTCCTTATTAAGTGACCTTATTATATCTCCATTTGCCAATTCAATGCCTTCTGTTTTCTGAACTTTTCCACGTTGTACTGTCAGCATTGCACATTTATCAAGTCCAAAGTTCATTTTTATATCTCCACTGAAGATTCTCACAGTGTTCAGTAGTGATTCTAACTCAGTTGGACTTTTTGCATAAAGTTTTAAGTCATCCATGTTTAAGTCAACCAAGTCAGCAAATGGTTGACTTTTCCAGTCTGAGTAGAAATTTGGTAGCCAAGCCCAGTTTTATGTAAAATTGAGGTCAAGGGTATAAGGGCAATGCTGAATAATAAGGGAGACAGTGAGTCACCCTGAAAAATACCACGACATATTTGCACCTTGCCTAATTCAATGTTGTTTGCCATAAGTGTTGTTGACCATTGCTTCATACTATTTTGCACAAATTTTCTGATGTTGTCATTTATTCCATAAATTTCCAAGCAGTTGTTGATCCAAGAATGTGGCAATGAGTCAAAAGCTTTTTTATAGTCAATCCAAGCCATGTTCAAATTCGTGTGGCGTCGTTTACAGTTTTTTAGTATCATGTTGTCAATTAGCAGCTGATCTTTTGTGCCTCTTGACTTTTTGAAATTTCCTTTTTGCTCAACAGGATAAAGACTGATGTTTGAAAGCGATGTTTAAAATACTTAAATGATTTTATGCCATCATTATATCTACTGAAATTTCGGGAAAACAAGAGTAGTTATTAATTAAATAAAAATTGTTTTCAGTAAAAACTAGTTTAAGAACGAAAGCTGTTTTAGATAAGAAATTAGAAATTATGTTAAAATATTCATATGTAAATTTTAGGAAAATCGCTACTCCTTCGTCAAAAAAATTTTACTAGTAATTTTCAGCAATGTTTCAAAAGACAGACTGAGTGGCACAATTGTGATTATAGTGGATTCTTTCAGTGTTGAGCTTCCTTACAAGGCATGAATTTTTCCTAAAAAATATAAAATAGAACATGAATTTGCACATTATTTTGAAAGCTTATTTAAAAGTGATTAGTTTAATTTGATAAAGAAATTGAGATCACAGGATCCTATAAAACATATGGAATGCAATTATTCCATAATGTTGATCCGCTGAAGGCATGCTCTCAGCATTGAAAAGTTGAATATAACAAGATTATGAACAAAACATAAGATAACATCTTAACATAATTATTTGAAGTCCCAGAAATCTTATGCTTTGTTCATAATTTTTTTTATGACTGTTACATTAATAATGATTATTACTTACTAATATTAACTTTAAATAATATTTGTCTGATACCTTTAGAAACTTGGCACCCACTCATAACATTTAATTATTACTAATTAAATTAATTCAATGAAATGTAATGCGACTATAAATTATTAATTATCATTTAATTCGAATGTAGCAAACTGCGAAGTGCTTTCATTCTTATTCCAAGTTTTCAATACGTTATTTGATACGATTTTAACTGACAAACTTCTGTGAATTAATTGCGTATGTAAATCTCAATTCTTGGAAGCAACGAGAATCTGCCTAAAGAAAAAGTCAAAAAGTTTACATAGGAACTAGTTCGCTGCATAAATATTTAGAGATTTTTTGCAGTTACATTTTTCATTAGTCATAAAGAGAAATTAAAGAAAAATTAAACAACCTCATTAACTACATTTCGTTTTTATTCGAAGAGTGCATTAAAGATTTGTACAGTTCCTTTTTGATGATCTGAATTTACTTTATTTATTTTTGTAAATAAAATGAAATTTGAATTAATATTTATAAATGTAAATAGACCACCTTTAGTTGAAATTCCATTAATTTTCAAAAAAATTAAAATACTTAAAAAGTATTTGAGAATAGACAAAAATGAAATAAATAATATCTGATCTATAAAAAATTTATATATAATCATACTACATATGCATTCAATTCCACAATCATTTTTAAATTTCGTAAATAAGAAGCGACAAACAGTTTGTTTTTTGTTTTTTTCAAAGTAGTAAGAAGAAAGTACTTGTTTAAATTGGAGAGAATTTGATGTTGTTATATTAATATATAAATTTTGGAAATTTAATTTCTATATATTTGAACTTTGTTTATTATACGTTTCATAAAAAAAAGAGATAAGAAATGGAAGAGTGATATTAGTTTTCATTATTTTCAGGTAATCCTATAGTTTCTGCTAAATTTCAGCAATCCAATCAATGCCATAATTATTTGTCGTGTTTCGAAATGTAAGCTTCTTAGTGAATTGTAACTTTGTCATTTGGCAGAAGGATTACATATAAAGTCTGTTTATTCAAAGCTATTCAGTTAATTGCGTATTCCATCGCTTAACTATTTCATACGCCCTGGAAATAGCTCAATCGATTTCTGAAAAGAAAAAAAGAAAAACAACAAAATATCAAAGTCCAGGTTCAAAGGACAGAAGACAATGTCCGACTACTAATTAAATGTAATAACAGAATCGATATTGTTACAAATCCATTCATAATTAAATTTACCTGTCTGTAAAAGTATCATTTCTTAATGAATGAATGCTCTTTCTACGTTGTTTTCATTACGTCTCACTTGTCAGCTTAACATCTGATCAGTTATATGAAGTGTCCTCAATCTTTTATTTGTAATAATTTAAGAAAAATCGCTATTTATATTTTCACGAAATTATAGTAAGAAAAAATAAGATAATATAACATGAAATAAATTTTTAAGTAAAATAGTATTTGGAATTTAGCCCTTTCCTCTTCAGTCACTCAACGACTGATGATCCTGAATAAAGCAGAAATCCTTTTTGTTACTTGAAGGGGTTATTTTCGAAACTTGTATTTCGCGTTAATTATTTTATTTAAAAGTTTAAAACTCTTCTTATACCATCCGAATGGAAGCCAACGTGTTTCAGTTATAATTATTGTTTGTTTTTTTTTATTTATAATTTTGAGTTTTTTTTTTCTTGTTAACTTTTAATAGAATTCCACGTTCTGTATATTTAATTGAATTAAATAGTAAATAATTGCTATTGTATAAAATAAAATATTTATTTAAGAATATATTGTTAAGTAAATATATTTACATAAAGACGGAAAATAAATCTTGCACATAGGTTTGGTATCATCATCGATTGGAATCTGGGACAGCTGTTTCGTCGTTGTTAGGATTCTTCAACAGTTTTACCCTTCTTGATAAGCTCAGAAAGGTGTCAATGGTTATACATCAGAACGAATGACTCATGTACGATGAAACTGGTTTACGGCACTGTCAGAGATAGCTGTGCCATTGATTACAGTTGGGCTCCGATTGCCCGCTGATGGCATTAGGGGCGTTAGTATCGTTACGGCAGTGGTCATGTGAACGGTCTTCATGTGACTGCTATGTGGTTGTCGAGTGGATGCCTCAACGACGCATTCGACGTAGTTTTGAACAGCTAACAGTTTGAGGGAGGCAGGCTGGTCATTCCATCTAAATTGGCTGCCACCTGCACTATTCCGACTGCAGTGTACGACGGTGTTGGCAGCAGTGGATGTGAGGGAACACGATGACTAGAAAGACTACCAGAAGAGAGGATCGTCTTCGTCCGACAATCGTGAACTGATCCAAGGGTATCGCTATCTACATTTAGCGGCATCACTAGAAACATCTGTGTCTACCTGACCGATTGCGAGGCATCTTCGATTGCAGTGGTGTAATGAGCAAATGGCTTGTTTGATTGCGGACTGGCAACGAATCATGTTTAATTACGAATCTAGGTTTTGTCTCGAGACGGATAACCACCTTACTCGAGTATGGATAAGCACAGTGCACAAATCCGAACATAATTGTTGAGCGACGCACATTGTTGAGCGTCATGATGTGAGAAGTCAGCTTCTACGGTTTTCGGTCTCCACTGTTAGTGATTACAGGAATATTGACGGCGCAGCGGTACGTTTACTTTCCGTTATGGAAACGGTACATCTGTCTATTTTCCAACAAGGTATTGCTCGTCCACAAATAGCACGATTTTGCCTGGACTATCGCCGTGTTGTCGACATCCTTCCTTGGCCCGTCAAGTATCCAGACTTATCGTCCACTGAACATGTTTGGAATCAGCTGAATCGGCAATCAACGATCGGAGTGGCAGTTACAATAGCTACAGCAGGATCTTTTGCAGCATACCATTAAACGTCGGTATGACTCGATACCAAGCCGCACCGCTGCAAGTAGCTATGCCAGAGATGGTATAACGGTTTTCTAAAGATACTATTGACCTGTAGTGTTTTGCCCGAATAAACGGCTCATTTGCTCTGACATTATTGTAATCAGTTATTTCCATCATCATTTCATTGTCTAACAAGTTGTTTTTGCAACGATTGTATGTTAACTCGAAGATTCAATGCCAGATTAAACTATTTATTAAATAAATAATATTTCCGATTTCTGATTTCTGTTATTCTGTAATTCTGTTGTTTCTGTAATTCTTTTCAAGTAATTTCGACATGTCTCTCTCAAAAAAGAAAACTTCTTTGGGCACAGCTTTCATATCAGACCAATTGCAGTATCTAAAAATAATAGGTGGGCTGTTAATTAAGTCATTCAATTAATTACTTTGATATTTTTTTTAAACATAAAAATCAAATAACGATCTAATAATCCAATCCTGAATTCGTCGTTTTGTTTTCTTTCTGGAAGCAATAAACGATATTCAACATTTGGTTCATTTCAGATTTTCTCCAATTTCCGTACCCATTCAAAGGCAGTCATGTCTTCATTAGAATTCTCTTGAATTCAGTATTCTGTAAATTCAACATAACCTTAATTATCTAACTTATTTAATTGAGTTGTTGGAAACAATGTTTTGATAGCTTTGGTGTCTAATACAGAAAATTAGAATCAACAAAACCACTATTCGACAATATGCTGACTCTATTCATACTTTCTATCTCTTTGTGATTTTGCATTTCTCTTGGAGAAATATATACATTTAGCAAAAACGTATTAACTTGAGATCTGATACTAATTACAAATTATTATCGATAATTAGAAAATTTGGCATTTGTTGTGTTAGGCAACAATTTTATTTTTCTATGACCGTTTTTTATCTTTCATCTTTTAAAGTTGGAAGTTCATATTGCATCTCAAAGCAAAGTCGAAAACTCTCCCGATTACTACCTGAAAGCATTAAAACTGATATCGATTTCAGGCAGATCTGAAAACCAGAATTTTCGAACATTAGAGCCATTCATCGTCCTGAAACTATTTTAACCGCTCTGAAATTGGTTCAATCGTTATTCCAAAGGAATTGAAAGATAAAATCAAAATAACAAAGAAATAAGATCACGTGCAGAAACATGTCCCAATTAGCAATTCGATATGAAAATCGAAGTCGAGGAAAGGAAATAATATCTTTGTGACTGATTTTTAAGTTTGTAGCAGCCTCAAGAATCAGTCTGTAAAATGATCAGGATCACGACCTACTTGTGTACAAAACATCAAGATAAATTTAGAATAATTTTTGCTAGAAGCATATTAATATTGTTGTTTCAAATATTTTCTTTCTTTCTTATAATATGAGGAAAAATACAACATATTTCTTAGTTTTCATTTAATTTTTTCTGGAAAATTTACATATGATTTATGCTAATATTTTTAGATGTACATAAAATATTTTACTAGTCATCATTATGGCTAAAAAAACATCAACAAGTCAGCAATTAAGAAGTTATTTATGAAATTTACATGTGGCAAGCATTGTTTAAACAAAACAAATACAATTGGTAGTTTTTCAAAATAACGAAGGCATCAATTTACCAGTTGATAATCATTTAATTAATAATTCGAACAATTTTTGTGATTTGCAAGTTCCAAAAATCGTAAAGCAAAGATTATAAAAAGTTTTGTTAATTGTTAAAAATTCATTAGGATCTCTTAAATAGAAGACTACTCATAAATAAAATATCTTCCTAATATTAATAAATTTCTGGAATAATATTGGGTGTAATTAGAAATTAGCAAATTGTTAATTGTATATGATGTCATATTTTTATTATATAAATAATGTGCATAAAAATTGATACTTAGATTTTACTTAAATCCTTTTTATTATTATTATTATTATTATTATAATGTTTGTATGTTTCAAACCTTGGGTTTCCCCAGCAAAAACAATATGGCGGGTCAAGGACCAAAGCACATACTGCCAAGTGTAAAGATGTGTGCAAGAATGATTAGGGATGTGTGCTTGTGTCCATAAATTTCCTAACTATGCGTGTAGTGTTGCGTACCACAGCCTTCTGCAGTTGTGCATAAGTGTTTTTGTGAAGTCCTAGTGTGCTGAGACTGTGGTGCAATGTGTGAGGCACCAGACCCGTGGCAGACAGAACGATGGGTACAACACGTACTCGATCCTGCCTCCACTGCTTCTGGAGCTCGTGTGCTAGATCAGTGTATTTACTGATCTTGTCTGCGTGAGTTTTCTGCATGTTCTTGCTGATAGGCACTGCAATATCAATTAGATAGGTCTGTTTGTTATTATTATTATTATTATTATTATTTAGTAAAAAAATAAAAAGACACAAAAATAATTTAAAATATTTATAATTTGAAATAGTTTTAACTATAAAATATTTCTAAAAAATACTTATAAAATGTATTTAAACATATGTATATTTATAATACATATAAATTATGTATTTCTGTCTCTTATGGTTTAGGAGGAGATAGGGCCATAAAAAAAATTTACTTTTCTTTTAATAATATAGAGATGAGGATTTCTCTCTTCAGACAAACGTGCAATTGCTTTTCAATTACATTGTTGTTCCACGGAAATAAGATGCATATTGTCTCCAATGTAAACAATGTCTCCATTTTGAACACAAATGTAACTACACAACAAAGACATGATGTGACACTGAGCTTCTAGTCAACAATAATAACAGTACTTAGTCATTGTATTGCTTTAGAATCCTCAACATTGATAAAGCCATGTTTGATCCGGTCAGGAACAACCCTATATGAATCCATGATGGCAGTTTTAAGCTGATCAGCTGTATACGAATTACAGTAAGTATGTATATATGATAGATAGATAGATAAGTTTATTTAACTTAATCGGGATTATACCCTTTAAAAGTTATAGTATTGTTTCAAAACCTTATTAAATGTTAGTTTCCTCTGAATAATTATTAGTACAGGCTAGGTCACAAGTTAGGTTTAAATCAAATTTGTCTTTACGTAAATCCTCCCGATTTAAATACCTCTTTAAAATATAATAATAATAAAAACAATACTAGAGAGAGGAATATATATATAATTTGTTTAATTAAACAATAAAGTAATAAATGAGTATTATAACATCTATTTTTCATTTATACATTTACTAAATGAACAATTAAAGGAAGTCCACACAATTTTCATAAAAATATTTTGTATAGATTCAAATTCTTCTCTAATTAACCATCCATCAATTTCCATTCCATAACTTACTATGCTTTTTATAATTGTTTTAAATAAAAATCTAATTTTACCCCAATCCTCTAATTTTGATCTTTTTATTAATTTAATTATTTTTTTCTCCTCTCCTAAAAATAATAATTTTTGTTTTCTTTAAATTTATTGTTAGTTTATTAACTTTCGTGAATTCCTTAAGTATCTTAATCATCTTATCTAATTCTGCTTTTGTTTCCGCCATTAACACCAAATCGTCCGCATACAATAAGCTACAATTTTTTTCTTTTCCTATCTTAATTCCTCTCCATCCCTCTTCTCTTAATTTTAGTTCTAGATTATTAATCAAAATTATAAATAAAACGGGACTTCGACCACAACTCTGTCTTACATCTTTATTAAAATTTTTTCTATTCCTTTTCCAGTTGGAACTATAGTTTCTTCATAGATATTCCTAATTATTCTCCAAACTTTACCATTTATTCCTATTTTTTCTAAACATCAACTTATATAATTTGCTAATTTCGTCTGTCTGTCTATCTGTCTGTCTGTCCATCCATCTGTCTGTAACTCGATATAATTAAGCTATTAAGATAGATCCAAAGTTCTTAATGGTACCATTGAATCAAGTGTATTCAAATTGGATGAAATATTAGTTCATTTTGTCATTCCATGTTGTTTCCATGAAATTTTAAATGAAATTCTAACAAAACATACGTTCAAAACCAAATAATCTTGTTACCACTGCACCGATTTTAATGAAATTTGGCATACATACTCAGTTTTTTACGCTGATTTCGAAACTCAAAACCATTTTTGCCGTAGAAGCTTTGTTCACAAGTTAGCACAGTATTTAGATTACATTTACTTTATATTTCATAGTTCATAATAAAATGATTTTTGAATTTTTTTTTTGCCTGTTGTCCGACAGGCTTTGCTTCTAGTTTTAATAATATCATCCTATCTATGGAATCAAATGCCGTTTTAAAGTCTACAAATAATACATGGAAAGTAAAGAAGACATGTGAAATTGCCAAAATATGCTGGAATAGAAAAAGTAATTTTCCAGTGTGGCTTTGCAAAAAAAAATATTTTTTTCTTTCTTTTTTCCATTAACCTTGTATTGATACAGGCATTTAAAACGAACATATTGTCTATTGTCGAATAACCTTTTCTAAATTCTGCTTGATTTTCTACAATCAAGGTTTTTTTCTTCTAATCATCTTTCTTTTCTTCCTCTTAAAATTTCTCCAAATATCTTAAAATAACTATAATTTTTTGGATCGCTTTTATTTCCCATTTTATAAATAGGGATAATTTTTCCACCTCTCCAATTCTGGGATTTTTTTCGGTCTTCCAAATCCAATTCAGCCATCGTAAAACTACTTTAATCCCTTCTGTAGGCATATTCTTAATATAATCATTTTTTATTCGATCAGGACCTGGAGCTTTATTCTTTTTTAAGCGTTTCAAAACCGACATTAATTCTGTGAGATTGACTTCTTCATTAAATTATTCTATTTCCTCTTCTGTCTTCACTAACCTATTTACAATTTCTTTTTCCATCCCTTTTGCTATTTTATTACTTTTCTCAATCTTCGATACTCTAGCACCTTCTAATAACGTAATAAAATGTTCCTCCAATACATTACTATCTACTTCTTTTTTATAGTCACAATTTCTTAATTTACCTCTGTATTTCTTAATCATGTCGCAAAATTCCTTACCCGTATTAATCCTATTAAAATTTTCTTTTAAGTTTTTCTCCCATAATTCTTTTTTCTCTTTTCACATTTTTTTAAATTGTTTTTTCAATGCTATATACAGTAAACTCCCGATTATCCGCGGAATTGGGTGGTGCAGCAACCACGGATAAGCGAATTCCGCGGATAATCCGAAATAGGACGGAAATCAATACAAAAATGCTTTTAGCATGTTTTATTTACATGAAAATGGCAATACATACAGTTACTGTACATACAATTATTTTATTTTAAATTATTTAGTTATTTTTAAATTTTATTATTACGGGAAAGCTCTCCCGTAATTTAGTGTAACCTGCTGGCCTAAGCTCCGCCCACAAGGTCGTTCTTTAAATTGTTTGTCTATAATTGTCTTCACTTACTTTGTTAGCCTCTTTATTGTTTACCTTATTCTAGATTTTTTTTTTTTTTAATTTTGTAATTTATAGTACAGTAAAAAAAATGGAAACAGGAGAGTTTACTGTATTTTTTTCTTTCTTCCATTGTATTTTCACTCATAAAATTTTTAACTGTTCTTTTGCTTTTTTTTTTTATTATTTAATCTTTAAGTTCTTTATCACGTCATCCCTTTTCTTCTCTTATACTATGTACCCCCGCTTTTAATAATTTTGTAAAACTTTCATCAAATGCATTTATTTCGTAAATAGAATTTAAATCGCATAATTTTTCTGAAATTCCCTGTTTATATTTATTTATATTCTCCCCTATTAAACTCACTTCCCATATATAATTCTTTGTTACATTCTCAACTATATTTTTTCTACATAACCTATTTCTTATTGAGATTGGCAGATGGTCTGATATCCAACAATCCCCTACTTCAAAATAAATATCGTTTTGTAAGAATTTTTCATTAACAAAGCACAGGTCGATCACTAAGCATCCTGTATTACCAATATAAGTCCAGTTTCCTACACCATTTGATGATTGTCTCATCATCAAAAGTAATAACAATTACAATTCGCGGTATACAGAAAACCAACCCATGCTAATAAAATAATAGACTATTACTCCAATATCCCCAATCATATCAAGGGCAATATCCTTTTCAATTACTTTAATAGGGCATTCAAAATATCATCCACTAAGGAACTACTCAATAAGGAAATTTAACACCTTTATCAAACCTTCATTTTCTCTAACTACCCTATCAATTTTATTTCTAAATATTACAAGAAAGCTAAATATCAAAAAACCATAATCTCTAGAGAAACCCAACAAAAACATAATTATGCGGTCATACCATATGTGCATAACCTTAATCATAGTCTAAAACAACTGCTCGGAAAATACAACATTCGAATTATAAACAAAGCTAACAAAAAACTATTTTACCGCACATCCAACAATGAAAAGGACATCTTGAATAAAAATAATGTGGTTTATGGCATTCCATGCCTCAATTGCAATAAAAAATACATTGGTTATACAACACAATCACTAAATAAAAGAAAGAAACAGCACGTAACCAATTACAATAATAAAGACCAATTTAAATCTATTATATATCAGCATAAACGAAAAACTGGCCACACCCCCGATTTTGAACACATTCAGGTAATAGACCAAGCCAAAACTGTCTTCTCCCTCAATAATTGGCGATATGCACGTGGTTGGATAGTTCGCTATTAATTGTGGGAGAATAATTCTCCCACAATTAATAGCGAACTATCCAACCACGTCATCAGAACCTATATAAACACAACCCCTCCAAGCCAACACACAGTTGAAAATAATCTGCATGCAGATTGAAACGTCCTGGACATATGTTTTTTAAATGACGACAATTACCTTTGGTAATTCTAGACTGTTTTAAATTTTTATTGGGATTTTTACCAGAAATGATTTTTCTTCCGTTTGTTCCCATTTTCTTCCTTTACTCCATAGAAGACTACATTGTTTCTTCTTCCCCTATTTTCCATTTCTATCATCTTTTCTTCTAGCCAGTCAATGAATGCTCAAAAAGGAGTGTAGAGCGCATGGAGGGGGGCAGAATTTTTGACTTCAGGGATGGGTTTGGGGTTCGTGGGAGGTAAAAATTCCAAAAGTATCCGACCCTCAGAGGTGAGCCGAAGGGGTGGGGTGTCCGGAAGGCCGTAAATTTTGCGATTTTTTTGGTTTTTCCCTTAAAACTCGAAAACTATAGGTTCTGGAGAAAAAAGTATTCTGACCTGTTTGAAAGCCGACACAATTTCTGACATTTTTTACTCCGACAAAAATTTTCTATCTTCAACCGTTCTCGAAATATCAGCTTCTGAAAATCACCTATTTCTGGAAAACGATGTTTCTGATCACATGGTTCATCATACTCTGTTCTTTAACACCTCAAATCTGCTAACATGCTACAAACTATAACCAAATCAAGTGAAGAGGATTACAGTTGCTGCATAATTATACATTCTAGATGCACAGTGGGCGGGCGTCGGGCTGACCACCCGACTTCAACTTCGTCCCGTTGGTCTTGAAACGCTGGGAGCCTGATCTCCCGCGACCACAAAAGCATGTGTAGGCTTATACCGGGGTACTTTAACTTTAACTAAGATGCACAAGTTTTGAACTACACAAGATGAACTAAGTTTGGAGAATAATTAGGAATATCTATGAAGAAACTATAGTTACAATTGGAAATGGAACAGAAAAAATTAAATTTAATAAAGGTTTTATTTATAATTTTGATTAATAATCTAGAACTAAAATTAAGAGAAGAAGGATGGGGTGGAACTAAGATAGGAAAAGAAAAAAATTATAGCTTATTGTATGCGGACGATTTGGTGTTAATGGCAGAAACCAGGGGCGTATAGACACGAGGACTAAAAGGCGGCAACTTTAGGGAGCGGCAAAAAAATAGGAAAATAACAAAAATCCTGTACTATTCAATAATATTAATATTCAAAAATATTAAGTGTCATATTACAAGCAGAAAATGTGGGAAACATAAAAAGAAACACATTTCCTGGCTTTTTAATGTGTCTGTACAGTATATGCGAACAGAGCTTATTTTTGGCTTTGAGTGTATATCCCGGGAAATCGGGTGAGTGATGACTGTGGCCGTAGGTATGACGTGGAAGGGGGTAGACGTTGCATTGGAGTGCTCAGGCGTGAGAGGCGGCGGGGGATTTCGCCTATCAGACGACATTATACCTGTATTTACTTTCTAATACATATCTTCTGCGGCTGTTATGTACGAAATGTATTCCAATTATTTAAATTAACTTTGATGTTAATTTTCTGTTAAACAACTTTTTACAACATATTTTAGAATGTATACTTAAGGAAAGGAATGCATCATTATGGGCCTATATATTTATATATATTTTTTTCATACTCTGAGTAAGTAAATTCTAATGAATAGACGAGTTGTAAATTCATTAGAATTTACTTACTCAGTTGTAAATTATCAGTAACTTACCTGGAAACGCGTTTCGTTGTCAATAACAGATTATCATAAATTATATATCAAAATGTTCAGCTTAAAAAAATAAAAACAATGACACCAAAATTTTAACGGATTGACCTCTGTCAAAAGTTATAAGCTTTTAAAAAATCTCCGAACACAGGAAGTGACGTGTTTTATTACCACGACAGGAGCGCGCCTAGTGGTGAAAAGACGAAATCTTTCGATTTCGAAATTAA
>JAFIDM010002131.1:36381423-36443534 GCA_023159025.1 Thereuonema tuberculata
AGTTGAAAAAGCTCTGTGGCACGAGCGAAACCGAGGTCCTGATGATTTTTTAAACTTTTTTAAATTTTTTAAAATAATTTTTTAAATGTGTGTCGGCGTAATTCATCCAGAAATACAATTTGTTATTACTATTAAAGATAATTGTATTGTAGATAGTGTCTTAATTTGCAATTAGGTTTCCATTTATAAATTGGGTTTCCATTTATAAATTCCACCTACAGGTGGGGGGTGCTTGGCTTCCTTTCTGCCCACATTCACCACAAACAATCAATCAAACGTTTAATAATTGTTATTAATTAATAACTAATAATTAATATTATGATTTATTAAAAGTAAATAATAATTATTTACATATAATAAACGAAAATAACATTTACTGTTACTGAAAATAATTATTAAATGATAATTAATTAATACATCCGGAAAGTACGATGTCAACTAGATAAGTCACATCTAGAATTATATAACTCCAAACGGACTAATAATTGAGACAAGGCATAATAATAAAAAATGTTCTATTGATGGAGATCTTTACTTACGCATATATGTTATCGCTATACAGTGGTGGGGCACATCTGCCCTGTCTCCTTTGCCCTTTTAGACCATGATGCTCTCCTCGATTATCGTTGCACTAATTCTCGTTACTCTGCTGATTCAAGGTAATATATTTAATGAATTCACTAAAAGAGCTGTTAGTATCATCAATTCACAGAGTAAGTTAGAAAGCTAACTTTACTTAAAGTAATAACTAGCAATTTATCAAATAAAACAATCAACACCAATTTTCTACAGAAACAAATTGAAGTTTCTTAACAACTTGATAATGTAAAAACCGTAACAGTTCTATTAAAATAAATATATTACTGTAAGACCTCTTCCAAAGGTTGATAGATAAAATGACTTCTCTTTTTAGCTTTAAATAAGCTAAATTAAATTAGAATATTAAGTGCATCTCGCATGTTAATTGTTCTTCTATTTTTGCCTTTGTTTCACTCCAAAACTACCATTAACTTATTCGGAAAGAATCGTTCGCTGAATGTTATGAATGATCTACGGCCTTGTGTAATTGAAATATCTCCATAAGGTTTTGGAATGGGAATGTTAATGTTGAATAGCTTGTTCGTCAAACGACTACATTTAAAGTCATAAACAGCAGATCAATACACATTTTATTACACTAGGAACCAATTAAATTTTTTGTAAACTTGACTTTTATTATTCACGCAACAAATGAGAAGTGCAATAGCTTCATGGATTAATGAAGCAAATAAATTTCATTGCCCAATATTCTTCTCACTATCCACATTACGGTTTCTTTTTTTATTCCCTGCTAATGTTTGATGATCTCGCTTATTGAACGTATTCAATTTCACTGTAACGACTTCTGTTATTGTTGGAGTCCTCGTATATATTTCATTTCTTTTTCTGAATCCCTTGGGTTGTTGACATCCTACAAGATCTATATTTTGTTTAGATTCCAAAAGCAAGCTTTAGGCTGTACTTTCTTCTGCAATTTGAATACGAAATAACCAAATGTAAATATTGACTTTTTCTCTAGCTTTTATCTTTTCTTCTGATGTGCTTCGAGTTCTGTTTAAAAATTCTTAATTCAATTTTTTTTGGTACCGAGATGTTCATATGACTTTCAATTCTGTAATAGAAAACCAAAAACAAGTACAAATAAAATATTTAGCAACGGTAACATTTTTTTATTCGTAATAGGATTCATATAGCTAAAATATTTAACAATCCTTAGAAAATAGGATTGTTTTTGTTTCTATTCTTCGGTACTAAAATAGCGAAATAATATACATATAGTTTTTAGGAAGTAGTAATTTTAGAAATATTGATAATTATAATAAATTGATCAGCTTTAGTTTCTCTTTAATTATAGGGAGTAGTCACAACATATTACTTAATATAAGTTATAACAGTAGTATAATATAATAAGTTATAATAATATATTTAATAAGTTATAATAATATATTTATTAAGTTATAACACTTAATAAATATATAATAATGCAATTGAAAGGAGTAATTATCTTATTTACTGTATCCAGTAAATACAGTATGCATATTTACTATATGTTACAGTGTTATAATAACACTAAGGAGAACAACTAAGAAACATTTTGTGCTAAAGCTTAAGATTAAGGACGACCCATTAAAACCCATGTGGACATTGAATGTGTGCATAATCAATTTTTTGCCGATTCGATCCTCCGTTCGGGGATAGACGGACGGACGTACAGGACAAACGCAATGTCTCCCAAAATAGGTCGCTAAAAATAATATGTCATTAATTTGAATTACAGTCTAAATCGAAGATGATCTATAAATCGGAGAAATTTCTTGTAATTGTTTCTATCAGTATTTTCTAAGTTTAATTTCTTTCTTACACCAACGGTTAGGATCTACAAAAACCTTTATGTTTCTATTTCGGTACCGATCTAGTAGCTTAACAGCATTTCTTTCTTAAAAACTGGATGGCATCGTTAGGATAAAAAAGTGAATCAATCAATCATATTACATTTGTGCTTATTACTGTGGGAAGCAGCATTTGTATTCTGGTCCTTACATCAGAGAATTGATTTTTGGCAGAGATACAATGCACGTTTTACCAGACTAAGAGAACTTTTTTGAACGCATTATTTTTTTTTTTTTTTATCTATAGATGAGTCAGCCTAAAGATGTAAGTACGAACTGTTTGAACAATATCTCTAAAAGCAAACTTTGTTATCGGATAAGAGTTTTATCTTAATGTATTATCTTAATAATCTTAAAATAAGAGTTATCATTGAAATTTCTGAGTAAAATTTCAAATTAGTACAATTCAACGACAGGCCGCTAATAAAACAATATAGAATTGACTAAATATACAGTAACTATGAAAATTAGACAACTCTTCCAAATATCAGAAAACACATACTTCTAATAAATATCCAACAACATCAACACATTTCTTCTCCTAATATTTCGAATTTTTACCCAAAAATCTTAATGAAGGGATATTACATAGAAGAGAAAACTACTTTTCTCCTTCTATAAAGATCAACAACTTGATAGAATGAATCAAATTTAAACATGAAAAACAATTACAAAAAAAAAAGCGTCTATTTTTCATTAAATGATTGAACATGTTTGAGATTATAAAAACAATCAGCATTTACATCTTTTATATTTCATTTTGAAAATAAATTACTTTTCAACTTTAAATTTTGCTGTCGAGAACAATTTTAAAATCCCGATATCAATGCAGACGTGTAGTGCAAATTTTTACTCCTTAGTTCATAGATTTACCTGGTCCTGCATTTCTTTAATTAAGAATATAACTGATGAGAACCTTTAATAAAGGATTTATCGGAACATGTAAAGAAATGTGTTGATGTTGTTGGATGTTTATTGTGTGTGTGGTCGGTTCGCACCGAAGTGCGAGCTTCGTTGCCGAAGCATCCGTGCTCCAGGGAGCACTAGTGTTCCCAAGACGGCGAACCCCTAGCAGACTCCCTAGAATTACAAGGGAAAGATACTGGGGTGGTTTCCCGTGGCCTTCCCCAGGACGCCATTAAGGAATGACGTCAGACCGAAGAGAAAGTGAAGAAGAGGCTACAACACAGGAAAGGAAATTTTTGAAACATCCATGCTTGAACCCGGGCGCTGGCACATTGATCTCACGACAGACCGACGCCTGAGACCGCTCGACCATACCAGCGCGGCGGATGTTTATTAGAAGTATGTATAGAATAACTAATTTGTATAAGTAATTGAGATCTACTAGTACGTAATAATTAATGATAAGCTTTTTAGTATCTTTTCTCCTCAGAGAAAATATTCAGAGACAAATATTATATGTTCTTATTTATCGATAAAATATACTGTCAATCAATATGTTCTAAATGTTGTTGAAATTTTTGCTGATAACCTTCTATTGTTAGTTTCACATTGAAAATGAAAAATGGGGACACTATAGATACGTAAATTCATGCAATCATATAAGAAATTAGATATAAAGAACGATATAAGAAATATCTAGTGGCTTCAAGCGTATCCGTTACCAAACGAATGTCGGAATTGTGGCTATAATCAATTAGAAATTCCTTATATTGTAGGCCTTTAAATAACACGAATTATTATGATGCTATTATGTTTTATTATGTAATAGCCCTATGTAGTTGGTTGTTTTTATTACAGAAGTTTGTTTAGAATTTTAAATTCAAAGCCGATTATGGCGAACTTGCTCGAAGAGAGTATTACAACAGATCATGAAATTCTTTTGCACGCTCTGAAGCATCCGAGATGCTTGATATACTAAGTTACAGCAAGTATTTCATCATTATAATCAATTGGAATTTCATAACCAATGATTTTATCTGCCTATAACGTCCGGAAGAATAAGATTTTGGGAGCGGATGACCAAGCGATGGTCCTTTTCTCACAATACACTGAACACAAAATACGGGATTGAATTGATATGAATTAAAGTAAAATATTAATTATTTTTATGATGATTAACATATAATGATTAACACAATAGTTGTTAATAGAAATATTTGTCGTACTTATTCAAATACACTTACAACTCAATAAGTTTTCAGACTTTTGTAACTTACAGATAGCATTTTAGCTGAATTATTTCACGCCATGTTTTAAATGCTACATTAATTTTGTAATTTTTTTGTAGAAACTGAATCTAATATCAGAATTTTATCTTTCTGAAATATGACTTTTTTTTAACACAGGACAAATGAACATGTTTTGACTTGAAATTGCATTTTAATACTTTTTTGTTTCTCCTTTTCTTTCTTCTGATTCAAAGTAAAGGCATTGATTTGGTTGTATGAAAATCATTAGATTCCATGCTGTATTTGTTATCTTATTTTCAAAACAAAATAGCAAATTTCAATTGAGATTCTTTATTAGAAAAAACAAAACAAAAACAAAAACGTTTATTTTTCATTAAATGATTGAACAAGTTTGAGATTATGAAAATAATGAGCATTTGATAGCTTTTATATTTCATTTTGAAAATAAATTATTTTTTAACTTTAAATTTTGCTGCTCGAGCACAATTTTAAATCCCTATATGAATGCAGACTAGTAGTGCAAATTTTTACTCCTTAGTTCGTAGTCCTCCATTTAATAACTAAGAAATATAACTGATGAGAACCGTTAATAAAGGATTTATCCGAACATGTAAAGAAAATTTATTTTTAGAAAATATCGTTAACAAAAATTATAATTATAATTATTTTTTTTTAAATTTGAACAAGTAAATAATGAACATCCCAAAAAATTGAGAATAAGTCTTAAAATAAACGTCCATAATTATAAATAGCTTAATATTATTTTCATTTAGAATTTTCGATTAGGTTTTCAAAAAAGTGTAAACTTTATTGCGACCTATTTTAAATTTCTATTAACCATAGCAAAATCTTATGGTATTAAATATTCTGAACATGTCTCTCTTCTACGGCTTTCGGGCTTTCTTCAAGTTTACAAAATGAGATTCCAATTGAATTATCATTCAGTGAGAATCACAGCTGTATTGATTAGCTTTAATTCTAAATTCTTGAAAGAAAGTGGTTCCAAACTGGTGAGAGTGAATCAGATAGCTCGAAGATGGGTGAAAGGATGTTTTATTGCTAGAAGGAGAAAAAATATTAACAAATATAATTTGCAGTATTCTTATGATGAATTCCATGATGATTTGTTTTTTTTTTTATCTCGTTGTAAAATTTTTCTATATGTTTGTAAATACACGAAAGTAAATAAAAACATAATAAATCTATATCTATAATAAAATGTTGTTGCTGATACTTCACCGATTATATTGATAAAATATTTCTTTAACATAGTTGAAGAGAAAACAGACGCAAGTTCAATTATTTCGCAGAGGATTCCAATTCGGTTTTGTAGCAGTTCCTATACTACTGAACATTAAAAGAAACATGTTATTTTAAAACAAAGTAGCTCTTTATTAAAGAAATGGTTTTAAATGTGAACAAAATACATAAAAGTTTATTAATTAAGAAATTCTGAAGACGACATAATTCAATCGGCTCATGCTTGTGTTTGTGGTAATGCTACTGTAATAATATCAATAGTTTTTAATTAATGATTAGGTTTATACAAAAAATGTTTCTAAAGGAAAAGCAGGAAGCTATTATTTGTTACGGTTAAGTCTTCTGTCTTAGTTTAAAATAGATTAGTCGCTTTTTTTTGTCGAAGAAATTGAAACTTATGAAAATTCTTATCGAAGCTTAGATTCAAGTAGTTATATTCAAACATATGCATCATCACGATGAATCTCGGGAAGTAAGTTTCATGTTAAAAAACGTTAACATGATAAGTCGTGGATACATGATATCTCTCTCTATCTCTCTCTCTCTTTTTCTCTCTCTCTATCTATCTATTTATCTATTTATATACCAAAGATATAAAGATATAAATATAAGATATTTCTTACTTGGCTTAATTCCCTATCTTTGTACTCATTCTCAATGTATTGTTTTCGTATTTATTTATGTATTCAAAAATTGTCTTCTGAATAATATACTCGATTTACATATCTAAAAAAAAATTAATTCAGAATAATGCAAAAAAAAAAAAACTTTAGTGTGTTATTTACTTACTAACGAAATATTATCTGAGATCTTAATGATAGTAATACAATTTATATTGGCAAAACTGGAAATTGATACTTTAGGATGCACACGTCCAAACGAGTTATTAACTTTCCGTTTCCATAGGGACAGTGTCTAATATGTGTATGGACTCCTCATATATTACCCACCCTCGGATATGCGAAAATCCGGCCCTTCTCAGAATCAATTGCCTTCAGGCGGTCATCTCTACACCCGTAGCATAGTTTTGTAGTCATTTTGAAAGGACTGATAATAACCTAAAGATAACACCTCCTAGAGTCACCTATATTTAACTGTTACCCAAAGGTAAAAGGCGATCATTATTATGTTTCCCATCAAATCTACAATTAATGCGCTTGCCAAAAGTGAGTTGTCTGACTATAGTAGTACTTCAAAATATTGTGCTTTATTAACCACAAGATTATAGTGATGTCTTTGTACAGAGTACAAGGATAGTAGGGTAAAGATGCCAAATATGAGACCCCTTTTTAAAAAGTATTCTAAAACTTATGTTTTTTTAAATAAAAGTTTATTTATTTTTTTATCTGATAAGAGTTCTTATTTGGGTACAAGATATAAATCAGTCATAAATATTATAATAAAATAGAGCCTTAAAATTACAAAAATATTAAAAAGCTGTAAAATTCTGTGTTTACAAAATGGGTTTCTAATATGAGACCTTTCATTTTTTGATATTAATTAAAAAAATAATTTCTAATGTTTAATCTAATATAATAATAATTCAGAAAAATTATTGTTGTAATAATTTTTTTCTTAAATAAATATTTTAAATAACCAATATCATTAACAACCGGTTCGCTCGAACTACAGAAATTTTAGAAACGATTCTTTGGAAGCCGTACGAACAGGCTGAATCCCATCACTGAATATATCCCTTTCACTATCAGTCTAATTTTTCTCTGCTTTCAAACAGGAATTTTGTTGAACATTATGTTTCTGTATCCTTACCAAACCTTTCCCTGCTTGCTCTTCCTTTTTTTTTCTATTTTCTACTCTGCAAGCATCTTCAGAGTTCTAACGAAGGACTTATAAAATATTCCAATTAATTTGCATTTTAATATATTCTACGTACGTAGTAAATAAAATTTTCCTAAACATAATACATCTAGTTAAAATGTAAATTCTTAATATTTATTTTCTTTTTTTGTTATTTACCAACTGGTTTTTTTCCTTGCATAGTTTTCATCATATTCTCTGCAATTTACTTTGACTATGAAAGCTAATTTGTCTTCACGACAGGACTTCAATTGAGATTTATGTAATTATTAAGTGTTAAGTAAATAGTCTTACGTACCTTTAATTAAAGGTTTTGTTTACCCCTGCATTCCATACCATGTTATTATTCTCTCTATTATTCGAGTCCACTTAAAGATGCTTTTCATCAATCTAATAGAATAAATTTCGTTATCCTAATTAAAAAATGATCAAAATGAAAAAAAAAACAAACAAAAAAAACAAGTCAACATCAATTTGGCACAAAATAATACGTAAAAAAATGTTTAAAGAAATTTAAAATAATGTAATTACTATCAATGTAAATAATAGCAACTGTTGATAGGAACTAACTGTTCCTAATAGGGCTGAAATTGTAACTATTTAAAAGGAAATAAAAAAAAAATACATGGGTATCAACTTCTTTAAGTGATTTACGAAAATGAATTAAAATTGATCTGGAAACTCTGTATCGATATCAATTTTTATATAATTGCAATAATCCATACATATTTGTACTGTAATGAGTTACTAACATTTATATATCTACTGAAATGTATTATTTAACTTCAAAACAATTCAGTTTTTAACGAAATGGAAATCGAAGAAGAAATAATGGAAAACGAAGGTAGTTCATTACACGGCTGAGCGATATTTTGCATTAAATTAAATTTCAGTTACCACTCACTGATTGTAAGTGTTGACATGTTCCCGTAAACATCGGCTAATGATGTAATTCTATTTGAGTGTTTGGGTATTTTTTGAATTTTTACGATGTGTTTTATTTTCGTCGAAAAAGATATATGAAGAGTGATCGATAAATGAAGAAGTAGATAAGAAAGTAGTCATCTATTATTCTAGATTATAATAGCGGAGATACATATCCTACATTTTTATTTATTATAATATTGAGGGATGTGACAAATGACAAGGCCTTCTTCAGTCATGGCATACTCTCTAATTCATAAGGGTATTTATGTTTTCAATTATTATTATTATTATTTGATTTCACTTCATGTATTAGCAATTAATTGTGAAAGTTAAAAAATACCTTAAAAAAATACCTTAAAAAGCGACAAACAAAGGTCAAGATTTCTTTGCAACATTGTTAGATGGCTAATAGTGATACTGATCCATGTTTTTTTCTATTCGATCACTGCAAACATGAATTTTCATTACAATATCTTATTTTATTGTAACGGCTTTGTAAAGAAAGAAGCATTGGTTAATGTCACTTGTAATATCCTATCAATGTTCACAGAAATCTGAAACGTATAAATAAACTTCTTGAAAAATTGAATTTCGATGAAAATAATTAAGAATTATTTAGAACATCTATTAGAGTGACTGTAGTCGAAGTATGAGAAAGGAGATGAAACAGTAAATAAACAAAAATAAACAAAAATTGTCAACACAGTGCTGATCATAAAACGGATTTTCTTGTTTTTATCTAATGTTTACTCATTCTGTGAACTGTTCCGTTTGATATTCATTTATATATATATATATATATATCTTCATTTTAATATAAATATATTTTAAGAATATTCTTCATAATTTATTTTATAATTATCTCTTAATTTTTATGAAGAAATTACTATGAGTGAATTGAAAGTTGTGATCTTTTTATACTAATTCTATCTTCTATAAGTTTAACTTAGCTGGTCGTCCATCTGCTTTATGTAAGATTTTTTGTAATAAAAAATAGTTGACACCACTAATAATATCTTGTATCTTTAAAAATGTTTTTCTAAGATTGAGAAAATCATCCTAATTACAATGCTTACGCATTGGGCTAAAAAACAACAAAAAAATAAGATGTCGTTAATTGTAGATGAAACAGCAAAGTCTGAACTGCAGTTGATTCATGGATTTTCTGGTTCTCTTTAGTCAATTAGTAAAGGCTCATTCATTTGGTACATTTTAAAGTTGAACATGATTCACGTAATTTTCTTTTAGTAGATGAATCTTGTCTTATCCGCTAGCTTCAGGCTAATTACTAGTAGTGACAGCAATTATCATATGTATATACATATCCACAAGGGAAGGACCAAGAAAAATCAATATTTCAACCTTCTAAGATTATGAAGGCCGTTCTGAAATCTTAGTGAGGAAGGTTCCAGCACATTCGTTTCTCATTCACATTATTTTATTCATTTCTTCGATTCTTTATCTTTGTCATCTAATGAATATTCCCCACAGCCTTTAAATAACAACTACTTATCTTGTATCAACCAAATAATAAATATCAACTTCGACCGTAAAAACCGTAAAACCTAATAACAACAGGTTTCCATGAAAATTGTCGTCATTTCCTTTTGGGCTTTTTGATTTTGTTTATTTTTGTCGCTTTCATGCATTACTCAACCCTTTTCAAATTTTGAAAACATATTTAATGATTTAACTAAAATGAGAAAGATCTCTTTTTTTCTTTCTGTTAAATTTTAACAAAACTTTTTAGACTCTCACGTATATTGTATTATCTTGCAGCTTTTATCTTCATTAAAAGAGACAAAAGCTGATACATAATTACTAAAAATTATAAAAAATTACAGATAAAAATAATCACTATGTGTTGAATGACATTATTTTGTCTCAATAGTTTGGAAATATCAGTCAGGTTTGAATTTTCTTTTTGATTTTCGGCAATTGCCTCACGTGCATCCCACAAATATAATTATTTCATCTATAATATAGATTGCTTCATTACTTTTCTATGAATATTATATTGCTGTTGACTTAAATATCGCGGTAGTGACAATTATCTTTCCATACGTTTCATGGCCAATGTGTCTACCAAAGCTGACAGCGCACGTTAAATTATAAAAAGGTGCAGAATGATTTACGTTTTAATTATATTCAGGTAAATTGGGATTTTCTGTGTTGATCTTCTCTTTTTTTTTTTCCTCTCGTAACAAAGCGCGAAGAAAATTACAACGAGAATGAAAGGCTTTCGTGAAATTTGCTGGAACCCTCAATTGCAGAAACGGAGTTATTTCGAAGTCAGAGCCGAACAAAACGCTGGAGGGTCAGGGATTTAATCTCTTCAGCTATGGCGAAAATAATTTGACTGAGAAAATAGGTAATTCCATCTGCCTCCTAAAGCTGTTTCCCCTCGAGTAGAGCAACGAAATGAGCCGAATCAATGACAAATCCCAATTTCACATTGATTAGGTTGTGTAGAAATTCAATTGGAAGAAACGTCTTGTTAAAACGGTAAAGTTCGGAGCAAGAAGGAATTAGAAATCAAATGAGGATTCTACATCACAATGGGAAGAAGTTCAGGATTTGAAACTTCGGAAGGACCAGGATCTCAGCACTACTTCCAAAGTTTCTAGTAACGATGAAGTCATTGACGAGACCTTAATTTAGAAAATCGATAGATATTGCCCATTTTTTCTGTAAGAAATTGATCAGGGTGAATGTTCCGTTTCCCACAGCTCCTAAATTGAAAATTAGTTTAATCCAAGGGAGTTCTGATTGCATTCAAATAATGAAAATTAATCCTCTCACAGAGGACATTCAGAATTTATATTATTTTTTCCAAATAAAACATTATTTCAATAAAACACAATTAAGTAAGTTGACATTCATTTCTACATTGTTGCAAACTACTGAGGCGATTGTTTTCTAGTTGGAAAAGATTTAAGTTTTTTTTAGATATTGCCACCTCAAAAAATGTAATGTTTGCAAGACTAACTATATCAGTACAGAGTTTCGGTTTGTAGGAATGAAAGTGAAACTTAGCCTATTAAGTCTAATAAACAGGGAAAAAGATGACAGTCAGTATATTTACGTATATTTGCCTACATAGTATAGGCAAATATGCTACGTAGTGGTTACATTTGCCTATGTTTTCAGAAAAAGCGATATTCAAACAGAAATTAAAAAAGAGAGTTGGGTTACTTTGGTTTAATGTAGAAGAAGTTTTCTGTATCATTTTATTTAAAAAAAAATTGGGCAGTTCTGATTTTTGGAAATGAAATATAATGCTACAAAATTTATCAGAAATACAAATGATATTCGAAGTTAGAAAGATCTGGAAATAGATCTATTTCCATAGAGTAGAAACCATGACAGAAACTTCAGATTGAAAGGATTAGATTATATTATTTGAAACGCTTCTTATTTCCACTTTAGATTCAAGTTCAAACCTGATTTAAAGATATTTCGATGTTAAGAATAAACAAAAATTCGTGACATACAGACGAATAACAAAAGAAAAGAAAATCCCTTCGCTTTTCCAAAGAAAATGACAAAATTAAACAAATAAATAAATAAATAAAAATAAATAAAATTTCTTTTCTTGACGGGCGTCGGGATGAGCACTCTACCAACAGCTTAGTCCCTTTGATCAGGAAACGCAGGGACTCCTATTGCCAACGTTATACAAGTGGGATATACAAGTGTAAGTGGGATACAGTTTGACTTTTTAACTTTTTTAATATTCAAATAGTTTGACTCAGAATTAATTCAGGATTTTAGCTTTCAACCTTCACTGAATTTTTTTGGAAGTAATACCAAATCAATGGATAAACTAAAATTAACGCAAAATTAACTAGTTCATGAAAAAAGGTATTTAGTTCTTGTTCTTGTTTAGTTCTTCATTTAAGTGTATCTGCAGTTAGGTGAACAGATGCAATTAAATGTTTGTGTTAACATGTAACTGTTAGTCTTATGTTAAAAGACTGAACTCAACTAAGAGTTTTCAAAGAGTTTTTCAAATTTAAGAACGCACTGTTTCCCTAATATTATTTTTGTTATTGTTTACAAAACAAATACCAATTAAAGCAAACTAAAAATTTTAAAATTTACACTTATAAAATTAAATCAATATTTCTAACATAACAGGAATTTATAGAGGAACCTTTTGTACATTTTTATATCTTTACATTTTGATTACATTTATTTACATTTATAGATTTACACTTTATTGAAAATAAGTAGATATATAACTTAAATAAAGAAAATAAGTATATTAATGTTAAATATTAATATTAACTAATGAGTCCAGTGCCTATTTTATTTTAATTAGCTATGTAATTATTTTCAATTAGTTTGTATTGTTATCATTATTTTTAATTAATTAACATATTCTTAACTTAACTACTACTCAGTGGCGGATTTAGCACTTGAGAGGCCCTAGGCGCAATTCAATTTTGAGGCCTCCTCTAAATTTTTTCATTAGCTTTGGGGGCCCGGGGCGGGAGTTCCATTATTCCACAACCAAAAAAAAAAAAGGAAATACTAGGGGGGATGGGGCCCCTACGCTGACTGGTGAGGCCCCCTAGGCTTGCTTTTACAACCAAAAAAAAAAGGAAATACTTGGGTGGATGGGGCCCCTAGGCTGACTGGTGAGGCCCCCTAGGCTTGCTTTTACAACCAAAAAAAAAGGAAATACTTGGGTGGAATGGGGCCCCTAGGCTGACTGGTGAGGCCCCCTAGGCTTGCTTTTACAACCAAAAAAAAAGGAAATACTTGGGTGGAATGGGGCCCCTAGGCTGACTGGTGAGGCCCCCTAGGCTTGCTTTTACAACCAAAAAAAAAGGAAATCTTGCTTTTACAACCAAAAAAAAAGAAAAAAAAAAGTAAATCTTGCTTTTACAACCAAAAAATAATTTGTTTTTTTTTTTATTTTGAGAAGTAAATTTTGAGGCCCCCTTGATTGATGAGGCCCGTGGCGCGCGCCTATTGGGAAATCCGCCACTGCTACTACTAAAAAAAATTCCTTACGTAACGAAAATCATAAAGAAATTGTAGATTGATCCCGAAGATGTGATGGTGGCGCCACCTTCGGATTAACTTTCTCTTATACATGCTATATAGGTATAAAAAGAGTCAGTTGTTTCTTCTATGAACAGCAACTGTTGCAACCTGTTGTAATTTTTGTTATTTCTTGAATATATCGACGTCCCGAATTGTGAAAGCGAAAAAGTTCATTACGTTGAGTTTATATCTACAAAAGATAAAATTCAACTTTTAATACACCTTTAATTTTGAATCTTACTATGCAAATTATGATAAATCTTTAGCATTCTTAGATTATATTTAAATACAATGATAATTTTAAAGAAATAATAAATTAATTAAAGAGTTTTTATATTGCCCCAAAAAAAATGAATAGAAAAAAACTACATTTTAAGCAAGAAAATTTTGATAACAACTTCAATAAAAGGTTTTTTTTAATATTTAATTGGAAATAGTAAAGCTCAATATGTTTTTGGCGAACACATTTTATTAAATGTAATAATTATATTATTAAATGTAATAATTATATTATTAAATGTAATAATTATTTATATATCAAAGTAAATTTTAAAATTACAGTAGAAAGATTGAACTATTACTTCCATTTTGTAATACATTTGAAAAAGAGAACCATAAAATGTTCTAGAAACATTATATAATTTGTTTTGATTTTTAAGAGAATTCGATGGCCAACGCATATAAATAGTTTAAAGAAATTTTATAACGCATTAAAAATGTACATGGAACCATAACCAGTTTCGTCTTGCACTGACTTTGACAAGGCACCACTTGTCAAAGTCGGTGTAGGACGAAACCGGTTGTCCTTATTTGTGTTGGCCGTCGAATTCGGTTAAAAATAATCATGTGCACAAATTAAGTTCATTTTAAAATTATGCATTTTTATTTGATATTTAATTTTTTTATTTTAAATTTGTCTTTAGTAAAATGTAATTGTCTAAATATACTATGCATATAATATTACATTACTTTATACCTAAATCTTCCACTCGATAAAATGGAAGTAGTTTTCAAGATTGTAACTAAACCAGTAACTAAACCAATTTCTTTTTAATATGTTAAGTAAATTTATTTAACTCAAGGTTTCTACGAATCCTAATGCTTCATGATTACATTAGGAAGTAGCTAAAAAAAACAACCAAAAAACAAGAATGAATGAAAAAAAAAATTCCCTCGTTGAGAAGTGATATTTCTCGTGGGATTCCAGTGACAGTTTGGATTTACTGTTGCTTTCTTTCTTATCATTCCCTCCTCTGAGTGTTTCAGGTAAAATGTATGGCTTGTTGGGAGCTTTGCTTCTGAGATTGCCATGATAATTGTTGTTTAGTTTTTTTTCCTTAAGGTTAGAAAAATTTATTGATACAAAAAAAATCTGTGTAGACATAAATACACCTTTCTTCGTAGTATTTTATTAAATCATACACTTATCTTTTTCATTTCTTTAGTTCCGGATTAACGACATTTATGAAGAAATGATGATTACGTATTTTGAATATTAAAAAGAAAGTTTCATTATTTTTCAGAGAGTTTATCAGCTGCCATTTGTAATTAGAAAAATTTGTAATTAGAGTAAGTGATTGAAAATAAATATCGAAGAACTTTAAGAGTTTGGAAAGTTTAAGTGAAAATCACAGCCATTATTTGGCACTTCGATATTATTCACCTGAGTTAAACGTATTCATATGTGTTCTCTGTACCATAGAACCATCCCTTGGATTTCTTAATATCTTTACGCATGGATACTGCACCTCATTGACTTCGTACCTGTAACTCTTTCACTTGTGCAGTATTCGATATATTTCCTTCGCTGTTTTTGTTTCATTATAAATAGATAAGAAGCAATATGAATATGGAATTCTTGAACTTTTTTCTCCTTTTGATATTGCGTTTCGAATAAGTGGTAACTTTATCGTATGTCAAATAAGTATACTGTGTGCGGAGTTTTAATTTAATAAAACGTCATTCATAAAGCCTAAGTTAAAAGTTTTCAGCTCGCAGTAACGATATAATATCATTTGTTTGTATTAACATAAGATAAAAACATAAGAAATTAGATATCAATATTCCCAATAATAAATTGCAGTTTGAAATAGTTCAGAGCAATCGATCCAGACATTGGAATGGATTTCTATATTTTCTAAGTTTACTGTACATCAGTGATACAAGAAATACATTAATTCTGCTTTTCGTTATTCTTATTGATTATCTTTTTTTCCCTGACATTAACTGCTTAATATTGCTGTTTTTTCCCTTGTAACATTACAATTATGAAAAAACAGAAACAATTGTAGAAATAACTTTGAGGACAGTATTCTGTCCAGACAACCTGAAGGCGATCGATGTACTGAATAACTGGGGCCAACTGAGGCAAATTTCATGTTTCAAAATTATCTTCGCATTTATATTCAGATTGTCTTGAACCAGCATGATTTCTCTTTTGAGGAATTATTACTTCAGAAAAAAACAGCGATTAGTGAAAATTTAGTTTCAGGAAATAAATTTCTGTCTTTTTCCAATTCATCTCCCTTTTGTCTATGCTTTTTGGATGCACGGTGTTTCTTTCATTTATGAAATTGTAAATATATGTAAGTCAAACATTTTCTTACTTTCATTATTGAAAATCATTTCCAATGAAATTTAAAGATAGTATTCTAAAATTTCTCAGAAATAAGATTTCTATATAAAAGATCCTAAATTATATTTACCTCCTGGATGCTTAATTCGGAGTTGGTTTTTTTATTCGATTTTCTGAAATTGTATTTACTGTTCCCTATTCTTTTCATTATTATTTTCAAATGAGATCATCAATAATTCACTACTAATGTAACAGTATCAAGAATAAGATGATTTGATCCTGCTTAAATCCTTCTATAATGCTGCTCATTAAGTACGTTGTAGCAGTAGTAACAGTAACTCTAATCCATATTTTGTTTCCATTATTTTAAAAAGAATATCTGAAATTACAAATTTATGATATGTTCAATATTCCCAGAAAATATGTTTAATGTATATTATGGTCTATATATAATAATTTACATTTATTACAATTTAAGTACAAAAAAATACGTAAAATGTAAAGAGTGCTTGCGGTAAGTGAAAACATATTCCAGAAATAATTATTTGATTTACAGTATTAGAGTTTCGAGATGAATTTCGATGAAGTTCTATTGATGGAAGACTAAATGTATGTCCTTGATTGTTTGTTCTTAAAATTTTTCCTTGATAGTGCATAACATATTTCTTGATTTAGATTAAGTAATTTCATTAAGGCATTTTTAATGTAAGAATATGAGAAATTTATCTATTTTTCGAATTTTTAAGATAGTGAAAATATATAATCTTACGTTTCATTTTATAAGTACAATACACTGAAAACTTGTTCCAGGTTTCACTACAAATAAACTTTAACATTAAGACAAACAAACAAAGCATAAATTACTATTTGATTCATGAGTAATAGCTCCTTAGTTTTTATTTTAGAGCATAAAATGAATATAGAAAACAAGTTAAGCTTTCTTCGAATGTGAAAAATAAGTGTTATTCTGCTAACAAAACTCCCTTTTGAGTTCTGAATAAATTACAAACATATAATTTAAGCATAAAATTTAAAATACATTTTTCTTTAATATAATTCATGAGGTTTTATTTGTGAAAGTCATTTTTCAAATTCTGCATTCTATACAATTATTCCAACAATCTGTAATTTTCTTTTCATTCTCGGAACTGTTAATTTTCCGGCTTCGATGGTTTAGCGAACTTCTGAATCTACTTCTGGAGTCAAAATTAAACAGTACGAAAGAGACAGAAATTTTGTGTACAGAATGATTCATTGCGTTTTATTGGAACCTCAGGTGCATATTCCAGTGGCTCCTCCCCAAGTCAGATATGTCATTTGAACATGGACCATTTCACAACAGTAACGGTGCTACTGGGAAATATAAACGCAACACAGACAAGATGACATGGACAACCTTACTGCTGCTTATTGGAACATGAACAAAGCTGACTTACAATATTGAAGACAATCAAGATGTCAGGCGTAGAATAAATAATTCAGTGCAGGAAATGATGAGATTGTCCATCTTACGCTTCGATACACTTACAGGTTCTGTCTCTAAACGGTTGTTACGTTTAACGGCATTTCCCAGCTGCGGGACCGCAGTTGCTCAAAAAAGATTTCTATCTCTGTAACGCATATCTACCTTTCAAGCAAACGTTCCCGATGGCGCTTCCTAGCTACACCAGCACTGATGTTTCTGTCTTGGAATACTTTTGCATTGGAATTTTTGTTCCCTCGGTAATTCTCCGGTTTGCTGAGTAACGGCACAACGTCCTTTTCAGTTTATGATGGTATACCCAGTAAAAGATCAATGTTTTCGAATTAAATTGTGATTTATATATAATAGTTAAAATAAAGTGAAGTATACAGGAAATGCGAAATATAAAATGAGAAATATAACTTTTGTAAAATAGTTAGTTATTAAACAAAAAAATACTATCCGTGTTAACAAAATTGTGTGAATTAGATGAATGAAATAGATTAATATGATTAAAAAGACATACATTATTGTTGCAAACTGAACCTGTCTGTTGCTAATTGAATTGAACTACGCTATGAAACTTTTGAAGTTATGAATTCTTATCGGTGGCAATTATTGTTATTGATTAGTACACATGATGTTAATAAATACAACATTGCATGTATATAGATACCAATGAGTAAAAAAAAAATATGTAACTATTATAATAAAATCCAAAATAAGTATCAGAGAAAATAATAAGGAAAAGCCTAGAAACTTAAATAGAAAGTGACTATTAGAAAATGCAACTAGCATAATTTATTTTAAAAATGCAGTCCTCGGTTCGTCTTTATCCATTGGAAGATGTTTTTAATCATATTTTTAGGATTCTTTTTTAAAAATAATGAAATGAATGAATGGGTAAAAACTATTTTTACATAAAGTTATTTAATCTAAAAATGCAGAAAAAGAACTCTTTTAATAATTTCGTTAAGTGAGATAATAACTAAAGCAAAAAGGAATTGTTGAAAATTTTGAAAAGCTACTAGAAATAATCTTGAAAAAATTCGAAACTAATTTTGATACCAATTTTAGAAACAAAACAGAAAAAGCGCTAAAATAAGCTAAAACGAAAAATATAATCCGCTTAGTATAATTGGGAGTTTAATCCAATTAAACTTGGCTTAAAAAAACCCATTTAAATGCAATTCAAAGGAAGATCAAATCTTTTGCAGAAACCAAGTCAGTTGACTAAATTTATCAAATATTGTTTTTGTTTCTCTCGGAAAATATCTTTGTTTATCTCGTGACATTTCTGTCTAGAGGAATCGGTAAACTCCAGTTGATGACAGCTGACAAATCAAAGGACATGTTCTAATCCACAATGTCTATTAAAGTCTATTTGTTTTTGTTCAGAGTTCTAAATGAATTTAGTTTTCAAAGAAAATATTAATGAAAATGTTTGCTTTGATAGTAGAATTCATTAACTGTTATCAACAAGACAAAAGAAAAGACAAAATAGGAATTCAATAGCAAAAATTTAAACTAAATAAATTCAACATCTACATAGTTAATAAAGAAGATTAAATACCAAAACCAAAAGAAATAGCATTAATTAAGTAAAAATAATCTTCTTTATTAAATATCTATACCAGTACATCTTAATATTTGTTTAACCAAAAATAGCATTAATCAAAATGTCTTACTGCTATAGATTCTGATTTTTTTTTTCATTTCTTTCCAAAGCATATATATTATTACTATTTACTGAAAAGTTTCACTCAAACATAATATCATTTAAGAGGGCTATATATTATTTTTCCCCAATCATGGACTTAGGCCAATAAAGCAAAGCACACTACAACGCTTTCTTGGCGATAATTAGCAAAGGAATTGAAATTATTTAGGGAGAAGAGAGACAACAAAACTTTGAATTTCCTAGACAGAGCCAAGTATTGTGGCTAGTTTGAAATGAACAGAAAATATAATACCATAAAAAAAGGAATATATCATTATTAATTACATTACTAAATAAAATTACTTATCACTAAATTATTTCAAATTATTTACCATTAAATGAATTTAGATATTAACCGGTAGAAATGTGAAACCTCCAATTATAAAACTAAAATAAAAAATACACATTAAAAATAAAATGTAGAAAATTACTGGGTCTCAAACTTTTAATGTGTTATCAATTTAGATATATTTGTTAAAAGTAGTAGTAAAATAAAGACCAATTAATGAAAGTATTTGGACTGAATTAACTTGAATGCTAATTGATTAATTAATTGTCTGAACGAATCATCCACCTGAATCAGATTCATAATGCGGTGCCTAAAGACGATTTACCCTTAGTCAAAGAAGCTGATAAGACTTGCAAACACTAAGAAATGGAATGAAAGTTAATGGACGTTATACGATTTTGCAATATATGTAAATATAGATTATAAAGGCTAAAAAAAATATTATTTAAAAATATCTACATTATAAAATAAAATATATGTTATTACTATTTAGCATAATTCGATTTCGATACTTCATCTCGCTGACCAATTGACGGATCGACTGAATAATATAAAAAGAACTTTTCATAAAATCTCTTCTATATACATTCAAAAGTTACAAGTTTCTTCAGATTATTATATTTAATATATTTTAATTTTTAAGTTTGATTGAGTAGGCTAACTTTTAAAATTGCTTTCAAAATTAATATCGCTGCATTAAGAAATTTTTCTGTTTTTTAATGTCTTATAATCCTTTTTTATTGGATTATCTTATTTATTATTTATTTATTTTATTTATTAATTTTATATTTTATTTATATATTTTTATTTTATATTTTTATTTTTATTTATTATTTTATTTATTTATTTTATTTTTATTTTTATTTTATTTTTATTTTCATTTTATATTTTATTTATTCTAATTTATTTATTTTATTGGATTTTCTTTTTATTTTTAGTGTGTAGTACTCAATTATGAGTGGAACACATACTAAAATATTATTATTATTATTATTGGATTATCAGTGTTTATTAAGTTACTTATTTTCTTTTTTCATGAAAGTTATGTTTTTAATAACTACATAAATTCGATATTGACTGCGATTAACATAATCTTCACTTCGAATAAAGTGTTTCAACTGTTGAGATTACTGCAAATAAACAGCCGAATAATCGCCGGACTTATTTGCATGATAAGTATTCTTTCGATTGTTGATATCAAATAGAGGCTATAAGAAAATCTCATTACATCTCTCACTTCATTGATTCAGTGCAGTGGTTCAAAGCCTTTCCAAAATCTTTCCAAATTCTTGGACCGAAAAGATGATGGTTGTAAGTGGATTATCCATATATTCCAATTAAAGAATCCGCTTCAAAGATAGAACCTGAGTTTGTAGTGCGGTAAGATATCAGTTTGTACTGATGTTTCTATAAACTCAACTGTGTTTTCATTATCAGTTTCTGCTTCGACAAGAATTGGTTATTAGATACGTCCTCATTAAACTAGGGCTTCTGTTATACAGGCCGAACACGAGGCGATATTTTGGGACAATCAGGCCCAATTTGATTGCTGGCAACCGTTTGCCCCAATTTGATTGCCCCAACCTGAACAATATTGCCCCAATTTTATTGTCGGTACCAAAGGAACAATATTGGCCCAATATTAGTTCGCTCAAAATATTGGTGGTACGAAAGCGAATCAAACGAACGGATCACATCACGTGACAATGCTGACGTCGAAGGAGGCGGGACTTTGAACATCGGAAAATCACTCGCTCCCGCCGACCATGTTTTGTGAGAGAGAAGGCTTAAAATCTGCAACATGGGCGGCCCAAAAAAGATAATTCAAACAACAATATTTTGTCAATTGATAATGAGAGAATCTTAATGGATTTCTACCGATGTAAGGCGTTTAATACTCGATCGATTCTGTCCGTTCGTAACACGTTTAGGCTTAACCGCAGTTACGCTTACACTGGATAGCTCCCATTTTATTCGCAAATAAATTGTATAAATAAAACCGATGTCGTACAATTGCTGGGAATATTGTTCCCAGTGCATTTATGCTCTGCTCGTGTGGTGTGTTTATAAGGCGTTCGCACTTAGTGTGTAATTACTAGGGCTCCCTAGTGACACACGAAGCGCCGTAACCACCGATATTCAAAGCAATATTGGTTCAAGACAAACTCTGTGTTCGCGCTTGATAAAGTTGTCCGCAATCAAATTGGGCCAACTTGTCCCAATCATATTGCCATAAAATCGCTCCGTGTTCGCCTAGCATTAGGGGAGATATAAAGAATTTCAGTCAGCAGAAACGATTGTGTTGAATCGCTGGAGTACAGTCATACACCGTTTTGCGATTCCACCCCTTATTCGGCAGTTTTCAGTTGCAACAAATCTCCGATTTTGCCGTAGCTGATAGCGACAAATTTTCGATTGGAAGCTACCACTTCGGCATCCAGATGACCACTTTCCTTACAATACGGTATGTGCTGCATCTCTTAATATTACACTTTGTGATTACATGAATATTAATATCGAAATGCCACGTAGCTATTTGTCAATGGAACGGTTGACTCTTCATCCAAACATTTAAATGTGTTATCTCTCTAACTGAATTTTTCAGGAATTGTAAAAACTACTGTAACTCAAATAGCTTCAATCTTTTTCTCGTAGGTTTAATTCCCCTTCCCTTTCTTTTTAGTGATCCTAAGGGTAAAGTAGAACATAAAGAAACGTTCTAGAAGAAGTAATGAGGGTATCACGAAAGATACTATAAGGGAAAGAAACAAGTCAAATTCGGTCGTATTTCTTTTATTAGTTAACTCATTTTGATAGTCCAGATAGTATAAACAAGAAAGAAATCATTATCTGTTTTTCTCCACTACTGTATTTCGAACAGGGATAAAGTCATCTTGAGAATCTAATGTCGGCTTTTAAATAATAAAACATTACATAATAAAGATTTTATAAACTCTTCGTTAATTTTAAAATAATTTTGAAATGCAAGTGAAAAAGCGTTAAATTTAAATATATTTGAAAATCTTATTATTACATCCATACAAAATTTTACTTTAAAACAGACTACCTTTCCAGATTTCTTAAAAAAATAAATAATTTTTAGTAAAGAAAGACTTTGATAAAAACGTTTAAAATAAAAACTGAATGAATAATATTGCTGTTATTTTTAGTCTTTATCTTGCACAATTCTTTCCAAATGTTGAAATCTTGATATGTTTCTTCAATTTTTGTCCTCGCAGCTTGCATCACAAATTAATTCAGCAAAGCGCTATTATTCTGGTTGGTGACAGAACTCGCGCGTAGCTTAATGCAAATTAAAGCTGCAGCAAATTAATGCTTTCAGAATAATTTGTCGTTTTTTCTGCTTAGTTAGGGTTTCAGCGCCTTCAAACGTTGAAATTAGAGATTTGAAAATAAGTTACTGAGCGGAAAGGTGAAAATGACTTTGTTTTATATAAATAAATTTCCGACAATGATGTTGACAAGATGAAATTAGCTTTAACATATTCACCTAAATACAATTTTGCTTCAATTAAACAATATTTAAGGGCATTTTTACCTGAAAAGAAATTTTGCTCCTTGACTACATTTTCTTCTAAGTAAGCAATTTACGATTAATGAAGTAATTGACACTTTTAGAGCTCTTCTTTATGTGAAAAAAACTACATAAAAATAAACTAATGTTCTAGATAAATCCATAATATTTCTTACTTCATAAGGTGAATCTGTGTTGTCTTTTGAATATCTATTTCCTTAGGTACTATCTCAGAAGACACAGTAACACCACTGTTACAAGGCAGTGATTCATCATCGAACCAAATTAAGTTATTACTAATATAAAAGTGTGTAAATCTACAATTTTTAGCATCCATTCTTAGTATGTGGCTTTCCACTTTCCTGCAAAAATATTTGTTTTGTTTTTTTGTTTCTTCATTTTCAATTTCATCTTTTCTAGTTAATGCTTATTCATTTAAGTAAAATTTCATTTCGCTTTGGCTGTATTTTTTTATAAATTCAACTCCGTAAAATAATATTCATTGACTAGAATTGGTTCTCTGTATTGACGCAATTTAAATTTTTTAATACTTTTTTCTTTTCATATATGAATACAAGTGTATATGCATATGAACATTGAGTGTTTAGAGCAAGGACATCAAATTGACACTAATAAATACTGCTAAACGAGGACATTGAACGCACCAATTCAAAAACGGACAATCTATACATCGGGCATAGATAAAATCATTACACTCTGTGATATTGGCCTCATTCGTTTAAGGTGACTACTAACAGGCCACAGGGCGTTGGAGGTAGGGATCCAACGGGATTGAGATGAGGTCGGGTGGTCAGTCCGGCGCTCGCCCGCATATACTTCCGGTAAAGAAACCCGGTACCCATTCTACAGAGGGCGGAATATACCCTAGGATCAGTTTGGAGGAGGATGGACTGTGGAAAATTCGATCTCCCGGAGATCGAAACCGTCTCCTCCAACCAGCACCCAATCACCCTAACCCTTCGTCTACTGGCCACATCTTCAATTAAGGATTACATTAAATCTGATGTTTAGGCTAATTATGAAGACATGGAGATTAAGTCATAGCTAATCAATAGAATTTCCTTTTTTAAATAAAAAATAATTATTTTCATTTTCTCTTCTTATTTAATAACCTACTTTTAAAGGTTTTGAAAGAAGTTAATAAAAAAAGCAATTGAAAATGTTTTTTATATGTTAGAACATAAAATATTCATTAATGTCATTTCGAAATTATTCTAAAACTCTTTCTTTACAGGAGAATCCTAAAAAAAAAAGGTGTCAACACATGAATAGGAATTTACGATCCATAACTCTCACATAAAAAGTTAATCATAAAAGTTGTAACATTTATGATAATTTTAAAATAACTAGTCACAATTTGATAATCCTTGACAGGAATAATTTTCTTAATATCTCGTAACTCTTCACGCACAAGTAAATTTTAATTTATAACATTTGAAAAGAATTCTTTTCTTTCTATGACTTGCATCACTCATTTATCCGGGAATTATTTTTCAGAAAAAGTCGTTTAATTTCTAAAAATACATTTATTTAAAAAACAAAATAACAAACTATTTGTGTAATTGACCTACAGTGAAAAATTTATAGGTAATTTAGTTTTCATTTGTTAGTTTTCTTTTATTTAAATTAATTTTTGCCATTTCATGAAAACACATAGCTGGAACATGCTATGAACTTTAGAATAGCTTGAGGAACCCAGATTTCAGATGAAATTTACTCATTACAGTCAGTTACGTTTCATGGCAGAACCTCCTGGGCATCATACTGCAGTCATTCCTTGCATTTCTTCATTCTGCTTTAGATATGCCTGCAGCAAAAAGTTCCTAAAATTGAAAGAATATGTTACTTTTCTTGAAAATTACAAATCTTGCGTGTTTTAAATATGGTTTCTCCATTAATTTTTCATATGTTATGTGAAAGAGGAAGTGCATTTCATAAAATGTTTTGTAAAGTTATGTATAATTGTTTGTAGAATTTTAATGTTTAGTTTTCGTCTAATTAAAAATATATAAAATAATGCATTTCTACAAATAATTATACATTTATTATTACAGCCGTTTCAGATTTTCACTCAAGGATTAACAAAAAAGCCGTGCTGGCGTGGTCGTGCGGTCTCGGCGGCGGCCAGCCGTGGCGTCCAATGCGCCAGTACCTGGGTTCGAATCCCGGCAGTGGCATGGGTGTTTCACTTTCCTTTCTGCTGTGTTGTTCGTTTCTTCCCCTGGGGTTGGCGCCCCCTTGCGGTATCTAGCCAATAACTCCTCTGGTAGGAGTGTCCAAACCCTGCACGGGTGTTACGGGCGATTAAATAATAAATAATTAACAAAAAAAAAATATCACGGGATTCAAAGAGGCTGTGCAAGGAAAATTTGTGATGTCATTTTTTTATAATTGTTTTTGCTTTTCATGAAACTGCTTCGATTTTGATGGTTAATGATAAATCAAGTTCAAAATTTTTGAATCATTCGCAGATTCAATTGTTATTTTTTTATGTACTGCTGTAGCGAAAGTTTTGTTGTTTTTTTATTTATTGATTGAGTATGAGAGACTCGTTATTCCATATTCTTTCACCTCTATTCATCCGGCTGTCAGGTTATCTGACCTTTCTCATCACGCTGAAACGGCTGGACTGATTTCCATAAACGTTGACAAGATGCTTATTTATATTGCGATTAAAAATATCAGCACAATTATTTTGCTGTCAAACCCCCTTCCAGAACAGATCTCAAAACTGATCCCTCATGCGGCTCAAGTAGCCAAAGTATATCTAACCCATTGCTTATAAAGAACATTTATAATAATATAAGTATAATGAATAAAAACATTTGGATTTTATTTGGCATTTTCTTTCTCTTTCATCTTGTTGACTAAGAGGAAGGAAAATGATTTATTATTCCCTCAGAAGCAGAAGAAAATTCTGGGCCTCTGAGTTACCACAGAGAATACAGGTGGCCTCCCTTCGCTGAAATACCTTTCCGTATTTCTTTTACTCTTTCCTTTTTTTTTAATCCTTTTTGGCCTCCTACTAAGGATGGCCCCATTGTTTATATCTGAGGTGTGTATCTGTTATCAACTAAGTATCTTCTTTCTCTTATCTATTACCTGCTTCCGATAATATTGATGTGATTATTGAAATGCAAAAATATTGAATGTCTCCAACAGTTTTATGCTGAATAATTTGCATCAAAATGAACTGATTTCCAAAAATAGTTTTAACTGAAATTTAGTGAATGTGAAATAGATATTCAATTAAAAAAAAAATGCCAACAAACAAATTAAAAAGATTATTTTAACACATTAAAAACTACAATGACATTTCGGCAGAATGATGGTTCGGCAACACATAAAAAAATATAGTTTTTAATGTGATAAGATAATCCTCTAAATTTTTCTGTGTTGGCCTTCATTTTTTGAATTGAAAAAATATTTTTCTTTCATAAACTGTTCGAAATAGAAACTTTCAAATTATATTGTTACCTCTAATAATTCCGTATGTTTTACTTTTACTTTTATTTTCGTACATAATAGCCTAATGAATTTATATATAATTCTGTATAAAAGATATATTTTATACTAACTTTCACAAGCTTATATCCTTTTTATTCTTACAAAGATAACATAATTTTGAAATTACTCAATTCTACATTAATTAACATATCAATTTAACCCCTTAAGTTACTGTAAATAAAACAAACGAATCGTTTTGATAACTTTACTGAATAACTAATTGTAAAACCGGTAAAAGTTTTGTTATTACTATAATTATGAATGTATGTAAACATGTGAAATGTATCAACATTTAATGCTAATGCATTACTTACAGTATTGCTATTCAAGATTTAAAAAGATTTTTAAAATACTTCACATTTTTAAGAAAAGTATGCAGTTAAAACTTTATTATGGTATTCGAATCTTCCATTGTGCTACAGTTCAGGAATATTTTATATAGTTTTAAAGCCTCATCTTCCCAGGATATTATTATTTTAAGCACAGACAATCGAATTTAATTTCAACCAAACCTTGGAAGAAGCACGCTAACTGTTGAGAAAGTCTGGAGAAAGGAGTAGTTTAAAAATAATCCTAAAAATGCACTATGAGATAACCAAATGCATTTATTTCCGGCTTTATAATTTGTTATGGGATTTTCAAAGAGGATGAGACTGTTCTTGACAAGAATTTAGAGCCTTTATTTAATTTTCAAAATTGATAGAAATGTACTAAATTAATATTGTTGCTTAGAATGAAGTCAGATTTTTTTTTTATTTATTTATTTGTATTATCTTGTGTTGTTCTGAAAAATACCTATTATAGACTCGAGATTTAGGAAATCTATAATTATTTCCTTAAAAAAAAAGACGAAACACATTATAATAGACAGTATAATGTCAAAAACATGCCGCAGGTATGTGGTCAGATGCATTGGTTATTCGTCGACGCCCATTCGTCCAATCTCTACGAAGCAATTTGCCTTTCTCTCAGATGTCCGATTCTCTTACACCTGACCTTGACGTTCACCTTTCACTCTCAAGTCTGTTCTTTCTGTTTACTCTTCATATTCTAATGAAAACAAAGATAAAGAAAAGCACGGATCTCTATTTTCCTATATTAAAAACAATAAATAATCAAGTTCAGTTGTTGTAGATCTTTCCGTTTAGAATTGTTGAAAGAATTTTATGATTATCGTTTAGTACATTGCCAGTCTATCTGCATTCCTCATTTTAATGGATCCCAATGTACATAAACAAACTGCTTTTATTTCATTTAATCTTTTATTGTTGTTTACCTCTTACTGTCTTTTATTCTTTACCTTTATTTTATGTAGTTGTTTGCTTGCTTATCACCTTTTAAATGCTTATCATTTGGATTAAGTTCAAGGAAGCGTAGTTTTAAAACATAATAGAAAGTAAAGAATGGACATGCTATTTGAATTACACAAGTGTCAAATATTTTTATGACAGTCATGTCATTTTATTACTTTCATGTTAAGTTTATTGATAAATTAAAGTTGCTAAGTAGAAAACTAACTAATAAGCATTAAAATACTAAAATTAGAACTGAAACTTTGAATATAGTAACAACTTAGAATATAACGTTAAGAATCAGTGTCAAATCTTTCTTACTTTTGGAGGATTCTAACTTTTAAGGCAAGACCTACAATTGGGCTGACACGGCTTATTTTTTTATTTTAAATCAGAACTAGTGTACAATTTTCTATTGTACTGCTTTGAAAATAAGTGTGAAAATGTAAGTTCGGTAAAAAAAAAGAATAACTCATGTTACAAATTGGGCTACATATGAGACTTCGTAAATCTAGTATTCTTATAACTAATAAGTTATCGTTAGTAAATCTTAACATTTTTAGCGAAATACTAATAAAAGGTCTGTCAGATTCTCCGATAGATATTTTGCCATTCTAGACTTTAAAGCATCTTGAAGCTCCGGATCATTTTCAGTAGCAATTGTGTACAGTAAAATTTAAATAGTCAGCCCAATGCTTGCTTGCCTTTAGAAAAGAAATTCGAAAGAAATGTGGAAAAGAAATTCGATCCTCATTTTATGGAATGCTGGGTGAACCCTATGACATAGCGTTGTCTATACCAGTGAAACACTGCACCTGTAATCGTCAGCCTACATGTAGTCAAGATTTTGTTAAAGGTGGCGGGAGGTCCATTACATTAAATTTTTATACATAAATTTGCTTTCTTTAAATTAAAATTTAAACGCAAAATGATCTTAATACTAAAATCTAAGGCGAGAGTACGCTATTTGAATTTCATCAATTATACATATATACTTGAATATACACACTTTCTTTCCTTTTTTTTTCTTTCCTAAAAGTGAAAGGGGGATTCGGATCTACACCCTGGCTATGTGCCTGTCGTAAGGCATCCCAAATTGAATAATTAAGGTAGTAAATAATAATAATCTAGTCAACAAATTGCTAAGAAATAAGACAAAAATTGGGTCATTTTGAAAACAAGGAAAGAAAGATATTGGTAAGCCTCAGTTGAGAATCACAGTTTTAATTTGACCAGTAGCAACATATTATTTGGATAATTTTTTTTTAACTATATTTCATTATATTATGGTTAAATCCTTTACATAATGAAATCTACAGTATATTGTTATTGTTTTCTTTTATCAAGATTCAGCTTGTAAGCCGAAGTTAAATTTATTAAATTATTAAAATTGTTAAAGATCATTTAGATCATGGACTTTTCGCCTAAAGAGATAAAGTAATTATTACTTCGTAAATAAGCTAATTTGCTGATATTTACTAGAATGCATAATGTATAAGTTTTTTTTTTTATTCTCTCGTATAAAATATTTTAATGTTTCCTTCTCCTCTTAATTCATTAATACGTAAATATTATTATAGTTTAAAAGCCAATGAAATAAAAGAAAATCAATCAAATTAAGTTTTTCATTATAAGAAAATTTCTGTTACGAGATCACAGATGTCGAATATCAGTATACATTCACGTAACTTAGTAATCCAGTAATTTCAGAGGTGCTTTACTATCTTTGGCGATCATCAGCTTGCAGTCGTACCACTATATAGCCTGTTCTCAGAATAAAGATTCGAATAGCAATTTCCCTTTCAATCAATATTCCTGCAGAATATCAATATCCTTACAGTCAGTTTGAGAGTCTTTCAAAAAGGCTAACTTTCACTAGATTAACTTTCCAAGTGCATAATAACAAAACTAATAAGAAAAATTATTTAATGTTGAAGGAAAAGACGAAAACTTTAATTTTAATTAAGTCTGATGATATTTCAAGCAATAAATTAGCTTAACCTTGTTTAATTATTTTTCTAGTTACTGGCGCATATACTACGAATATGCTTTATTAAGGCCATAAAAGAATTTGTTTGGTAACCATAAGCTTTAGAAAATTTGAAAGTTCTGAAAGTTTTACGTTTAGAGAAAGAGAAATGAGAAACCCAAAGATTTATAACCTACCCTAAGTTATTAAACATTTGTGATATACATCGATAAGTTCTCCTTTAAGTTTTTATATTCCATGTAAGTTCTCACAGAAATCTGCTTGTGAAAGTTATTGAAAAAAAAAATTCTTTGTAGGTACGTAATTAATATTTCCTTCATCTTGCTTAAGAGCTCCATAGTGAACAGTCACTAAAACTTTGAACTTTTTGATTACAACTGTTACAGAGTACTTTTTCTTCGAGATCTTCTTTGACAATTCAGTGGTAGAAGAAAAATTTATCAAGAACTAAAAATAAATAAATGAAGCAACTTGTAACAGAATTAAGAAACTTTTCTTCCCAATTTGAACTTTCCAATTTCCATAAATTTATTCAAAAGCTACCTCAAAATAAAATCTTTGCAATTTTCAGCAAGTCACATTCAATAATGATATAGGATTTCTCAAAAGTATAGCGTAATTTTGACCTGAAATCTTGAATTTGTTTTTCTTTGAAGCTAATGAAGTCACATCTTTAGGTCTTATTCTTTTCATTAGCAGTCTTTCTTTTCATTAAAAATTTATGAGTCGGAAGATAGCGCGGCTCTCGAATTATATTCCTCGAGGAATTACTAGGGTTGAATTTTTAAAGCAGAGTGAACCGAGGCCGGAAAATCAAAATAATTGCGAGTTTTAGGACTGAAGGAGAACGACTTTATCATTGTTTGGATTGTAACGAACGGAAGCGATTATTCCATAATAAAAATTATTCTTAAATATTTCTAGTTTGTTCTTAATAATGTCAATTTAATAAATGATAAGTACTAGCGTTTTAACGGCATTTAACATTTATCAGTGAGAAATCAGCTTATTTCCATAGAAAACAATAGCTAATATATTAAAATGGTAGAAAGGGTGTCTATTGACGTAATTTTAAATTTTTTGCTGCCATCTGCTTTTTCTTGTAAAGTCAATTTCGAAGTTGCATAGATGAACCACATAAAGGAAATTTCCCTTCTTACAAATCAAATTAAATACAATATTTTAATTGAACACGAATAGTAACATATATTATTAGTACTGACATATATGACAGTTTAAAAAAAAATGCTAAATTAAAATAATATATTTTGTCTTAACATTAAACAGTATGTAAAAAAAAATAATTCCTTTTATTAAACTATAAACTTCACCTTTGACGACGTTTCTAACACTAATAAAATTAAAAAAAAAATTTTTTAACTATACACAAACAATCTTTAATGTTAAAACAACAAAAATTAAGGTATTAAAACTCTATTTAGATAAAATACTGTTATGTTGTTGTTAGAAACGTAATAAAAATAGAATTCCTTTTCTAACACTAATGAACATCAAATCCCACATCATTGTCCGGCTTTATATTTATATATATATAAAGTCGGACAATGTACACACACACATTATCTTAACCTTCAATAGCTGTTTTATATATTTTTTTATTCTAACTACTATACTCTCCTGTGTTTACTATATTTACAGACGACACAAATCATTGATTATAATTTAAAAAGTTTTAGAATGTAGAAGATATAGAGCGCTTTCCAAGCCGCGATCCATTAAGATATGATAATGTTGCTAAGACTTTGCACTTAATTATTTGAAATAAAATAAAGAACTTTATTTATTTTCTTAATGTACTTAATTAAGAAACAGTGCCATATCGTAAATATACTCAATTTTGAAGTAAAAAATAAAAAAGTAGATATTACAATCGTTCATAAAGTAATTTTTGTTAATATGTATTTCCATGCTGAATACAATAACAGTGAAAGCCTTTATAAAGAAAGTAGACACTTGTACAATAGTGGCGTTGAAAGCAGAAGAGTAAATGAAATCGGAAATGCTCCCATTGTAATATACAAAATTATATTTTCAACTTCGTTCGTGGCATATTGTGTGTTTTTGATTCCACCATGATGAAAACAATATTTATTTATGTTAGTTTATATTTGATACTATGAAGATATCAATCATACTAAAGACATACGGTATAGCAATAATTCTATTTTCTTGTTAATGAGTACGATTTTAATGGTTTGATTTTTGTTGACTGTGATGACGTGTAAAAGGTTGGAAAATAAGATGTACAGTTATTACAGCAGATATCGAAATAAAAGTGCAATAAGAAGGTGGTGGTGGTACTGGGACAAAATTTAAAGTGAGGAAAGATATTTATTAAAGATTCTTAGAAAACAATTGTAATAAAAACTTCTGTTTTAAAAAAATATAGTCTATAAAAACGAACCACATCTTCATCTTTTCCCACTTTTCCGTGTGGGGTCGCTGATGAGCAAGCCTCGCTTGCTCAGTATTTGGTTTTGGGAAGGGTTTTACAGCCGGATGCCCTTCCTGTCTCCAACCCATATTATAGGGCGAACTCAAAGATCCATAGACTGCGAAAGAAGAGACAGACAAACCCAGTAAAAAAAGTAAATGGCCATATCTAAGTCGGGATTTGAACCCAGGTTCCGAACGCTTCTGCCGCGGGAGAGGCCACCGCCTAGCGCACAAGACCACGCCAGAGCTGCTATAGAAACAAACCACATCCAATACATTATATAGAGACTGTTATTATTATATAATATATAGAACTAGTCGGCTACCCGTCGCTTCGCTCTGGAAGCCTCGCGTATGTAACGGAAAACAATTTGTTATTTATTAAAAAAACACACACACACAAATTACATCAAGTAAAATAAAACTAAAATTTTTTTAAAGTTTTTTTTTATTTTAATTTTTGATGTATATATTCTCTCAATTCACGACTGCTTTTAGAATCAGCGTGTGAATCATATATCTGTGATATATTTTTATTTTTTATAGAGATTAGAATGTAATCCTTGTGGTCTAATGCCTAAGACGTCTAACTTCGGAGCAGAAGGTTGCATGTTGGCTTCCAGTAGATAACTTGTAGAAATTATTTCTATTTTTGTAAATTACAATAATTGCACCAGACCGAAAGAGAAATAAAAGATTTTCGTAATGTAGATACAATTTTCAGTCGCTTTTGAGCTACAAATAGTGAGCTTTCAGTATTCTACTTAATATAAATAGTGCTTCTTTCTTTCTTGAGTCTCTTTTTTTTATTTCCATTGATGCTTTACAGTGGTTTTTGAGTTAGAAATAGTGATTGTTTTTGAGTAACGAATAGCGATTTTTCAGTATTCTACCTAATAGAAATAGTGATTATTTTTTTTTCTGTTCTTTTTTATCCAATTCCAATTGATACTTTTCAGTGGTTTTTGAGTTACAAATAGTGAAAATTATCTATATCTATTATTTAGGCCATCAAATTGTTCGATATAGATATTTGAAGAAGAGATTTCAGATGGACGTTAGTTGATATAGATGATAAATGAAGATCATAGCTTGTATAAAAAATTCTTCGCAACAAATTGATTGTGAGTATTCTTTAGAGTGAAGATAACCAAATTCTGTTGAATTGTGACTCAAAGACCTAAAGTTGTATGTGAGTTAAGACAACGTTTTCCAATTATATGGCAACTTTATTTAGAGTTTGTCCTTTAGCTTTATTGATAAATATCGCATAAGAAGGTCTGATCGGAAATTGTTTTCTTGTGAAAGTGAATGGAAGTAGATTACCGCATGGTTCCATAGACATCCTATGGATGAAAACAAAATCTCCTTTGTAAGTTCTGTTATAATTTCGGTTTCTATGAGATCATTATCGAATGAACAGCATTTAAGTTGAGTTCCATTGCAGTACGCAAACTTGGGATTGATGTTTCGCAACAATATTATTGGAGATCCAATCTTCAATGACAAACGATGTTGAGGAATTCCGCTGAGATTCAATGCGTTCAGACACTTGGGCATATGGAGATGTTCGTGTGATGGATTATCAGAAGTGTCAATTTTATTCGCACTTGTATTGTATGCTCTGTAGTCTCTCCTTGTATTCTTAGACTTATCATTCGATTGATGTTATCGACACTCTCGTTTATCCAATTCCAATTGATACTTTTCAGTGGTTTTTAAGTTACAAATACTGATTTCTCAGTATTCTACCTAATGACGTACTGCGTCTTTCTTTTTTGACTTTCTTTTTAATTACAATTGTTACTTTTCAGTCAAAGTCAGTTCAGTTTTGACAGATAAGTCAAAAAAGTAATATGAAGAGAGTTGTAGTTCCCATGGCCTAATGGGTAAGATGTCTGACTTCGGATCAGAAGGTTGCAGGTTTGATTCCTGTCGCGGATGTTTCATTGAGAAAATTCTTTCTATTTTTCATTCTCACAGAAAACTGCGCCGGACAGACACACACAGACAGACAGAGAAAAAAAAGATTTTAGTAATATAGATTGTTACTTTTCAGTCAAAGTCAGTTCAGTTTTGACAGATAAGTCAAAAAAGCAATATGAAGAGAGTTGTAGTTCCCATGGCCTAATGGGTAAGATGTCTGACTTCGGATCAGAAGGTTGCAGGTTCGATTCCTGTCGCGGATGTTTCATTGAAAAAATTCTTTCTGTTTTTCATTCTCACAGAAAACTGCGCCGGACAGACACACAGACAGACAGAGAAATAAAAGATTTTAGTAATATAGATTCCGAATTTTAACAGTAAGTTAATCTACTATCAAAATTAAATTTCGAAACATTGAATCACTTTAGTCTAAATGAATTAATCTTATCAAACGAATATAAAATAATGCAGTATATTAGAGAAGTATATGGTAAAGTGTATTAGTTGATGATGTAATGATTTTCATAGATGAAATAAAACTGAGAAAACTTTAAGTTGCAATGAGTAAAATCCATTTTGTCATTTAGTATTAGCACTGCCCTACTAATGGTTAATAGGTTATAAATTCGCATTATGGTCGAGATGGTGTATAACCCCATTGATATAACTGTAATAAATGTCACAGGTCGCAATTTACGAGATTAGAAGTTAAAAGCTCAGAATGTTCAAAAAAGGTTTCTGTACATGATTATAAAATGGAAAATGAATAGTTTATTATCAAGGAAAAGAATCCTTTTTTTTAATGGAAGAAAGTATTTTTTTCTTATTTGGAAATTCGATAAATTTGATCAAAATGATAAAGATTTCTAGAAATACGTTTGACTAAAATTGGTGCTAAAAAGTAGCTGCGATTTTTTTTATTTCATCAAAAAGTATGAATGTATGCAGTTACTTTTCACAGACTCAAATAGAAAAGACGAAAATAGATTAACATATTAATCAGGAATACTTCAAAATAGATATGCTAAAATTAAACAATAAAAACACACTCTTCCATACATTGCATTAGTATTAAAATATTTATTAAAATACTAATAAGGGAGACAAATTTTCAGGAACTGTACATATTCCTTTTTTCAAGTCAATAATATATGTACAGTTCCTGAAAATTTGTCTCCCTTATTAGTATTTTAATAAATATTTTAATACTAATGCAATGTATGGAAGAGTGTGTTTCTATCTAATATTTTTGATATGGAAAGAAAGAAGATTGTGGAAGAATTTGGTTTATAAACAATAAAAGAATAGGAGAGTAAAACAAAAATAAATAAAAGTTAAGCCAACTGTATCAGTATCTATTAAGTCATCATTATGAATGGAAACAGGAATAAGGACAAAATATTCAGCAATAGGTTTCATAATTATGACTTTATTGTTATCATGCTATTAATAGCTAACTGTTAAAATTATTTTCAAATTTTTCAAATTTCTTACTTTTATTTATTATTTTTGTACAACTCGGGAAGACTTTATTACGAAAACTGCTGTACATGTATTTTCTTTTCAACTTATTAGATGTTTTCTGTACTGCTTTTTGCTGAAATACAGGGATTTTTTTCTCCACAATTTGCTTTAAAAGCCTTAATAAAAAATTCGTGGTTCATACTTTGTATTGATGAAATATCTTCCGCATTCTCCTTTAAAGATGCGATTTTTCTTCTTACTTAACGCTTCTGTGAGATGTTGATTGAACTAACCCAACACGTTTTCACTTAATAGCGTCAATATCATCTCTTGATTCAAGGTTTTCTCATCAGCGATACTAATAACGCTATAGCTCCACTGGAAAGAACGAAATCCGTTCAGCTGCTCTGATCTCTTGTTACACAAGGAATTGGTAGAGAAGTGGACAACAACGAACCTCTTCGATTGATATTGCAGTAATATCCCGCTGTCCTTTCAACATGTCGTAGTCTACCGAATCTCGAATCAGGCCATTATACACCGGTGATTAGACGTGACTTGTTTTTCGATAAAATCTTCGCTGTCTCTTCACTGCTAATGGCTCACATCTGGAAGTTTTCCACTTGCTCTCTTTCATTTTAGTAGAAAGTAGAAGATTTCATCATATTTGAGTTTCATATCTTTTTAACTGAAATTTGAATTTATTTAATAATACTGAACTGCAGAAACATCTTTTAAAAAATAAAATAAAAATCAAATGAGATTGATGTCTATTGAGAATAATATTATTCATTCTATCATGTTCGAGTTCACTCAAGTACTCTTAATTGGCATAATCATAAATACCGTATTGGCCCGAATGTAAGACGAATGGCGTTTTTTGAGCTCCGATTTGATTAAAAACTATTGGTCGCGAATATAAGACGTTATACCTATTAACGAGGCATAATTCGACAAATATTTCTAGTAAATTATTTAAAAAAAAGTTTATCTTCCCACATCCAGATCATGATGAAATCGTTAATACTTTTGGTTGCAGTAATAGGCTTAATGTCAGTAATATTTAGTTAAATCTGTGACTTCTAAGCTAGGCGAAATGTCATTTATGAAATTAAATTAAACTATTTTTGCAAAAAAGTACAACACCACTAAGCATAGTAGAATATATATATTTTTTTATTTTGGAGCATGTTGGTTAGGCCTACGATCGACTTCAACCAACGCCACCAGGTGGCGTTGCTTCAGCGCCAGAGCACGCTTGGTTTCGGTTTCAGTTTCGTGCGTTTCGTGCGTGCTCCAAGTTTGGTTGCGAATATAAGACGAAATAGTACTTTCGTGGATGGGATTTCGGAAAAAAATGCCGTCTTATATTCGGGCCAATACGGTATCTAACTGCTTCTGCTTTACAAGATACGATTCCCATGTCTTTATAATATACTTACTTTTAAGCGGTTTCCTTAATGTGACAATATAAATGCCGAAATGATATTTGCATCATGAAACATGATAATTTCCTTAAAATCAACATTTTTATAACAATAAATAAAAGTAGTTTTTCTTCAAATTATTATTAGAATATACTGTATCTACAAGTAAAACGTATCAGTAAAATATTTGAATTTTTAAGTAGTTTTTAAATTTTTATTTTTTTTAAAAATAAGGAATAAAGTCGAATAAACAAGAAACTACTGTATCAATTTATAGTACGTTTCCTGATATGTGCTGGGGAACTGCAGTTTCCCGCTGAATGAAGTTACATATCCCCTTCAGAAAATATTCTAACAGAAATATTAACAGAAAATTATATAATAATCAAGATTTTTTCCTACAATTATTATTAGTAAGGTAACTAAAGTTAATTACCTTAATAATTATTGTAAGTAGCCTAAGAAAGTATTACTGTACTGTGGAATTAATTAGTAATTGACATTAAAGTTTCTTTTTGTACGGTGAATTTAATTGTATGTTATGAGTAATATGTGGATTGTTAATGATTTGTTGCTTTAATTAGAAATTCTATTATAATGTTGTCCCCTACTATAAATAAGGGACTAATTCCAGAAATACAGCTCAGTAATTAATTGTTAAGTTATAAAAGAAAATAGAAAAATAACACAAAATGCAGATGTTATATACAACACTGAACTGTCAAGAAACATTTGAAATAAAAAAAAAAAGAAAGAAAATATTAAACAAAAGGATCAATTAAATTTAATTGTGTTTGGCATTGTAACTAATCACGAGCGAGAAAGTTAATTATATGTTTTGTTGAAACAATCTTCGGGAAGATATGACACAAAGCTTACAGAATATTTAATTTATTTACATCTGTTATAGGTAAATTATTTTTGTATTGGTTTCGGCAGAATTTTTATGCTGATTACTCCCCAAGAAATATTGAATATTCCTAAAGTGTTTAATAATATCTGTATTTCTTTTATTCTATATTGTCTAATAATTTATATTTTTGTTACAATATTTTAAGTGTGCTTGTAGCAGTTTTCAAAAAAGAAGGGTTTGCCATAAATGGATTACGTAGCGATCGATTTTGTCTGGAACAAACGTCACCAGTCTTGACGTCATCAACTTGAATTCCGAGCAATCAGTCCAAGATTGCTTCGTTTTGTTATCGCATAAGCGTGACCAAGAAAGGACAAACTTTGTATAGCCAAGCAAGGGGAAAAGTGTAGAACTTTTGTAATTCTTTCACTTTTAATTATGATTATGTATACGTAGAAAATACAAAAACCAGAATGTTTTCGTAATGTTTATAAGATTGAGTTACGGATTTTAGCAATAGATGGCGCTGTTACGTCCTGGAAACATCAATCTATAAGAAAATTACGTCATCAAAAGCTCTTGTTTCGTGAACTGAACTGTAATGAATTCAAAATTTTTGTGTAGGTCGACAAACTAGAATAAAACCATTTATACAATATAAAAATTTACATTAAAAAGCAACCGGTTTCGCCTCGTCACGAGGCTTTGTCAAGTGATTACAAATAAATTAAACATGGATTATATAGCTCAGAACAACCAATGAAATGGCAAGTCATGTGGACATGCTTCATCCGGTAACTGGACTGATGAACGGGATGCACTCTAGGAGGCAGTAGGAGAACTGGAAGCTCTGTGCTGTGATCGGGAACGGTATTCTGCAGTTGTGTACAGTATTGTTGGCACAGGATATAGAGAATACATCCCAGGGAATGGACATCGGATAGTTTTGCTCGAGAGTTTCACTTCAGAATACTTAATTATCTGCAAAAGACAAAAAAAACAAAAACAAACAAACAAATAAAATCTTTATTTTTCGTCTCGAGGTAGGCCAACTATGGATCACGAAACTAGCCCAACCTGACAACGTCAGGATGAAGCTAGGAAATTCGAGAAGGGGGACGACATGCACAACCTAACCAGAAGAACACTGAGATAATAAGTCCCAGGAAGAAACAGACGAAACACAGAAGAAGAAAGAAACAGCCATGCCAATGCCGGGATTCGAGCCCAGGTTCCGACACAACGGCTGGGAGTCCAGGAAAGTTGAAATCAATAGAAGATCTTTGAATAATGTTTTAAATGGCAAATTAATTATATACTTTTGTTGCCACAAAAAAAGTTTCTTATATTTTCTAGTATATCTCTAGGTGGCGGCCTCTGGATACATATATAGACTAAAGATAGAATAAAAAATACTCCGTAATTTTTAAGAAACACTTGTAAAAATAATTCTATACTTAGAAGAGTACTTTTATAGAAAAGAGATAATAAAAATACATTCTAAATTGAGCTCCATAATTTCGTTATAATGAATCAAACTACTGTACTTTATAAAGAAATAAAAAATATTCTGAGATAACCATGAAATATTTTCATTTCATAGATATCTTTGTTTTCATGAAAAATGTCGATTGTGTCTAATATATTTTTTTATTTTAAAACGCATCGTTCTTAGCTGCGCCTTTAATATTTGGAAAATATCGAATGAGCGGTAATGTTATTTCACGAATACTCTTGGGTCACAACAGCTAATTTCATTTATGATTTAGAAATGTTACGCTTCTACAGTTCCAATTTTGGTTGTTTAATTTGTTTAGTAAAACATATCCTTAGGGTCGTGACAATGTTGACATTGATAAAGATGTAAAATAAATGAAATTATTAGAAATTCGAAAACCATTTTGGAAAAATGATCTTAAATTAATAATTCCGTCTGAGATTTGAAAAGTCTATTAATGAAATGTTATTTCCGAAACAAATGATTATTTCAAGAAATACTTAAAAGTTTTAATGAATTACAAAAATATATTAAAGTTAATTCAGTTATTGCAATATTAGGTTTATTTTTATCACAACCATAATATGATAATTGAAAGAAACCCATTAATATTATATATTGAACTTCATAGGATTATTAAAAATATATTAATAATAATTATTAATAAAAGGTTAATAAAAATTAGTTAATATGAGATATAACATGTTTCGCAGCAACGTTTGCTACATTTTCTTGTGAAATCATAATATAGCATAGGAGTAGAAATACAATTGTTTCACAAATGAATTTAAAGTGAATATCGACAGAATCGCAGTGGTGCTTCAAAGGCTAAAATAAACAATAAAAATCTCACTAATGAAATGTTAGTGAGAAAATTCATGTGCCAGCAGTCCGCCTCAATGAATTTTTTTAAAGCATAAAAAGTTCAATCTGCGCATTGAATTATTAACAAACAGACAATGGATGAGATCAAATTGTTTATCAAGTGACATCCTGGAACAGCTGTTTCACGCTCTTTAGCGATCAACAGCCAGGAGCAGTCACCAGTAAACAACAAGGTGTCAGTATTGAGGCTAATAGGAATAAGGGCGAAATCGCAGTGGTGCCTCAAAATAAACAAAATAAACAATAAAAAACTCAGTAATGAAATATTAGTGAGAAATATTTGGTCTCACCCATTGTTATTTATAAACTCAATATGTATATTGCTTATGATCAGGTCGCGAGAGACATGATAATTTGTTAGTTATATTTTTCGAATTTACGTTTCCTTAGATACGGCAAACAAAACTAAGTGGAATTCTTTCTTCCGCTCAAGGAATTATAAATTTATTAAATTGATACAATTAGAATGTATCAAATTCCTGATAAATAATGAATCTTCATTGGGCAGAGGAGTTCAGATTTCGAAGTCTTTGAGGAAACGGCGATGGATCTCATACACAGTGATTATGCTTCCGAACCCTGCCCAGTCAGCTTCGACATTCATGAAATATTAAACATCTCTTAGAAGAATAACAACGATAATTTTTATTCCTTATTGACATCAGATCATACTACCTCAAATCTTCCACTATTTTCCCCTACATAGTATTAAGTGATTACAAAAGATAGAAATCTAGCCAAAGTTTTACAACATTTAATGGAATAAAAAGTTTTATTATATTTTGTGTCTTCAATTTTTATAAATGATTGACGTAGAATGTAGCAAGTAAATTTCTGATCAAATTTAAATAAATGTAGATTGAAATGTGTCCTTATTAAGTTACATCACAGTTGCTATCTCTTATTCACGACATCATGCAATTTTCGTTTAGTTAGAAAACGTAGGGTACTAATCGTTAGCGAAAATCTATAATTTGTAAATTATTTAATTTAAAAATTATTTACAGAAATCATTGCCAAATTCAGAATTGAGCGTTCTAGAGTTGAGCTTCTTTTTCTTTTTTGTTCTAGAAAAAGTTTTGCTTCTTCTTGAATATCTAAGAAAGCTAATCTTTCTGATGTGAATAAGTAAGTCTTTAAATAATTTTCGAAAACAACCTGGTTTGCTTGTGGCTCTCGAAAACTTTTTGAATAATCACTCCTAAAACGGCAAAAGTTCAAAATAGGAACTATAATAGCATCTTATTTTTATTGTCTTAATTCATGATCACTAGACTTAGTTTTCAAAGTTATTAATGCAACGTATCTTGGCTAAGAAATAGAAATTTCCATTGAAATGATTGAAAGAATGGCGGATTCCTTTGAAACGGGCTTTATTTGGAAGTTTAAGGTTTATGTAGCTGCTTATTGTTCTCGTTCTAAAGGTTTCAAAAGCTGTCTTCTAAACTTTTCCTCTTCCAGTTTGAATGAAGGTCAACTAAAGGAGTTAGAATAAAAGCAGCTAAATGAATACCCACAAAAGAATCTTTTGTGAATATATTCAATTTATATTATAAACATATTCTAAGAAATCTTACCTTGTTCGGTTCAGGTTATTATTCATTTCCTTTGAAGCTAGAGATTGAAAACTGTGTATTGATTTATTTGAAGTGAAAAGGTTAGTATTAAAATAAACTATTACAACAGAAGTAGATAAAGAGAAAGTCGATTCCTTTTTTCACTAATGCTGCAATTATTCTTATAAGCCAATTGTTAATAATTGCTTGATATTTTAATTTTATTTATTCGTTTTTGTTTTATTCTAAACCATAAAATCCCCACAACATAAAATGTGGGTTTGCATGCAATGGAGTTCTTCAAAATTTAAAAATTATGTTTCGACGCAGACATACAATTTTTAAAATTAATAATGCTTTGCAAATTAATAATGCTGTGCTTGTTTACATCTCTTAAGTGATGCATGTTTTCAAAAAAAAATTTCTTCAGTTCTACAAATATGCCGTTCTTTAATATCCTTATTTTCAAAGCTAAGTGAAGTGAATTCCAACGCATTTGTAAAATTCTATAACAGTAACGAAGTGATGATATGCACGAAGAATCAAAGATTTTTCGATTACCTTTAACTATTTTCTAGGCTTATATTTTCAATATAAATCCCTCCTATCCAGTGAAATTTTTTCTATTTCATCAATTATTTTTTCTGATTTTTTTGTTTCTGCACCGTAAACAAAAGATTATAGAAGACATTTTTACTTAAAATTACAATAGTTTGAGTTTATTTTTTGTTTTTTAAAGTAAGTTTATAATTCTTTTTTCTGCACAATATTTTTTTATATAAATACAATAATAAACAAAATTAAAAGCACGAATGTGTTATGCGTTTTTACAAATAGAATTTAGAAGTGTAATGTGGGTCTTAAGCTTATATTCACATTAGTAATCAAACGACAGCCGAAAAGTACCCGTAATATGCAAATATGGAACAATGACGTAATATGACTACTCCTGTTTACCACAGTTAATTGTGGTGTGTGGAGAACTCAGAGAAACAGTACCTTTGATGTATAGGATAAAGGCAGATCAGACTCAACATGTCGAGAACCAAGCATTTCGCCTAAAAGGTTGTTGTTATAACAAAAATTTAGCACAACAAATATTTATTGATGTGTAGCAGAGGAAGAAACTTAGTGTGAAGAACGAATCGTAGGGAATACGAAACCCGAGTCGATGTTTATCTTTAAGGGATTTGGTAAAACTAATTGGTTATAATAATTTAAATCACAGATGTTACATCGGGAATGATTTGACTCACCGGGATAAGATAATATACGATTAATGTCCGTTTAGCAGAACACGAATGATGTTTCTTCATCTTCCAATTTGTCTCAATCATCGTAATCGTACGCCCAACGATCGATGGGCCTATTCCGTCGTCGATGAGTTCTATCTTTATAATTGAAACTTTAACCTTGAATTTTCTACCGTTTGTAAATTTTCCCACTTGAAACAGGCTAGAAATAACGTGTTTCTTTCTTGAATTGAGACTAACAATTCTCCACAGAAAACTTGCTGGTTTTAGGACAAATAGCGTTAACTAGATCCGCTAGTCCTTGATATACTTGAAATAACACTTCTATTTTCACTCGCACTTTGTACCACGGAATTAGGCATTGAAACTAAACTTTAATCAGTCTCTTAAGGCCGTTTTACATTTACTATTTCACTCGCCATAACCTGGACATTTCACTCGCCATCACCTGGACATCACAGATGTCCAGTAAATGGAGAGCGATAGAGCCTGGGCTATTTTTCGAAGAAATGTCGAGACATCTATGGCTGGACATCGCCACTAGCGCTCCTGGTGACGAATTGTAGAACTTGGAAGTCCAATCGATTTGTATCTATTTATTCGAAATTACCGATTACAAAAATGATTTTCACGATCGGAGGGCATCTTTTCCTTATGTTTTCGTGGATGCTTTCATAAAATGTTACATTATTAATCAAAATCATTACAGAATTTCGGCTTGAAAATTTGAATCGACGAACGATCGACATCTCGCAAAGATATCGCCATTAATCGAGATTTAACGAGACTGAATTATTTATCGAAACTGATTTATCGAAACTGAAAACAAAGAAACACAAAACGATGAAAAAAAACCATGAATATTTCCTATTTTAATTAATTAAAGACATTCTTTCACCTATCCGATGCATTGACTACATGTTTTTTATATAAATCAATGCTAATTTTTTCGTAAATAACACGTAGGCATGATGACAATTGAGAAGTGTAAATGTCCCGTGTGATGGAAGGCGTTATGGTAAGTGTAAAACGATACACAAATCGCTCGCAATCTACCCTGACAGGACCTCCGTTATAGCTTGCATTTATGGCGAGTGAAATAGTAAATGTAATACGGCCTTTACTTGACGAAAAATCACAGATTCGAACTTGGAACTTTACTTAACTACACTTACAACTTTTAATATCTAGCTTACTAAGAACTTGATCACAACTCAATAACACGGTTGCCAAGTCAACGGCACTGATTAGAAGTGGGAGATATAATACATGCTGTGATTTCACTATTAGCTATTGTTGCTAATAATCTTGATCTCGCCTAACACACAATTTCATTTTTCAAAGTTGTTACTGGTGTCTTTTTAATAATACACTAGAATTCAACGAAAGTTATGATCTATCAAGATTATGGAAATAATTCAAAAGGATAGCAGAGGAGTCTTGAACAACTGGACAACGTTTTTGAAGGGCTTAGGCAGTAAAAGTCTACCATTATATAGTCATAATGGTAACATCCCATCTTTTAGCACATACGTACATTATCGTTAAAGTTTTCTGCTGTCACAGAACAACTGTTTGAAGATTTAACCTAATTTCGGAGACTTCCTGCAAAAAAACCTGCTTTCCACTGACAAAAGCTCAAAGGAGAAATCATTTGTTGTGGATAGCAAAAATCATTACTGGACCCAAGATCAGTCATCTACCATAAGCTTCAGTCTATAGGATGATGCTCGAAATGTATTGATTTGGAATGAATCGATACCATCCTTCTTTCTATCTAAGGAAAGGGATCATAATGAAGATAGTGTAGGGAGACATTTTGGTACATCGTCGCAATGACTTTCACATCTTTGAGACTACACCTCAGACAGCTTAGCGATATAAAGAGAGATCATAAAACCTACCTTCACTTGTAATCACTTATCCTGAACCTACCTTCACTTATCCTGAATTATTTTTGTGGACGATAATGCTCTTTCACATAGAACTAAAAAGATGTACGAATTCTTTGAAATTGAAGACATCAAAGGTTTGGATGAAATTGTCAACCAAATCTTCAGACCTAAATCTATCAGAGCCATGTTTAGGATTTGCAGTATTTTCATTTTTTTTTACCTTTTTGATTTGTCTCTTTAATTTCGCACATGAATATTTTTATTGATCCAATGTAATGAACTTTGATATTTTTAAAAAAAAAATTGTTTTTAAAGAAAGAATATTTTATTTCACTTTGACAGTAAAAAACTTAACTTCACAATAGAATGAATGTAGAAAGTGTATATTATGATGTTAGATAAATATTTCGTTCGTGCCTTTAATTTTACACATTTATTGTTTGTCTTTCATTTGAATTTAACACTAAATTTGTAAAACTAACATAGTAAATTAATTCACATTGCCTGAATCTTCTGTCAATAAACTTAACGTTTGCCTTCAGGAAACCGCAAAGATGGCAGAAGAACGAATAAATATTTTATGCTGCTTATCATATTTCTGTGGTTCTTTGAAAGCATCTTGCAAAATTAAAACTTTCAAATTTCTGGATAAGTAATCTTAAAGTAATAATCTAAAATTAGAGTAATATTCAGTTTAAAGTAATAATCTAAATTTAGAGTAATATTCAGCTTGTCATTAAGATTGAGAATTTTAATAAAGATAAACCAGCCAACAAAGGTTGGTTAGAATAAGAATCTGTTAGCAGCCTACCTTTACTGTAATATATAATTTACGCCAAGAATTTCAAACATACGATCCAAGAGAAAGTCCCATCTGAAATCTTATCTTATGTTATATGATCTTATCTTGTAATAATATATAAAAGCTGAAGAGTTTGTATGTTTGAACGCGCTAATCTCAGGAACTACCAGTGCGATTTGAAAAATTCTTTTTGCATTAGATAGCCCGTTTATTGAGGAAGATTATAGGCTATATAACATCACGCTACGACCAATAGGAGCGGAGCAGTAAACATAAATGTCAACCAACGCGTGCGGCGGCGGCGAGGGAGAGGCTTTGCCGCACGACCAGAACCAAACATTACCGAGAATTGCAGAATTTAACGCGGTTGACACCGCGGGGCACAGCTCATATCATATTATTTCAGTAAGTTATAATCTAGAGATTCAAGATCTAGATCCAGGTCGAGTACTTAGAATATAGAACAAGAATGAAAGGAATAGTTATTATTATCAAATAACTGCATGTGGATAGATTAGAATATTTCTGAAAATTGCTCCCATTCAATTGAAACCTCTCTCTAAAAGTTTGACATAAAAAGATGAGCAAAATGTAATTCCCAAATATATCATTGGTTGTTTTTAACTTTAGTTTTTTTTATGTAATAAGTAATAATCCTACTTATTATACACACAAAAACAAAACAAATTATAGTGGAGGGGGGGGGGTCCGATTACGGCCAACATAAGATTTGACAATTTTTTTTTTACCGATTACAAAATATTTTTCGGAAAAATATCTAAGCTGTTGGTTAGAGAAAAAATACCTGGGATTTAACTCTGTGGTTTAAGAAGTGAAAATTTGTATTAATGTTTATTTCCCATTAAGTCTCTCATTTCATTTTTAGCTGGCATATCTTTGATAAAATAACGATTTAATTAAATATTCTTGATGATAAATTTAATGATTGTGTTGTATTCAACGAGATTCTGTATGTTGTGTCGATTTGTGTCTATATCAGTGACTATCTGCCCCGTAGCATGGGGTTTGTTGGCACGGTTAAGATACAATTTCAAATTCTTATTTATCAAGAAATCGATATCTTCACATTAAAAAAATCCTAGTAAAAGTTAAATGCCCAATCTGAATGTTGAAATGTCAAACTTCTGGATCAGATTCAACTACATGGTCGAAATAATTAACAGGTGAAAAGTGTGACAACCATTCACGTTATCAACTGGATATTAAAGTATAAGATTTTGAAATATTCCTTGAATAGTAACATCTTTAAATGAGAAATTATGAACATGAGACTTTCGATCTGAAAGTACCACCACTTGAAACGATTAGAGAGATATGTGCAAAAGTAAATGGCTATACATAGCAAGGATTGGAAAGCTGTGGACGATGTGAAAAGTAAGACAATCAACGGATCTCCGACACGAAGTCAATAAAATCATGTCTCCATCTGAGATGTAGATAATGAGCTTCCTTCTGTGTTGATTTCACATTTGGGCTTTCAGAAGATGTGCCCCTAACCAGACCGAATAGCTGATGAAGCGGAACGACTTGGGTAAATCTTTGATAACAAATACAGTTTTTTTCATAAAACGAAGTAAGATCAAAAAGATCCAAGTAATACATTTGCTATTGACAGATAAGGGATGAAAGATTGCCGCCAAAACTTCAGAATACCATTTAGTCAGTAATAAGAACTGTAAGAATATAATTCTTTCGAGTTTTCGTATGATAAAACTCGAAGGAGATGGAAGAAAGGATGTAATGTATATGGAAAGAAAGTCTCCTTTTGATTTTAAAGCTAATCATTCTGGGATGCTGCGAAGGTTACAAATAATGTTTCAGTATAGACGTGTTTCTTAACAAATGTTATTTTTTAATTAGAAGTAGAGAACTTTAACTGGTTGGGAGTTAACTAATTTTCTGAAATTTTTCTTTGATATTATATATGAACTGTAATAAAGTTAAAACGTATTGGCGTTAAAACGTATAGAACAACCTTAAGAAGACCTTCAGAATGAACTCAATTAAGCTGATTATAAATTCTATGGCTTGACGTTAAAAAAGAAGTCAATTTGTTTCTGCTAATTTTATCCAGTTTATGTTTTAAAGTTAAGTAACAAAATATAAAATATTGCTTAAATTCGGAGTAAGGTTTTTAAATATTAAAATAAATTTTTGACTTCTTTAATAAAAGGAAGTAAAACGAAAATTTATTCAAATAAAATGCTTGTGACATATATTTTTTAAAAAATGGAAATATTGAAAAAAATTATAATTGTATTCTTAGAATATTAAATTTTGATTTTTAAAAAAAACTGCAGTTCAGATGAGTAGATAAATTATTTGTGTTGGAGAATTACATTTGATTCCCAACAATGATCGAGTTCTAAGACCAGCAATGATCGAGTTCTTTGTTCCAAGTTTTTCCCATCTCTGTCTTTTTTCTTTTTTATTTCAAGGAATTAAGATGGGCTAACGTTCGACACAACGTTGGACACTGTTTGCACAGTCCAGTTAGTCTCTACTTTCCATGCTTTTCACTCGCATTTGAGGATTTTCACTCAAGAGAGTGATTTTGTTTAATGGTGTTTATTGTAAATGATAATTTTGGTTTTTATTTTTGAAAGATCCTTTAACATTTTTACCTAGACACTTACGTGGTTTTTTTTTAAGAACACTGGTGCAAATACATTGAAATTAGAGCTGGAATATAAAACTAATAAAATCTATAAAGGTCGTGTAGAAGAGCAATATTTCATTCAGAAATTAAGTCTTCATAGAGAGCATCATAAGATTTCAATTAAAATTGACTAGTTATTTATTAAAACTTTCTTAGCTACATTTTTAATTAAACTGATTGAATGATATCTGGCTGCGAATTTCTAAACAAAAACATTTCTCGGTTAGATATCATATAAAAGTTTATGGAAGAAAAGTTAATTGAGAATAAATTTAGAAATCTGTGATGAACTGAAATTTCAGTTGTAAAAGAAAAAAAATAAATTCGATCCATCACAATGATGCCCATTAGAGATATCGACGAACTCGATATCGGTTAACGATACTAAATTTGACATCACATTTCAAATACCTGTTGAAAACATTAGATGAGAAAGGTGCTGAAACATTGGAATGACCTAGGTGAAAATGAATGATTACATGCAAATGAACGATTATGTAAATATGGCACAAGACGACATGTTTTCAAAGTTGCATTTAAGATAAACCTTAAAACTTGAAAAAGTCTTTCCAAAAGATTAATTATCAAGAAGAAGAAAAATTTTTTGATCAAGGAAAAGCGGGGGTGGGGGAGAAATGATGGTTTCCAATTTATGGTATATTATTTTACCTAAATAACAGTTAAAAATAGTTCAGACTAATCTGATTTAATCTGAGGAAGTCCTTGAATGGATGTCTTCTGGGAAACGGAAAAGAATAGATCAAAAATTTAAAAGAGGATATATTAAGAATGGTACCAGAAAGAGGCTGTTGAGAATACAGAGAAGAAAGTAATGATTTAGATAAAAACACAGGAATATGATACTACAGTATAAAATCAGACATATTACAACAATAATCTTAGAAATTTCCCATTATTTTAGATTTATTCATTGTTTAGTGGGTTAAAGGAATGATTACAAATTTATTAAAATTAATAACATATTCTTTTTCCAGTGAAATGCAGTGTTGTTCCTTAAAATCTGTTATCGTTTTGAGTATTGCTCCTAATAATGTTGGTAATTTTAATTTATCATAACCTTAACAAATCTAGTCTGAAACAACTAAAAAATAACAATGATGAATAGGCTACCAATTACTTTACAAAAACCTTTCTTCTTGACGCCAGCGTTTACATCAACATTATATTTTATATCTGTATAAAATACTGTTCTTTTAAATAATATGATTAATTATCTTCTTAAATATAGGTGAACTTAATAAAGAAGAAAGGTATTTTAGCTTTTTTTTCCACGAATAAGCCAACGGAGATCAATAAATAGTTTCATTCCCGCTATGTAACATCCATTTAATTTTCAGTTTGATATGTAACAAGAAACTGTCGGGTTTTTCAGAGTGATCACCACGTTACTACACTGGAAGATTCGCTTGACACTTGTATCTTTTACGGATAGTAAAATTTCTCATGACGGATAGTAAAATTATTAAATTATCATAAAAAAACAAAACAAAGAAACAAATGGATAAAGTGTGGTTTACTAATTAAATGGTTTTTCAGTACTAATTTTCTCCAATTCTGAATCTTTCAAATAGTAAGTCATAAAAATCCTTTATAATCATAGAATTATAAAATACACATTTAGGATAAAATAATGATATAATGAAAAGATTAAAAAGATGTAAAAACTGAACAATTTCAGTCAAATTTTGATTATATTAGCGTGAAATGGAATTCAAATTGAATACTAAATATAAAATTTATTTGCATTAAAAATCTAGTAAGTTATTTGCGAAATTTGCTTGTAATGTTATTCAAAACTAAACAAACTCTTAATAAATTATTAAAGAAAAGATAGTTTTACTTTTGTCCAATAATAAACCATATTTAATGGCAAGTAAAGAAATAGTAATTAGTCTTCGTATTTGGAAAGCGAACCAAAATAATACTTGTCAATGAATTTGCATTTCTCAATGAAAATATTATAGTTGTTTCTTTCTACAGTCGTCTAACCATAAAATCGAATTGTCATTAGTCAACTCATGTCAGCTTAACTTGTCAGCAAAGCAGAAAAGACATCAAGGTGATTACGATTGGATTTTTGGCAAACAGCCATTAAAATGTAAAATTAAAAGGAATTGGAATTAATGATGTTAAATTAATAGGAATTGGAGCAAAAAAGAAAGAGAAAGAGAAAAAAAGTAGAAAGGAGCTATTTATACTTTCAAATTAGCTCGTTAAGTTGATGATGTCCAAGTCAACAAACAAATCATTTTATCGATTAAATGAAAAGAAAATTAAGAAAAAAGTGAAATTAAGGCTATTTTTCTACAATTGGTCTCTATAGATTTGCTTCTTTTCATCTAAGTTGAAAAGTAGTTCCAATGGCTTTCCTTCTAAGAGTCCATTAACTAGATAATGGAATACATTTGATACTGATAAGTTAAGAATAATGAACGTTTGTTTGAATAATAGTTTCGTTCTAATGTTAAATTAAAAAATCTAGCAGATTGTGTAAAATAAGTAGCAGAATAAATAAGAAATTCTGCAGTTATTACTTAACTAAATAATGAAATGAAAAATAAGAACAAAATATTAGTATGTTATATTCACTAATTAAATGTTTACTACTTTTTTGCATTACTATAGTATCAAAATATATTTATAGGAAAAGAATACGGTTTAACACTATTTAATAAGTCAAAATTTAATATAGAAAATTTAATATAGTCAACTAAATATTTACATTGTTTTAAGATGTGGCCCGGAGGCTCCACAACCAAAGAGACCAAGGGAAATAAATTCTGTATCCATTTCACCAAGGGTTGATTGAACTCCAGGACCAGTCTGTAGAAGAAAGAACCACCACCGCTCCTCCAGCCTCAGTCATGTGCCTTTCCACTTCAGCTGCAGGGTATTGTATACCGGTACTGTCCTAAACTATACTTACAGAATAAGGTATTTACGGCTTAGCACTATCAGAAAGTTCTTCTATTTACTACAAAATAAATAAAAATTTTCAATTGTTCATTTGAATTACTCCTTGTCCCAATGTTATCATTTCTGATAGTAATTAATCACCTTATAGATACGACATGGGAATTTTGATGTTCTGAAGTTTAAATAATTGGTAATTATAACATAGGTGAAATTAAAGTAATTTTTAATAAGCATCTGTTATCATATTTTGGATGAAGAATCTCGATGTAATGCCTAAAATACCGAAAAATTGAAATTTTATTTTAATTTACTATGAAATATATAAAGTAGAAAAGTTTTAATTTATCAAATATAAAGCCTAATTACTTCTGAATACCATGGTTCTTTATTGATATTTATCTTTGTAGTCTTTCTATTTTGTCGCAGAAATACAAGAATTGAAGTTCATTTATAGACGCCTACTTTTTCGTTCTTTTTTTTTTGCCAAAGAAATGGAGCTGAATTCAGAGACCGATTAACAGACCACTATTTGTACCAAATACCATGTATACCAAATACCATGTATACGACGATGACTGCTCCATAAGTCTTCAAGTGAAAGCTGTGTCATCACTAATAAGTTCGATCACCTTTAACCTCAAGAAAGATTCCTGATCTTCATTTCACATAGGGTTAGACGAAAGTAGGACTCCAATGCAAAAAAACACAAGATCTGGCAATCCTGCCAAGGATCGATCCAGGGAAAAATCAATCTACTATTTGAGACTTCAACTCAACAAATAGAGACTAATATTAATTCCAATTTTATTACAAACTGATTGATGTCGCTTAGCAATGGATTCAGATATAAGAAAAATCAATATAAGGATATTTTGCTGCTAGAGACGTAAAATTCGTCTTTAGATAATACAGTAGATAATACAAGAGAAGAGCGATTCAGACAAATAACTGTAAATGCTGAAAATTGAAAAAACCAAACAAAAAAAAAACAAAAGCAAAAGTAGCCAATAGGCCTAACCAGTGATGAAAAATATTGTCTGGCATTGTGAATTTGATGTGGAATTAAACATTTGCCATCCATTTTGTTCAGTTCTTACAATTAATTCATTTTTATTAATAAGCCATTATATTAAATGGGGATTTTCGGAATAGGTTAATACTGCTGTTCTGAATAAATAATAACTTTAGTAATATTCAACATAAATTATAAAAAAAGATCAATTGTTCTTTCAGATAGTTGGTGTTTGATTGAAATAAGTTGAATTAGCAAAATATCAATAACTATATAATAGGCAAAAAGGGAAGAAATCTATTAAAATGCACAAATTCATTAGAATTGTTTGCTTTGTGCACTTTTATAGATTTCTTCCCTAGTATCAAAAAGGATAATTGACTGCTATAAAGTCGAAGAAGAGATCGTGGAAGTAACCTCTGAAATGAGACCTAGCTGTTGACTGATGACAACTCCGAGCTGATGCTTATCAAACTGAATATTTTATATAATTGGATTGATGTTTTGAAATGGCTTATTAGTCGAAACCAAATTGTCAAAGGGAAGAACAAAAAATACAGAATATTATTATTTATTGAATTTTTAAGCAACTTACTTTTCATTTGTTATTGATCTTTTTAATTTTAAGATATAATCTTCTTATTACTTCTGACATATTTGAATCCAAGGGCTTCCACATGTTCCTGAATATAGCAAGTTTTGTCTACTTTTCTAAGCAGATGAACATTAAATAACAAGTCATGAGTGATCGTTTATATATAACATTTGATCACTAATAACATTTGATCCACTGATCCACTGATCAATCCTGAAATTTGGCATGATTTTTTTTTGTTTAAAATACTGCAAAAAAAATAACCGGGAGAGATCCACATAGAGAAATTTACAATTAAGAATGTGAGAATATGAGTCAATTTTAAGTTCTTTGAGTAAATTAAGAAAAATAAGATGTAGTTTTTATGATAAAGATTTCGGATTTGCTTTTGACTAGTTTCCTATTTAAAACTTCATAAGCTTATAGTTAAATGAAAGTGGAGCTTAAAAACCTATAGAAGAATAAGGAAATCAGTCTTTTATGACTTTAGGATTTTGAATGTATGCAGTGCATTCAGTTGTTGAAACTCCAACTAATTTGAAAGAGTAATAGCAATAAAACTGTTTATTCCTAGGAAAGTTCAGTTTTGAAGTTGTCTGAAAGTCATCGTATAAATCACATTCTTACTCGAAAAACCGGATAGATTTCCGTTGAAACGTGCTTTGCATATGGTTACGACTCTACTTGAAATCGAAATGAAAGGCTTGACATTTGAATGGATGATATATTACCTTTCGTCAACCGATGTCAACCATGGTTTGGATCGAAGTCGACTTTATGTAATGAAGAATATTCTTCCAATATCACTGCCAAACTTTCGTTTGTTTCGCCAAAATGCGCTGGATGTGACGTTGGTTGGTTGACTGTTGGTTGTTTGCTGACCTTCTTGTAAAACAAATAATGGCTTCTGAACCTCATTGATTTAGCTTCAAACATGTACTGAATTCTATGGTACAGTAGACTAAAAGTAGAGTTTTAAAAGAAAACAAAGAAAGGAATCAAACCTGCTTTCTTGAAAAATTGCGTCAAATCCAAATGAAGGAAAAAAGGTTAGAATATCTCTTAAAGATATCTTTCAGTGTATCCAAATGTTCTGAATGGAATATTGCTGTATTGTTTCTGAATGGAATATTGTTGTAGAGTAATAAAGATGGGAAAATCTAATCGATCTCTTTATTTTCTTTAAAGTGCTTTATAATAGAATTGACTTATTCTCGTCAATCTCCATCTGTTTGTTCAACCAAAATATAAATTTCTTAGCAAACTGTCAGCAAACTGTTAAGCATGCATAATCCTAGTATCCGCTAGGTGACCAACAGGGAGTCTGATTGTCTGGAGTTCTGAGGAAAGGATGATTAATTTTCCTCCTTAACTTTGTTAGAATATCGTAACCTTGCTCTCCCATTAAGAGGGGGGGGTCAGCAGTATCTTGCTACCTTGGCCAGGGGAAGATCCAACGAGTCTCGAGCTGGAATAAACGTATTATTTTGCTTGCAGTTATACAAGGATGAGAGATAAAAAATTCCTGTTCTATGCTTATCTAGTGTAATTGTTATATTGAAATCATAATAGCAATGGCTACTTTCATATTATATAGAAGTTTCCAGAAAAATCAAACAGCAAGAAACGACATTTCAGGACAGCTGAAATGTCATTTAGTAAACACTTGGTCTCATCCATTGATAATTCACATTACAGCTCTTTTACCAGAATTTTTCCTTAGGGGACTGGCATCTAATATCTTGATAATCACCTTACAATCAGAAGCTTGTGATGTAACCTGCTCCTGTTGAGGCATGTTATCAAACTTAGTACTTATGGGGCCGCTACCAATTATAGTATCTGCAAATGTCAAAGCATCAGCACCATAATCACCATGTAATTTAACACAATAATAAAAATATCCTTTGAAACAAGCTATTTAGGATAATCTGTAATCTATTACAAGAAAAAAAAAACTATACTTTAAAAATATAGTAACAATTTGTCACTGAGACAAGTCCTAATCGAAAATATGTCAACGTCCCTCGCTCCTTTTAGCTGCAGAGGATTAAGTAGCATCGCTACTATTAAAACTCCTTTTTCTGTTAAGACTTGAATTTCTTAATGAAGTTTCTTCTTAAATTTTTGTTTTTGGAATATTTAAAGAATTAAGAATATTTAAGGAAATTTCTATCAACTTATATAATTTGCTAATTTCGTCTGTCTGTCTGTCTGTCTGTACTTCTATCTGTCTGTCTGTAACTCGATATAATTCAGCTATTAAGATAGATCCAAGGTTCTCAATGGTACCATTGAATCTCAAATGGGATGAAATATTAGTTCATTTTGTCATTCCATGTTGGTTCCATGAAATTTTAGACCTAAATAACTGAAATTCTAATAAAACATACGTTCAAAACCAAATAATTTTGTTACCACTGCATCCATTTTAATGAAATTTGGCATACTTACTCAGTTGTTTACGCTGATTTCGAAACTCAAAACCATTTTTGCCGTAGAAGCTTCGTTCATAAGTTAGCGCAGTATTTAGATTACATTTACTTTATATTTGATTGTTGATAATAAAATGATTTTTCAGATTTTTTTTTATGCCTATCGTCCGACAGGCTTTGCTGCTAGTATGAAATAGCTAACAATCAAGTGCACAAAAATTAAAAACTGTATTTAACAAAATAACCAAGTAAACTACAAATCAATTTTCATTTTTAATAACGGAAACATTTCTAATGCATATTTAAAACCTGTTCAAGTTAACATTAAATTGGAAATTTAAAAAGCTATACTATAAAAGTAACTATATTGTACTTTAAAATTAACCATATTGAGAAAGAAAAAATATGTAAGCTTATTTTACTTCTATAACTTTATAAATAAATTTAACTATACATTTATCTTTCTCAATGTACAGTTAATATAGTTAATATATGGTAAATATACAGAAAAGACATAAGAGTATAAAGATAAGTGAAAAGTGGTACTACTATCTTCCATGAAATAATTTTAAAGTAAATATTAAGATTTTAATTTCAACAATATTTAAAATATTTTAACAATATTTTTAGCAATAGTGGTGGCATACTTTAACTTAAAACGCATATAAGTGCAGGTTTAAATCTGAAATCTGCCGAGTGTAATTTAATATAAAAATTGAATATAAATTAAAAGCAAGTAATAAGTATACTTAACTCGTGCTAAGATAATCCGCAAACCTGCATATATTGTTCAAATGGTAGGAATTGGTCTGAGGGGAGGAGGAGCTGGGTTCAATTCCCGCATAGATCAGAGATTTTTCCTTACGAAACGTTTTCCACCAGACGTGATTGAAGATTCAGTCAACCCTGTGTTAAAGGGTAATTCTATCTTGATGTTAAAGTTGGAAGGGTATCGGATTTACGGACTCTAACAGACTGCTGAATCGTGGGAGGCAATACTTCAAATGGATCTGCTTGATTGACATGTAAACATACTACACATTATTATATGTACTACTCAAAATTTTCTTTAATAAGATAAAGAACCGAACATAGAATCCATTTTTTAATATCGTATCCGAAAATCATTAAGTTTAATTTTGATTAAATTTATAATCAATGAAATTAAGAGTAATTATAATTTTTACCTTTATCGTCTATCCATTTTAACATTGTCTTTCTTATTTAATTCTGGATTAAGATTTTTCTCTTTATTAGTTCTCATTAATTCGGTTAACTACTTTGCGAAGCGTGCTTGTAATGGTATGGTCAAGGAATTAAAGATGTGGATTTGAAGAGTTCCTCTTTCTACCTAACGAGGAACCTATAAAGGCAAACATAATCCAGGTGCGTCTCACAGAAACTCATTTTTTTTCTCTTTAATGGGAAATTTTCCCCATGAACACTCGTTGGGGCCGGCGTTCTACTCAGCCATATCACTTGAATTTCTCCCAATCAACTGAGTAAAGAATTAGGAAAGAACACTTAATTATCAAGTGTTCACCCAACAAACTTAAGTCCACTGCACACAACTTTGCCCAAACTTGAAACTGTGAAGAAACATCTTGCAGAACAGAACCGGGAATTTTCATTTGTAATACAATCTAATTAATGTTGGCAAAAAATGATAAAGAGAAATGTCAATGGTATGCGATATCTACGCTTTTTAAATATAGTGTTTTAAAGTAAAGGAACCATTTTTATGAATACTAAATATATGAATTAGAAAATAACAAGAAGTTCTTGAAGTAAACTGAAAGCTACTTTAAATTTTGCTGCTTTTCTTTTCTTTTTTTAAAATCATGTAAATAGTAGTTATGATAAGTCCCCGTTTATTTTCAAAATTATTTTCGTTGAATAAAACAGTAGAAATGTTCAGTTTTTTAATAAAAAAAATGAATTCATTTTAAATTGTTTAAACTGATTTTAAGTGTTTATTTAAAAACGATAGTAACGATAAAGATACTAAGAGGGTTAAAAGGAGTGTTAATATAACATTGTATAATAAATTGTATAATAAATAATAATAAATAAAAATACTAGACAATAGAAATCCATAGAAATCCATTGTTTTCATTTTAATGCTTTTCTTTGGAAGTTTTTCTTACTTCGTCAAGGGCCGGCTTGGAAAGTATGCTAATATAAAAAGTTAGATCACCACTTGTCGTTAAATATGCATAAGAAGTTTCGAAAAAATGCATCAGCAGTTCAAAAATGATTAGAACCTGCAGTCATATACAGAGTGAGTCATTTGACGAGTCTCACCTTCCTAGCACGATACATAGATAAACATATTATCTATTTTCCCCATAACGCTTTCGCAATTACCACAATTGCTGTTATTCAACATTTCCCGCTCAATTTTCCTATTTGCAATTAACAGTAACCAAGTAATCCAAGATATATTCTTTCAGGAAACTGTTTAGATTAGATTAGATTAATTGAAAGTGGGTGGCATGACTGCCGAGCACGTCGACCTCAAAGATCTTTTGCACTATGCCACGGAAAGAAGGACAGAGGGAGAGAAAGAGTGACAAAGGATGGTATGGGAAATGCAGGGGAAACGGGAGAACCCCGGGAAAACCTGCCCAGCGCGGATCGCCACCATCAACGAAACCCACGTGAGAACCGAACCCGGGACTCAGAGGTGAGAGGCCAGTGTCTCAGCGACATCGCCAACCGCGCGGCCCAGGAAACTCTTTACTCCGTTATACTGTATTTTTAATGAGAATTTTGCCCGAAACCAGACAGTGTGAGAAACGTGAGATTTTCGGACATCTTCTCTTAGGTATGCTTTAAAAATAAATACGAATACAAAGAATTTATTTAATTTGAAGAGAATGTAATGTAAAAAATACAACACATATTCATTGATAACAATAATAATTTTTATTGACAAGTTTGATTGTGGAATTCCTTTATTTTTATGTGGTTTGAGTGCTAATCAATGTTGTCACATACAGAGAAAATATTAAATCCAAACTCTTTTTAGTGTGTTAGAAGGGATCCCCTATCCGTCTACTACTTCGCTTTATTCCTCTTTTTATTTTAATGTATGTATATATGTATCTATACAGTATATCTACGAGTCTTAGTATCTATCTCGTATTAGTCTGAATTATTTCCTGTGGTAAGAGGGATTTCACTATATTGAACTTACCAGAGATTTAATTTCGTATTCTAGATTGCTTGCATCTTATCTGAGGTGGAATAATTTTTGGTTTCAAACCTTCAAGATTAATACGAGTCTCATACATAAATTGTTGACTAAGATTCGAAATATCTTGAAGGAAGGTGGTTGGAGGAATAAGCGGATGAGATGTATTCCGCATGTATGGAGCGAGGAAGTCACTAGAGATTTCGGCTTTGGAAAGATTAGTGCAGGTTGATAGCACTTCTGTTGAGTACTAAGATGAAGACGCAGTTATAAAGTTTCTTTAAATATTTCTCTTCCCAACTCTTTCCGAAGAGATTGTTCAAGAGATTGAATTGGACTTTATTCTAAGGGGGGAAAATGCCAAATTTATTATCTTAAAGTTAAATCGCTTCAGTATCTCAATTTTTTTTATTAATCAATTTGCTATAATTCTAAGATTTTACAAAATTTTAGCACGATTTAATTTTACCTTATTTTCCCGCTCAAATGCAGTATAGACTAATTTATCTCTTGTAACGAACATCTTTGGGATTGAGAGTTTAAAAGACATTATTGCGAACAGTAATTCAGCATTCATTAAATCAACGGAAACCAACGCAGTTCACAAGTGGTGTCACAAAACCACAGTCTCCGAGGCGTGAACGCTGAATTCCAAAGCTCAGCTCTCTAGTCCAGTACAGTAATAACTCTTATTTCTCTTAGCAAAACGAATTACATACATACATATCACTTTCGATTTATCTATGTTACCATATCTACTACCTAATTTTATTTACTGTCCTTAATTTTATGTCATTATGTCTTTAGTCTTTCAGTTCTTTAGCTTATATCTTAGGAAACAGTCTGTGGTGTATGTGAGCACCAAATAGCTTTTGAATCACTAGATACAGCTTCTTGAAACTAAGACAAGAGACGACAGAATTTTTTTATAATTGTTTTTTTTTTCTCCTGTGCTGTTATTGTCAATAATTAGGAGCATGATGTTAATAAAAAAATCCTATAGAAAAGCTTTTGAACCGAAATATTGGATTTCTATGTTTTCTTAAATAATTGTCCAATATTGAATATTGATCCGCCTTTTAATTCTTAATATTTGTGAAAGCTTTAATATATTAAAATCGATCGGATTTAAATAATTGAAGGAAAATACTGCGGGTAAATGAAAACTTTATGCAGTTTATATTATTTTCATGATTTTAAAAGACAAAAATATTTAAAATTATAGATTTAAGATAATGAGGTTTTCTTTTCTTTCAAGAACTTTCCTTAATCAAGGAAATTAATGTGCGTTAGTACATTTTTACAGTAAAATAAACTAAAGAACGCACATAACTAAACAAAACAAAACACAAATTCACTGAGCTATTTTTGATATTAGTGCTGGAAATGGAGGACAGCGCTGTTTCGAGGCTTTTTGGCCTCTCATCAGCTCCACCTATCCAGCATACCCAAGCTCAGTGAAATGGGACGAATAGACAAAACGGACAAACATACAAATCAATGACCCCTGAATTACAAAAACATCAAAATAAAATCAAGAATAAAAAGGGGTGAGTAATTAATCCCCGCTAGCGTTTAGCATAGCATCATGGGATTAATTTATAATCTTAATGTTTATTCTTATCAAAATTATTAGCGAGATTATGAATTTCAGAACATAATTCACGAGATGTACTATAAGGAATAACAATAAACAAAAACATTTGTGTATTCTACATAATAAATTATCCGTTAATGAATTATTATTATTAAATTACGTTCATCTAATGTATCGCGTTATACTTATAACTTAGAGCTGTAATATAAAATGAAATATAAAATTTTCAGTTAATTTTACGAATTTTCCTGAAGAGAGACTGATTCATTTCGACACAAAATAACATTTGTGAGATTCCGTAAATGGTTCTACCAATCTTAATGAAGTTTGAGATAATTAACCAGCAAGGTCGGATCGAGTTTCGTCTTAAGATGGGGATTAAAGGCTTAGCCAATATGTCTATTCTCTAATCCTTGTAAATGACTCCCTTCAACAGGGAGCTTATGTGTTGAGCCAGTTCTCGATCTACCTGTCGTCCTTAATGCCATTTAGGTTAAGAGAATCAGTTATAATTACTTCGGAGGAAAAGTTCGAACCCCCAAACCCCTAGGGGATTATTCGGACAAGACTTTGATAGTCATCGGATGCACAGAATACGATATCTGTGTCGCCATATAAAATCAATTTCTAAGGAATCTGAATTAACATCATTTTCAACGATAGTTAATATACGAATTTGTTCTTTTCTTTTTCGAAAGTTCTTACTTTAAAACTTTAAAAGTTCTTCTGATAAAAAAACAAATAAATTGATTAGCTTCAAATAACTTTTTTTCTTCGCAATTTCTTTAGAAAAAAAAAGAGATAAAAGCATTATAATAAGAAAAGTTACGATTTTATAAACAATTAAAATCAGATTGATTTTATAATCGTCATTGGTTGAAAGTAAGGAATGTAAAGTAAATTGTAACTTATATAATTAATACAATAATATTAAATATGCAGAAATAGTTTGGACTACGCTCATAAAATATAGATAAATTCAATTTTTAATTACGAATTTCTTCAATTTTAAGCATTATAAGTTAAACGATATAATACAAATCATGAAATCTTTGAATTTGGCTTTTGATGAACTCTCCTTCAACTTTCAAATTTAATTATGATTTTATACAAATTTAAAATTACCTTTTTTTTAAAAAAATAAACTGTGATTCAGTTAAAGAGTATTGCCATATATTCATCTAAGCCAGTGCCTGAAGATTTCATGATTATCAAAACAAACATCCCTTTTGTCATTTTTTGTCTTTAGTATCATCAACTTTATTTAAATAATCTGCAACAGCTTCTTATCCGTCATTTTATTCACCAAAGTCCTGAATTTCGTTCAATCAACAACATGATTTCAGAATGAACGAGATAAAAATAGCTATAAGAGATAAATTTCAAAATGATTCCATATCCTTTAAGAACAAAAAGGCGTTCTATTTTGACATTATTTTGTCAAAGTTAGTTAATTTAAAATTCTTAACGTGTGCCAAATAACGTGTTGTTGAAGGTCCAGCCCGCACACAATGATTAAAAATTAAAACATTAAAATTTAAAAAAGTTAAAAACACTAGTCTCTAGCTTTCGCCACTAGGGGGACATGGCTTCATCAGGAGAGATGC
>JAFIDM010002131.1:36457151-36536884 GCA_023159025.1 Thereuonema tuberculata
GTAAACTTTCATAATATTGTTTTCAACATAATAGAACTTTCGGACCCATCTCATCAAATTATTGTATTCCTTTGTTTTATTTTATAATTGCATTTTCATTATCATTTATCTTAGTTTTTCCCGCAATGTTTCTTACAAGATGTAACAATTGTCATTTTCCACATTTATTTGTAGATTAATGTATGAAAGTAAGAGGCATAACCATTATCCTTTGATGGATGAGCTTTCAATCGATCATTTCTGGCAGTTGTAGCTACTATCTGGTTGTCTCGCAGCTGCCCATTTCTTATTGCTAATTCTTCCATTTATATTTCTGGTTGGTCGATCTCCTGACTAGTCTGGCAGATGAGCAGCGGTCGTCGTATTTTAGTATTACCACAAGACAATAATAGAAATAAATCTTCGGTTCCATTTCGTCTTTGTCGTAGTTATGTGCGGACAGAGCAGAAACTAAGTAATATATGAAGGAGAATATTAGAAGTAACAGCTTTTATTTGCCTTAGATATATGGATCTACGTGCTTCAGCTTTTCATTTTTAGTGAACTTTATAGACGTGTGAACTATATTGTATTTTAGTTAATTGCTACAGCTTTATATCGTAAGTCAATTCATGAGTTTTCAATAACTTTGAATTTTATTTTAAATTCAGTAGATGTAGGATAAATTCATACAGTGACAGTGATACGTTGATCATCATTCTGATATCAACATTCTTCATAAGTTTCTATCATATAAATTTTCACTTTCAATGTACATCATTATCATGAGGATATTTCATTTTTTCAAGACAATTGCTTTAATGAAAAGCACGTTGTTGTCCTTAAGCTAACTCATCTTTCAATTGCTAATGTATTTCTAAACATGGGTCGATACTAAGAAAAATAAATAATAATGTAAATAAATCCAAACTTTTCAGTGTTCCATATTCACCCCAGAAAACTCAAAACCAAAAAAAACAACACTAAAAATTAATTTCAAAATTCTAATTTTTTTAAAAAATTAACAATTCTGCGAAATTATTGTTAATTCATTCTAATTCTATTATTATCATTTTGATTTTATTATGTATAGGTATCCTTCTAATGAATGTTATGAATGTTACGAATGTTATTTTAAAAAAAGAGATAATAAGAAAATATATTATAAATTACATTAATTTGTACATTCTGTAGAATTTAGTTAAATATCACATTATAAAACTCAAAATAGAAACATTTCTTAATAAAATTTAATTTCCATGGAAACATAAAAGCAAATTATCGGGTGTTTCCAAGGAGCTGTGCATAACTGAAAAGTAATAATACTTTTTTTATTATTATTAGAGATTAAAAAAATAACTTGGAAAGAAATAAAATCCGGAAAAAAGAAATCCAGAAAAAGGAAAAATACTAAAGCAGTAACGCATAATTACTGCAAATCTCTAAACCTTAGTCCGATGGAATAAGTATTTTAATTATTATACAAAATGCTAATTCTCTCCTTTCTGTCCCCGGGGAAACTATTAAGCAACCTTAATTAATAACCTTTGGCCTTTCATTGTGTAAGGGAAAAAAATGCTTTAATCCGGTAGACTATTTTTTTTTCAATTATGGAACAATAATTCCTATAAGATTTGTGTTGATTATGCAGAATATGAAAATATTAGAACCCTTGGATGCTTTTCTTTCCAAATTAGCTTTTGTTGGTATTTATAGACGAACTATTAGTCTTATTGTGATGTTATATCATCAAATAACTCCAAATGGAATTTGTGTATTTCTTTTCAGCAAACTCTAATATTCACGTATACAGGGGGATTCAGCGGCAATGGGATATAGGGCAGACCACTCTCCACAGTGCCCTCTGGCAACGTCTGGTGACAACTGCCAGTGTTGTAGAAGATGGTGCAACATGAGAAAGTTGTGCCAGTGCGTTCGATCGTAGTGATAGTTTTTGCTAGTGATGCAGGACAGACGTGTGAAATGATGCACATCTTCACAAATGAAGAATATGCAAACATGATATATGTCAATGGATACTGTAATAGTAATGCCAGGGCAGCCGCTAACGAATACCGGCGATGATTTCGAAGGGGTAAAGCCCCGAAATGAACTGTGTTTGTGGACGTCTTTCGCTCATTGCTGGAAACCGGGACATCTTCAATTGTACACGTATCATTGGAATGTCAAGAAGCACAAAATATTGACGACTCGTAGAACATTGCGGCCATGGCGCACCGTAGCCTGATAACAAGTACAAAGACACATTTCCGCACGTCTCGGTGTGCCATAAGTCGCGTATGGCGCGCATTGCATGCATCTGGTTTGTATCGATTTCACATGCAGCGTGTCCAACATCTTGCCCCGGGTAAATAGTTCTGTCACTGATTATACCATAACCAGCTATACTGCCCTTCACATTTATTCACAGATGAGCGACGTCTCACCGGGAACGAAATGAACAATACAAGAAACACAGAAACCCACATGCCACTGTGGTAACCACGTTCCAAACACGATTTTATGTTGTGTGTGAGGCATGCTTGATGACATGTTGATTGGGCCAGTTATCTTCGATGAACTTTTGACAGGACCACGATATCTAGGTTTCTTGCAATGTGACCTACCTCAACAGTTTGAAGATGTATCCTTAGCAATACGACTTTGTATGTGCATCCAATATGATGGAGCACCACCCCATGCTACCACAGCGGTTATCCAGCATTTGAATCGCACGATTGCGAACCGGTGGATCGGTCGTGGCAGTCTCATACCCTGGCCACCATGGTCGCCAGACCTCACACCTTTAGATTTTTGTTTGTGGAAGTAGGTGAAGGAGTTGTGGTACCGCACTAGAGAAAATACACGGCAGAACCTGACCGCCCTCATAACGAATTCAGTTATCTTGAGAAATACTAAACTTTTCTGCATTCCAATAGATTCATTTCTTTAATGAAGAATTCTAAAATAGTTTCTTAGAGCGCTATTTTTCTGTTATTTACATTTTTGAACTGCCGATGGGAGATTTACAGTGCTTAAGGAGATCTGTCCAAATGTGGAATCACAAGTAATAATTTTTATAGCATTCCAGTCTATCTAAAAGGATATCTCAATGATAAATATTTTTTTTTTTAATTAAAGCCTTTTAAGAAAATCTAGGATCGATGTTAATTTCCATTTCGAAGTTGCTCGATTCTATTAAATCCTGTATCTTCCAGGATTGAAGATTAAAACTTTTTTTTTTTCAACTTTGTTTTTATTTTCGTCAATTTCTGAAATATATTGTAATTATGTAATTACTTCTATAAATATTCTTGTTGAAGATATGTAATTATGCTTTTCATTAAGCTCCACGATATAATCGTTATATAAAATCATTTCTGCGAAAATTATCATATTAGCTCAATGCATTGATGATCTAACAGCTGTGTCAATTATTATTGGAGGCAGTTGATCAAAATATTCAGATATAATCATATGTTAGGAAGTTATCAAATTACTGTTGCATTGCAACCTAGCACAGTTTTTTTTATTTATAAATCCTTTGTAAATCCTCTGCAGAGAATCCGCTCTTACTTTTGAAGTCAACGTCTGTTGTTCTAATCCTAACAATGATAGATATGTTGCGGAAAATCTAAACGAGAGCCGAACAAGATGAGAGAAGACAGCTTCTCAGCTTCAGTGGACAGGAAGAACTAAGTTTCTTGGAATTAAGTCCAGAATGTTCTATATGCGACCTGCCAATGTTAGTAATTCATCCAAAATTATCTGAGATGTTGAGAAAGGTACTTAAGTTCAAACTGGATTCCTAACAAGAAATTTCTAAGAGAACTTTACATAAAATATCACGCCTAAACTTCTATAGTATTTTTTTTTTATTTATTTTATAGTCGCTAAAATGACACACGAAAAGCGTTTGGTTTTTTTTCTAATTATAGTATCTGCTCAATATTTTCTTGAAAAATTATTAATCCATTTTACTTACTTAAGTTGTCGGATTAATTACGATTAATTCTAATCAAAACAAACGACACGCAAATTATTACGTTGCTAAAATAATTTAAATCCATTGTTTAAGACATACAAATTCATTCTTTAGTTTCTATTGCTTTTGCATTTTGCTCCCTCGCTCTATTTTCTCAGCAAGAATCCACTCGGAAAAATTTCGGATATAAAGTTAGATTGCCTCTACTCTTTAAATAAGCAAACCTGTTTAAAAAAATTCATACATCGGTTTAAAAGGTATTTGGGGAAACACTTATCATACACACATACCAACTTATGGAAAGTTGTAATTATCATATCTTCGTCTAAATACCATATATAACATGTGCTTTGATAAAATATACTTCATGAAGTCATATCTTCATTAAATAAAGAAAATCAATGTATTGTTATTCTTAAGCACTTAAGCAGGTGCATAACAGCACTAAATAGCAACAATTTATTTTTTAATATCATCCTTAAACAACGCTGAAACTGATAATGTCTTTGTAATAAATTTCAAAAAGTAAAATTAAACGTAAGACTTGTGTATGACATTACCTGACATTATGCTTAAGAAATAAAAGGTAAATTTTTAATTTCAGCATACTATATTAAGATACAATGTCCTCAGTCATAGTCATTGAAAAGAAAAATCGACCCTTTCTATTTAACTTTTTTTCCCAGATGAAATAGAGTGCTGTTAAAGATCACCATACCACAATTACAGGTACTCTTGGGCATTTATAAACATGACCACACCCGATGAACTATTTCTCTACACAAGATTTCACACAAATATTGGACGAGTGTTTTCCCTACGGCCACAAACTAATTAACTATAGTGATAATTTCATAAATATAAATTACAGTGTAATATAAATAAATTACTTAGCAAAAATTAAATTCAGCTGTTAATACCTAAAATTTCAATTTTAACTAGCCAAAATAGTAATAATAATAGGGTTAAACTAAAATACTGTTATTTATATCAAATTACATAATCCTGCTAAATTTGGATAACTTGTGGAAAGGTTTAACGATTTACTCAACTTCTGCTCTATCTAATGAACAGGTGTAAATAACGTAATTAAAGGTAGATGGTAAATAAACTGAGAGCTCACTGTTTCGTAATAACTTCATTACAAATTCAGTCACGTGATTTTTAAATTGTCCCCATGGAATCTTTGAATGAGAATCCAATTCCCATTGGATTCTGGTTCAACCATGCCAGAAGATTCTTGAATTTGTTGACAGTAATCTATCAGAAAAATAGTCAAGTTAAACAATGGAAACCAACAACCATCTGCTACTGTCTAAAACACTCTTGAAAAGCAGAGAAGGCTCTGTTGGAATCCAATTCCTGAAAACAGTAGGTAATCTTTTTGAGAACATTAAGAGGTACAATGGTGCACTAATGGCATCCGTTTCCTACAGGCCTCTATCAGAATGTCTTCAAAGACTGGTTGGTTAAACCACGTTGTAGTTTTCAAAGAATTACCGAATACTTCATTTTTTTTCATACATCACAAGTTACTTATTTTTACAACGTAAATTTTGAGCTTTTTTTTTTGTAGTCGACGGCAAGATTTGTAAAGTTACGCATTATTTATAACCGAGTTAGTTACAGCAATTCATTGCTATAGAAACGTTAACTATCTAATTTAAACTTAAAAATAAATTTACAATAGAACATTTATTTCAAATCAATTACAGTTATCTCTAAATTGAAAAAATGTAAATCTATAAAATTGAATATGTGCCAATTTAAATAAGTTTCATTAATATTATTATAAAAAAACACATTGATCTTCATTAAAAATATTTTGTAATTAAAAATTCTTAAAAATACATTACATATTTGCTGAGAGCCTTCGAGGGCTATTTGCAGAAGGTTGATAAAGAGCGATCTGCCAATAAAGCCCCCAAGCTCCCAGCAAGTATGCAATGATTTTTAATATTTTTTAATTAGAAAAATATTTTTAATGAAGATTTGTGTGTTTTTTAAATAATATTATGAATGAAAATATAAAATAATGTTAAAAATTTCTGAGTTATACATTAAGAAACTAGAAGCTTGAAAAAACTTAAACATTAAAATGTTATTATTTACTTATTTTTTTATTTTCTTTAATGAAAACGACAGAAACGAAAAGCTACATACATTATATTCAAATTATTATCTATTGAATAGAAGCAGACTATAAGCTGAAAATAAAAGGACTTAAGTTTGCATTATTGCTTACATTATCTAAATAGGAATAATTGTAATAGCATTAAACCATGCAGTATGGATTAGGATTTAATATTCATTGTTTAAGACATTGAGATAGTAATAGAAATAGCATAGAAATCGAACTACAATGCTTGATTTGGGATTTTTTTCTTATTCTAATGCAAATTTCTTGATATGGACACACTTGCAAATATTTTAAAATGAGATAGTTTCCAATCCTTGCATAAGCATTCTAAGTTTCAAAAAGATCTATCCAGCGATTCAAAGGTTATTATTGAGGAACACCCAAATCCACAGAGTGAAATTCAAATTCAAAACCCTAAAGATAGAAAGCCTATGCTGACAGGAAATATAATTTATTCCGCAACTCGATATTTGTTAAATAATTTCAAATAACCTTAATTAAACATCCAAAGCAATGGAAATCAATAAGTTCATATCATTGATATAATCATATAAAACAGTCAGTATTAAATATCCATCAACTATTAAAATAAATCACTAATCAACCAGATAGTTAATTCTAAATGATTCCAATCTCATCAGTTCTAATAAATTTCGTTTAATAAGCAAGATTTAGGTTTATTAAATACAAAATACACATGAAAAAGTAATTCAAAGTATCGCAAACATTTTCAAAAAATATGTCCAAGCAGAAGTAATAATAATTCATTACTGATTCTAAAGAATAACATATTAAATCTTTAATTGTTAAAAATCTTCAAATAGTTCCTAACTATAGATCCTTCCAGTACTCAATACGTCTAATAAGTTTCAAGACGACTCATCCAGCAGTGGGAAAAGTATTAGTAAGGGACATGTACAAAAGAAACAGCTGGGATTTTACCTATTGGAAAAAGGCTAACGTTAAGAAACAGAGTTCTAAAAAGAATAATGTATTCCGGAACTTGATATTTTTCAAATAATTTTAAATATAGACAAATATATTTTCAAATACTGTAAATATTTATATTTTAATTACTGATCTTATTTTTGTGTGTGATTTACTTCATTATTTTACGTGATCTAGGCAGAGTAAATTACCCAAACAATTGGCAATCTAATTTCCATTACTTCTGTGGCACTTCCGCATTCTTTATTTTATTTCTAACTCTTCTTTAATGTGCTTTTTCAATGAACTAATTCCAATTGCGGTGGTTTTATTTTCCTGATAAATTCTGCACGTTGAACGTAATTTTCTTTTCCTTTAGAAGTGTATGGGAGTGTATATGTGTCGCTGATCTCGTAATGGATCGTTAAACATCCGTTATCGATGAGGGCGGACCATCTTCTGATCTTAATTTCCGAGATACACCTGCTATGATTATTCAACTCGTCGACGACATCAATTACGTCTGCGACCTGGGGTGGGACTAGGCGATCTGGACCACTGCCAAAGGAAAGTGGTTTACATAGGTCCCTGAGGACAACCAGACCCAAACGCCGGAAACACACCTTCGACCAGGAACGGAACACTTTGTTAATCAAAAATTGGCCCAGATACTTGATATTCCCGAAGTGGTGATCTCATCTCGTCTCTTCAGATTGGTACATCACTCTCATTGCTTGGCAGCTTGGAATTTCATTACATAGGAGGAAAAAAAATAATGTTTTCAAAGCAGCTTTTATGACAGAAGATCATTACATTTTTGATTGATCAATCCTTAAAAGAATAAATTAACACTAAAAGGAAGAAAGACCGTAATTTTATCGCTTTCGTTTTACTTTGTATTATCTTTGCGTAAGAATTTGTTTTTCAGAAATACTATAAATTGATTTTTCTTCTTCTAAATCCTATGAAGCTGATCTTATTTTCTGCTTTTACAGAGTAAATATAGATAGGAAATAAAGAAAATTATTAAATGATTATCCGGTCTCTACACAGATGTTGCAACATAAATTTTAATCAAAAAATAGAAAACTTTCTTAACAATATATAAGGTAAAAAAAAGGAATAAAATAGAAAATTGGATTTCGAATATCAAATTTTAAAATTATTACTTTTTTCTAAGGGAAACCCTTTGCGATACATACTTCCCGAAAAGTATAAACTAACGTTTCTCTATGCTTCGTTGACGAATAAGTTGAGTTTTGGTTTCTCTAAAAAGAATTTTATTTATCTATCTATTTACCTATAAATATTAATATTGACGTATTAGTGTCAACATTAATGTATATTATATCCATTGATATTTGTAATAATAATAAAAAAATATTGTCTGTGTTTCGTGCTGTCGGGTTATGACATAACTATTATTAGAAAATTCCTAATCACTACTGAGAAGGAATTAAGCCAACCAGGTATTTCAATTTGGATAGAATTTCATGTTTAATAGTTTGAACTTTGGAACCAGTGTACTTCGCATGCCACTGCTAATGGTAATAATTAACTGCATATGTTACCGAAGAGCCCAATACTACAAGTAAGCCAACAAAAGAATAATAAGAACTGTGAACAAGCATGACGGAGCGCAGCCTCCCTTTTTTCATATTAAACAGTATTAAAAAATTAAATAACTTCAGAAACAACAGTTACTGTCACTGTTGGTTCTAAATGGTCTGCACTGTGAAATCTGTTAGGATTCTGTTCTTTCCTTTCAAGCAAAAAACTGTAACGAGTAGTAAGAATTACGCGCTATGTTGTACATCAATAATTAATTTCAGATTTTAATTAAACTTCAGAATGCTCTCTAGGCCCAAACAATGCATCCTTGATATTCATATAAAATATTGTCAGTAAATTACAATTATTTACAGAGCCATATAATAAAGTAGGAAAATATATATGCAAGCAAGAGTACAGCATACACACAAAATAAATTGAGGAGTCGTAAATTGGATCACAAGACAGTAGATAGGATGTTATTTAGTGAAGGGGGTATATAGGGGACAAACCTTTAACAACCAATTTACAAGAAAAAAAAATCTTTTTAAAAATAGATCTCCAACCATAGATAATAAAAGAAACTTCTATGTATTTTCAGTAGACGATGGGTGAGAGGAGGAGTTGCAGGGTTCTCCTGTCTGCTCTTGTTAGGTCCACTCTTTTTTGTACAAACAAAACAAATAATTTTTACGAACAAATTAATTTCAAATAAAAATACTAATAATATTTTAATACATATATCGAATAAAAAATTTAAATTATTACAGGATGGAAAACAACTCTCTAAAATTTTCGAATTTTCTCAAACATCTAGAATTATTTTGCTATGAGACGAAACTGCTTTTGTAAGTACTACTAAAACAAGGTAATTAATGGTTTTAGACAGTGTCAAAAGCAAAGCAGCCCCATAATATGTAGAATTGTATAAAGAAAATAATTAAAAGCAAGAGCATATAAATGCAATACCGTTCCTTTATGTTTTATAGGCTAGCTGTAACCTAGGAGCCACTAATACAATGCTTAGTGCATCATTTAGATATGTTAAAGAATTTATGAAAAAATACGTTTCTAAATATTAATAATGACGTCCAGTTGGCAATTGTTAGTATTGTTATGTAAGAAGCATCAGTATTATTACTGTGTTAATTATTATCCTTATTAATAACACTGCTATGAAAAACGTTAGTATAATTTGGGGGGTCAGGGAGTGGTTCTACAGGTCTGATTTTTTTACGTGGTCACCTACGTTTTGATGCTGAACACAATGGTGAAGGTTTCATTCTAATATCTCTAACCGTTTGGCCGCTACAGACAGACAGCACAAACGCAAAAGCGGTTCCCTATGTTAACTGTAATATGAGACCGCTAAAAATGTTAAGTAGACCACACTGCATTTATATAATATTAAAAAAAAAATAATAGTGTCATTGAAGGTGTTGACAATACAAATTTTTGTTTGACATTGAATAAACACGAATTCGTCAAGTAATATCTACAATTTACTTACATTTTCTTATTTTCTGCGAAAGGATACTCAAATATGGCTCTTCAAAGATGGGTAAATTCAATTCAAACTACAAACTACCGCAGCCAATTTTTTTCTAAAAGAATCAAAAACTCAAAATGTAATGTTATGTTGAAATATGGAACTCTACCACAAAACAGTGTATCTAGGATTTAAAACGGATAAGGATAAGGAAAGCGAAAAAATTAAGTTCTTCTGAAGAAAAAACAATATACACCTCAGAAACAAAATTATACCAAAATTAGGTTTTTTTAATAGCAATAGAGATATGTAATAGTAACTAATACCGGTATATAATAATATTTAATAGCAACTAATGGGAGATATGTAATAGTAACCATTTACAAATAGCAATTTACTTACTATTTAAAAAAAAATCTTATGTTTTCAGACTGCATTAATGGAAGAAAAAAGAAAAATCAATCTCAATGACTTTTTTCTCGGGGGATTGTTATTAACGTGGCAATTAAAATTTGCATTAATGACTTGTCGGTTTGTTTTTTTCTTAATTAAAATTTCTTATTTATCTTCAATTGCTTGTATTATTTTTCATTGATTTTTGGAACTTTGAAGAGGTACTGTTGTAGGAACATGGCATTAAACTCATTACCACGTACAATTAGTATTACCATGTAGAATTTTTTCTAATAATTGTACGACTTACAAAATTCAAAAAATGTGCTTCTGCTTAATTAAAAGCATTTTTTGTTTTTCTTTATAGTTTTAAAAAATGCCATTTTTGATCAAATGTAACTAATAATCAAATGGATTCGTTATGAAAATAGAAGTTCAGTAAATGGAAATTTACTGTAATTTTCCACATCAAGCATCAGTAGAAAAATATTGTACCATTTGTTTCTTATTTTACAGTAGTTTCTTCTTTTAATATGTGATTTCAAAGCAACTAGGATCCGATTATTCACAAATATCACAGTTACATGTTTTTAGGCTGCAAAGATTTAAGGAACCATAAATTTGATTGAACTATATCTAGAATATAGATGTATCTATAGTTAGCAGCGAAGGTAGGCTACTTTAAAGAACATCTTGCAAGACTAGTCTTTGCTTTAGAAAGCCTAAGATAATTAATTGAAAAAATTAAATTTTAATATCTGTTGCGCTGTTAATGCAAGATGATTGTGTGCATTATATAAATGTACATCAATTTACTAAACGAAGGCTCCTGAAAGCTTTTAAAATGATTTAGTGTTGTTTGCTTAAAATATAAACACTTAACAAGGAATCGACATAACTTTCATTTTGTAAACAACATCAAGTTATTTTGCAAAAGGGGGGAGTTTACCATAGTAAGAGAAGCTATTTGTGAATCTTTTTGACGATTACAAATCATTGTCTACAATTATACTTGTACACAAAACAAAAGCGAAAAGAAATAAGAGAAGACAATAAAGGATATCTGAGCCATACCCGAAAAAATTATTTCTGCAGAAACCGCTGGGATATGCCCAAAAAAGCCTTAACATAGTATTTAAGAAATCGGTCACGTAAATACGAAGTATTTAAAGGAATCCTAAACGTGTATATATTTCATTAAAAAATTTGCATAGTAAAACTTCAAAAATAAAAGTAGTCAAACAAGACGATGTATGGACTCAAGCAAGTAAGTTTAATCGCAAACTTTGTATAAAAATTGAATTAAAATATTCAACATTCCACTGGAAATGATCAAAATTTGAAAGAAGGTTTTCCAAATATCACTGATTTCGTTAAATACGCCTGGTCAAGCATTCCCATACTTCTGCCTTCAATAAAATTTAAAATGAAAAACATTTATCAATTCCGACTTTTGTAATTATAGAATTTTTGAAATGTCTCGAATGCGCTACTAAAAGGTGGAAATCGCTTTATTTAATCTTCCAAATAGTAATTCATTAATGAGAGATTTCTGCAAATCTCTGTTTCGTTAGTTATTGAATAAAAACTCATAACGAAATACTTATTCATTTATTTACGAGTCAAAGTTTTTATGAGAATTTCACTATCATAGGTTGTCACCTTTCCAATAATTTCTGGTTTAAACTGAGAACTCATAAAAGTTTGCCTTTAATCGAAAACTACCATTAAAATGTTGCTACACAAGCCCTCTTCCTGTGACATTGTTATTATTTCCTGAGCTTCGATAGCCCTGCCTTTAGTTCAACTTGCAAAACAGCTGCTTGTAACCACTTTTATTGGATATGTTCGTGAGAGCACGCACGTCTCATAAAATATTGACTCACTGGCATTTATCATTTTATTACCATCTGTTATAGAGAAGATTGGAGCTATAGGAAGGAACTGGCAGTGCGATTACCGCTGGGTTATTACAGCATTGCATGCAGCTCACAAGTTTAGAGGTTGTTTTGGGTTGAATGTATTTGTCAAGTGACCGAGTGACCGATGTTTTTCTTTATTTAATAGACCATATAAGCTATGATGTGTACTGAATACATTAGGTTGTAAAAGGGTGAATGGTGCGCGGAACTAATTTAATAAAGATAAATATTTAGAATTAAAAGAGATCTGCCCGTTATTTATATAATAAAAACTGTGATATTAATCTTTAGTCATGTAATCTAAATAATTAATGAAATGCATTGAAAAATTTTCTCGTTTCTTGGAATTTCTAAGAAAAAACAAACAAACAAACAAACAATTTTAATTTGATTAATATTTCTTAATTTTTTCCTACTTAATTGTAAATTATTTTATCTTTGAAATAAAGTTTGAACCATAAAAAGTAAAGTCAAGAGCAGGATACGAAAAGGTTTAACATAACTTTAATGTTACATTAGCATGTTCTGGTTGTCTTTGTAATGTAATAAAATTGGAAAGCAAGTATACTGCTTTGAATACCTACAAATTGAATGCCTACAATGTTAATTTATATCTGCATGCCATCACACTCTTTATATAAAAATAAAATAGATTTTTTGGTTATAAGTGTTTCCGCGAACAGGCAATGTGCCAATAAATAATATTGTAAAACGGTGATTAAATATTATTATTAAGAAACATAATAAATGACAAAATGTATTTATTTAGCGGATTTTTCCATAAGCCTACCCGTTTAATTTCAGTGGAACCGACTGGACAACAATAATAATGTTCTTCTGTCTTACTTTGTTTTTTTTTAATATTCTTTATGAATTCTAAATGAATAACTAAAGAATATTCATACAAACCCTTAAAGAGTTGGCAAAAGTTAAGTTTTTGAAACAAAAGCATTTATAACTTCATTACTGTAATGAGGTCTGTACTTCATAACTAATTGGAGTAAACGATGAATCTGCTCTGAACCAAGCTTTTCACATTCGACGCGCATGCTTTTTTGACAGAAAGCTTCTTGTCTCAATCCATTGACCGTATTGCGGTATTTTGTGGTTAAATAGAGTCAAAGTCGTTGTCCATGAATTTGGGATGGGCGAGAGTTATGATAATCGTCAGTTAAGCAAAAAGGTTGATTGTAATAGATTAATAGATAGATAATCTTTCTATTATAATTATGGGTTAAACTCGATCAGAACAACTTTAAAGTTTGAAGCTCGAAAAGAGATTTTTTTTTTGCAGAAAAATTGTTTAACTAGTTCAAAGAAGTTTGAAACAAAAATGGGTCAGATATTTGAAGTAATATTAGATTATGACTTCAACAGGTAAGGGAAACAGGACGGTCTACAAAGATTTCGAAAGCCCATCAATGCATCCGTCACTTGGTGAACCCTCATCTAATGATTATAAGCTGTTATCATTGTCATAAAAGAAACCTAAGAAGAGAATCCATGATATAACTCGAACAAACCAAAAGGTTTTGCCCTTTAATTCGACAAAAATATTGAAATCATACATGGGTGAGTGAGAAAGGACACAGACAATTTCCACAAGATCTTATTTCAATTCGTCTGACTGAAGTTTACATATTCAAGTGAAATTAAAAAAGCTTATAAAAATCATACAGGTTTATAAAAGAAATGATCTTTTTTGAGGCTCCGTTATAAGTTGTTTGCTTTTGAATTTTAAATTCTTATCAAAACTTGAGGTAGAAACATATATAAGCTGAACTAAAGTCTTTGTAATTTGATCATTTACATACAAAAGTAGATTTCCAAACAAAATTCGACCTTACCCTCTCAATTTACCTTGGGATTAAGCTTCATGAAAAACTCTGAAGGTTTCCTTACATTCCTTATTAGTTATTTTCAGAAGTGATTCAGATGTTGATTAATTACAATTGGAATAAACAACTACAACATTTTAGTTGTGAATAACAGCTAATTAGGAAAACTTTTACAAGTTACCATCTACGATAGTTGTAGAATTTAAATTTTTTTAAGGAGATTTCTGTACTTACTGATAGACTTACTAACATACTATTATAGTTTACTGTCTTTCTGTATAAAACCTGAACGACTGATTTTGATTGGTAACAATGCCTTATAGATATTATCCTTCTGAGCATTGATAACTGTCCACGTGTGAGCCAAATGTAAAAATAATGTTGAAGTCTTCAAGTTATGCATCCTCTTTCTGTGAGGTTTGCTAAAGTTGAATCTCTTCTACTTAAAGCTGAAATTACGCTTCGAAGAATTTCCCTTCGATTAAGTAAATATTAGAGAAAGTTTCTTTGATCTCCATATTTTGCCTAACAGGCTTCAGAAAATAAATTGCGATTTTAAGTAGCATCTGTGGCCACTAGATCAATAACATTTCCAACTTGTGAATAAATATAAAGCTTTGGCCTGCTTTAATTAACAACCCTTTGTTGTATTTCGTCTTGGGAAAAGATGATGTTTGTGTTTGGTCTGAAGTTGCTGTTATATTGACAATATTGTTTGAGCATTATTAGCATGTCTTGAGATAAACTTTTAAAATAGGACTATAATGGTATTTTCCAAATGATCACAAAGGTTTAATGTCTTAGCTAAAGTTTACAAACATCTTTAATCATTAAATTAAATAAACTATTTGTTATCTGAAAATTTCATTCCTGTTCCTTTGTTTGAAAACAAAAATAGCATAAAAGTTATCCCATTTCTTTCACAGTTTCTCTAACCTTCTTGCATTCCCTTTTTTGCTGGTTGGAAGAAAAATGGTAAGAACTTCTTTCAGTGAATCTGAATTGAATCTTTGAAGGAATCATTTCAACATTTTGTTTGTTACGAAATTTCATGCTAGCATCAGTTGTATCATCATTATTATTATAAATTATTATTTTCCAAAATGGTAATTATACAGGCCAACCAATAAGGATTTAAAAAGAAAACTTAAAATTAAACTCAAACAAATGTTTCTGGCAAAGTTTGTGCTCGATACTAAAAGTGGCTGAATTAATTGACAATAAAGCCAGCAAAGACAACTGCCTTTACAGTTTCACTAAGAAAATGACAGTTAAGAATCTACCCTGGGAGACTTGCTGTATAGTAATTCATAAAGTCAGTTTTATGAAAAAAAAATTAAATTCATCTACTGAAACCCTTACAGTTTATCATTTCCCTCAATTCGAAAGAAAATAGTGGAGTATAAAAAAATAAAGATTTCAATACAATCTCAGTCTAACGTTCCAATGCATAATTTGTTTGAAAAGTTTCAGTTAGATCAATAACTTTTGAATCGCTAAATAAAAAAAACCTCTTGAAATTCGGCATTCACATTCACGGATATGAGCAACTTTCGTATTTGAAAGTTTCTTATTGAGAAATTAATACGTGAAGATAACAGAAATCTCACAGAAAACCAGATCAGAATTTAACAGTGGATACTACTATTTTTCTAATCCTTTAATATAAATAAAATTATTAATTGAATGTTTGACAATAATCTGGAATATTTATTATCTTTTTTCAGAAAATGAAAACCCATTACTGTTTTGATTAGTCACATGTGATAATTTAAAATGAAGCAGGAAACTTTTAATTGCATCGTTTTCCCAACTGTAAAAATATAGAAAAAAAAATCCATGATTTGAAAGAAAGAAAATTTCACAGTCTTTTAGAGATTTCTTGTATGAGTGCCATACCACCGGAAAGATTCTGCCAAACAACATCTTAATAAGCTCACACGTAAATTTTTAAATATCCTAAAATTTTAATGAAAATAAAATAATAATAGGTGCAAGTATTAAAAAATCTCAAAAAAGAATTACACTAAAACAAAAAGCAGGCTTAAGTTATTAAATTTCTGCATTAGGCTAGTTTTCCCCTTCATTTCATTTAGAAACATTTCTGTGCTTTGATCTTTAGTTTATCTTCAGCTTGTTGTTTGCTGGATCTTATCGATCCCGTTAAAAGCACATTGACAGAATTCCTGGCTTGACCATATCTAACAATTTCCTAATAGCCACAAATATTCCAATCAATAGTTAATGTTCGTTGAATCTGAAAGTAATTTTGGAAGTCAGAAAGAAACAGCTGTATCATTACAGTTTTCTATTAGCAACCAATCACAGTGGGGAAGAATTGGTCAATGAATTATTTACTATAAGCAATGATAATGGAAAGCTCTTATAAGAAAATAAGGTTGCTGTATATTAATGAAGTTTTCTTTATATTTGTTCCTGGAAAAAGCATTGTGATATCAGTAATGGCGAAGAAAAAGGATGTTTACGAAAGAAATTAATAAACAAACCTTCCATCATTTTGGCAATATTCTATTGTTATGTATCGAAAATTCGAAGGTTATTACAGTTTACAACAAGATAGTGCTGCTATAACCTCTGTTAATCATGCTTCCTTGAAACTCCAAAATTTAAAAATTTAAATTCAGTCTCAATTTGTTGCTATTTTGCTTATTAATGTAAATATTCTCATTTTACAGCTTGCAATTTACTATGCACTAAATTTCGCATAAATATACGTTGTAGGAACATATGAAACTTTGTATATTTTACAAAAATAACGCATTTTTTTTATTCATTTAATCAACCAATTAAAGAAATAACGCTAATGAGAAGTCATAATATATCGATTAAATAAGCGTTTTCTAAGCGAAAGCCAGTAAGAAGGAAAACGTCCATTTTTTATTGAAGATATGTTTTGTATAGTTTTCGAGATCTGTCTGTCGCACTTCCAAACACATGTTTGGAAAATAATTTTAATTTCCTGCGAAAATAGAAATAATTTCTACAACGAAATGTCCGCGATAGGAATCGAATCTGTAACCTTCTGATCCGAAGTCTCTTATCGATTAGGCCATGGGGACTACATTCAAAGTCTTGTTGTTAAATATCTTTTAGCAACCCTGTGTGTATGTGTGTGTGTGTGTGTGTGTGTGTGTGTGTGCGTGTGTAACGCAGTGAAAGAAGAGCCAGAGAAAAAAATAATCTTTATTTTTAACCTACTAGATTAAAATTTAAATATCACTGTTTAATTTAATTTTTTTAGCGTAATACAAGCGCAGGCCAGACGAGCATTAGATGCAGAAGCTCGCCCTCAGCGACGAACTGAAAAGTCGTTACAGACATTTCTCGACATGAATAAAAAAATTACAATTAATATTTAAACACAGAAAAAAACTTCTACTTAAAATACTCCATCCAACTAAAAGCCCTGTCATTGTTGACGGGGCGTATACGCTAGTTTATAATGGCTTTACTGATCGAATGTCATATATCAAAATAATTAGAAATAACTTAAAACTACAGCATAATATCATAAAAGATACATGAAGACGTAAAGCACATTGATTGTATGAACAAAATTTTACATAGCTATTAGTTTTATAGCCGCAATAACATCTCATTTTTAACGACCCATTTCTGAGCTATTGTGATAGCGACCAAAATCGGTAACTATTGTGTTTTTCATGTCCGATCGTGTCTGTCCTCCACTACCAACTTCCGAACGAAAGGTCGGATCGACCAACGCACTTCACCATCGTGTTCAGAGGCCCAAACACCGTAGGAAGAGGGTATTTCAGGTACCAACGCCCCCTCATGTTCGAGATATTTGACATTGTTTTCATTGGATTTCCTCTATTAGCTTAAATGTTAAAAATGTAACAATCTCATTTCAGTTATCAGCTATAGCTTGAAAACGTAAGTTCCCGGGCTCTTACATTGAATGTTGTCTTTTCGAATCTGTATATCCAGTTTGTTTGTGTTTTTTTCTTAATCTTTTTTCTAAACGTCTACGTGGGTTTTTTTTTCTTATTTTTCTTATTTTTCTAACTTTTTTTATTTTTTTCTTAACTTTTTCTTTTATTTTTCCTTACGTTAATGTACTTCTTTTTTTATTATTATTTTTATATTTTTTATATTATTATGGGTCGCCCTTAACATTATCTAGCATTAATATAAACAATTAATATTAGCGAAACCACATATTTAACATTTTTAAATATAAATTAATTTTTGAAAAGAAATATATTTCATTAAAAATTACTGTAAAGCAAATCACATTCAATTTAGATTAAATCCAAAAGTCACACTTCTTGGTAGATAACGAATTGTCCTATGCTGGGGTTTTTTCTTCTTAAGGCTTTACAGAGCTTGGGGTATTTTCTTTCTGTATGCAAGTGAAAATAACACGCAAGTGAAAATTAACATGCCTTGAAGCATGAGTTATGAAGAGATTTGTTAAATATATAGAAATCTGTAGTTAGGATATATTATTATTGATCAGAAAATAAGCAAGTGAAAATAAGAACATGCAAAAACTTTACGGGGTCGCTACAAAAAGAAAATATAGCAAATGTGTGTTCTTTTGAAAATTTCAGTATAATGATATTTCCTAAATTATCAGAGAGTATTCAAAACGTTATTCAAAGGCAATTCAAGAAAAATTTGTATTTAGGACATCTAAAGTAATCGTGAAAATTCTTGTTTATTTCCCATTGTTTAGATGGCGATCTAAAAAAACCCAGGAATGTTGGTAGAGGCAATAGATGTAAATGAACTTCGAAAATCAAGTTGAATGGCTTCTTAAACAAACTGTCATAGGCAATAAAATTTATAAGATCTTATTTGAAATGTTTAGCTTTTCAATGAAGAAATCCAAAAACAAATATGTTCCAGACTTAAAGATTCTGACAACTAAGCTTTTTTTTCCGAAGACAGAAACATTGACATCAATGTTATGCAATGAATACACGCCAGTAATGCTCACATGCGCTTTAATGTAACATATGAACGTTACCAGGCTATTTGTATAGGCCTTATCATTGTTTCAAAAACAGAATCTAAAATAGAAAATTTGTAAAATCTTTAAAAATTTCAAAATTTTCACTTCTTCTGAATTTCTCTCCGTACCTAACTAAAAAAGAATATTATTAACAAATTTAAAAAGTTTTCGTTAAACAACTGCTGATAGATTTGGCAGAAAATTGAGATGAGAACATAGAAATTTTATATCCAGATAGATATTTTCCATCTAATAAATCCGAAATAAAACCTTCTATTTTAATGTAATTTACAGTATTTAAATTTCAGTTGATTTCATTTTGCATTGGTTCATATGAATGTAATTTATAATTAATATTAATGTAATATTAATGTAGTACAATATTAATGTAAAAAAGCACTAATAAGTTTTTTAAATGTAAAAAATTAGGGTTTATTATTGTAAGTTACTAGTTAATAGTTACGATTGTTAATAATATGGCTTCTTGGATACGATTGTTAAATTGTTGATGTTTATGACATTTGTTAGTTTTATTTTTAATTTTAAAGAAAGAGAAATTCTTTTTAGTTTTAAAGAAGAACAAGTTTTTTTCTCTTCTTTATAAAACCTGAGAATGTTCCATGATTAAATGGAACGAAAAATCCTAGCGATTAAAGAAGATTTATTGCAGATATGTGACTGTATATTTCTATTTATTTAATTTTGCAATTGTTATTCATATTATTATTTTTACAATTTAAACGTCATTTATGTAGTAGTAAATTTTCTACGATATCTTTGAATCAAACATAACCAATATTTACTTAAGGAAGGAGATTTCTCTGAGAAATTTTGCGGATACATTGAATTCTTTTCTGTAAAGAAAAATTGAACTTTACAGAAATTTTGTTTAAAGATACCCACAAAACTTAAAAGCACAAAGTTAGATCAGAGAATTTTGTTCCCTCAGTCTGGTTAATTCTTCCAAATAAACACCATTTCCTTTGTTTATAACAAGTTTAATTTCTTGGGGATGAAACTTTTAGCTTAAGATATCAAATATTTATTGTCAGTGAGTACGTTTTGCTGTTTTAACGCACATCAATCTTTTAACGTAATGACCACAAATCTGGAGGTTGGAAAGTAGATCACAACATTTCAACCCTACGGAAAAAGAAATGATTAGATATATATATATACATATATATCATTGAAATTCCTGACTTCCTGAATAGTATAAATAAATGTTACGCTTCGAGTATTGTATGGTAATTATTTTTATAACTATCAAATACAATCGCTATTAAAATTTGAGCCTAAATACCTACATCTAAAATTGAAAGTCGTATTATCAAACTACCAAAATAAAATATATGATATGTAGTTAGTCGTTAACATTAATAAAAAATTAATTATAAGATAGAATTATTATTATAATTATTTATAGTAGTAATTCACTAATAAAACAATCCTAGAAAGTGACTCAACTGTTTGAATTGCATTGGATTCATTGCAATTGTATATCATATCTGGAAATAAATAATACCTGATAAAATTTATATAATATACATTTTTTTTGTTAATATTCATTTACGCTATCTTAGATTACATTTCAGTGAAGGTTAAGAATCTTACCAACTTAAGAGCTGACCTCAATTGCTTCAATTCTTTCTTTCTTGTTATGTTCAATTTTATTTGTATTACAAAATACATCAATTAATATAGTTTAGAATTTAATTGATTCGTTCCTGCCTAAGCCTTTCTGCACAAGAAAAAACAACAGAATCCCAAAGTGGCCACTTGGATCTTCAGCGTTTGTTTATGTTCCACACGTTCAGACTTAAGGAACTTCATTAAATTCGACTAAGCAACAAGCAAGAAAGATCTTGCACATAATTACAAGATCTTAGGTTGGATGGAGCTCACTGTTGCTGAGCTGCTAACGTGATTACCTTGAAGTTTTTACTCTTCTAAAGGCTTTTCCCTCAACCAATTCCAAACCCCATTACAGCTTCTACTACTATACTGATATATCAACAAAATTTAAATTCTTAATTCTAAGAATTAACCCACTTAAACATTTAATTTTTAAAGGTTGATTCATCTATTTCATTCTAAATTCTATAAACCTGTTGCTACGTCGTGGCTGTCACTTTAAATTACTGCAAATGATTTACGATTCAAATGTCTTTTTATTTTTAAAGAATAAATGCAAGAAAAATTCGAGTCGTTTTATTATCACTTTTGTTGTTCATAGTATTTCTGGAAAAACAACATTGATTCTAACATTTAGATTGTGTTGACTAATCAGTGTAGCCTAATGTCGTTTATGAGGTTAAGTTCGAAGTTATTTTTTTGAAGTGAACGGTATTTTTCCAAAAAAGTGACCACTACACTATTGGAGAGATTGCTATTGTTAACATTGTAAACATTACAAATCAATATTTCTCAGTAGGTATTAGAAAATTCATTGAAATAATGTTATTTTAATTTATACTGTTATTGTTGTTCTGGAACATTCTTTGAAAAATGTAGTCTGAGACCGAGGATTTCAAAAAAATTCTCTTCAACTGAATCCTTTCTTGCAGATGTTGACCCCTCCCCCTCCCACCTAGTCGAATTTTTTTATGAACTTGATAAACTACATTATTCGATAGGACAGTGTTAATTAATACAAAAATGGATTTCTAAGACGTTATTTTATTAAATTCTTTTTTTAAATTCAAATTTTTTCAACGAATTCAAAAAAATTAATTAAAATATAAGTTACAAAATCAAAGCTAAATATACGTGTATATCAGTGGCGAATATAGAATATATTTTCGGGGGGGGCCAAGATTAATGTAAGGTTAAGTAATTTTAAGTAGACATCCCATGGAAACCTATCTGTTCAACCCAAAAAAAAAACGTTGGGAGGACATACCTTCATCATTTCGGGGAGGGGGGAGGAACCCCTCGCCCCCCCCTTATATACGCCCCTGGTGTATATATATATATATATATATATATATATATATTTTTTTTTTTTTCTGAAACAATAATTTAAAAAAAATGAAGTGTGATCAATGCAATATTTATTTAATTGATTTTTGGTATAGTCAATATCGTTTTGTTTTACTATGAGAAAATTGTAAAAAAAAAAAAAAAAAAAAAAAAAAATTGCAAACACTAATTATTTGTAGGAGATGTGATTTAAAGAGAACAGGAAACGCTTTTAGTTTAATGATTTGAATTTCGACAAATATTCTTTTAATTTTTTTAGTCTTCAATGCTTCAATCCATTAAAGAACCATATCTTTATCTTCATTATCATTTAAAATTCCAATCACTTAGAGTTAATATGGTATCTTTAAATATATTTAGAAAATCATTAATAATAAACAAAAGATTAAAAAGAATTTTAAAGATTAGTTAAAAAAATTCACATGTTTATTCACAAATATTTATTTATATGTTGTACTTATTTTTAGTTATCAATTTTAAAATTAATTGTTTATCTGTTTTCAGTTGTTTATGATTATATTGTTTTCAGTTGTTTATGATTATATTTGATTTCAATTGTTTAATTTACAATGTAAGATCTCGCATATGAGAGTTTGTTATAATTTGTAATGTTAGGAATGAGAAAAAGGATTTTTCTCTTTCTTTTTATGTTTCATATTTTGTATTTTTCGTTATTTAAGTTTTAAACATATGGATCTTGAGAAAGTCCTTGAAAAAATAGGACGAAATATTGAAGACATGTTGATGAAGTTTGTATTTGTTTGGAACTTCAATCCATTATTTTCCATTACTGACAAAGACTATTACACAACAATATATTTATATTACAAAATATAACTGTTTATATAAGCGAGTTTATAACATGATTTTTCATGGAAAAGATGATTTATAAACACTGATTACTGATTGGAAAGTTTTTGTTTTACAATGTTTCTAAGATCAAAATTATTAGCAATAACCAAATTATTAAAGAACTTAATAAGAATTTTATGTCGTGTAATTGCAGTAGCAACCAGCCTACTTATATAAAATATACTGGCAAATTATTTATTGTTTGCTAGCTTTGTTCAGCTAGCAGTTTGACAGTGGAGGAACCAACTGTCTTTAAAGTTAACGCTTAAACATTTGAAAAACGATCACAGAAGGGCGTTAATGGTGTTTGACGACTCGAAAACGATGGCGGTTAAATATTTAATTGGTGGTGTCTGTCATTATTAGCGTGTTGCGGATTCGAAGAATGAGAATGGTTCTTGGCAATCTGCTTACATACTTTGATCTGTGAACCACTGACTCGCCCCACCAAGTTGCTTTTCCCTCCTCGCTGATTTCTCTCTAGTGATTTTTGTTATTTAATTTTACGATGGCAAAGCCAGAAATAAGACCGATGAATTTGTCAGTCTAGCTTAGCTGGCCAACTTTTCTTTTATTTGCATTGCATAAAAGTTTAGGGAAATCAAATAAACATTTCAAAAGTAAGCAAAGATTTATTGAAAGTTTGTAAACAACTGGTAACTACGGAAGGCAAAAAGGAACCAAAAGATTTTGCACCTCGAGCTGTCACCGGGGTGAGTCTGGTTCCTTTTTTTTTTGGTTCCTTTGTGCTTTCCATAGATACCATTTTGTTGAATTATTAGACACGTGAAATTCGTTATTAAGTCAATGATGTGTTTATGAATGAGTTTAAGTATGCTGAAACAAAACAAGAAATAAAAGTACAAAGAGTGGAGTTTATAAAAATCAAGTCATTTATTAGATATATCTGTATATCTATTGGTTGACAGTAACTGTCCAAGAGACAACAAAATGAGTGCTACATAAAGATCATTTTAAATCTTATAACATCAAAAATTACATTTAATTACATTTCCATAACATGCAGGGTTTTTTTTTTTTTTTTATAGGAGAATTTTTTTTTTTATTGTTGGTCATTGGAACCTGTAATTTGGCATATGATGCCGCGGAGAGAGAATGTGATCCCTCAAAATCACTATGATTATTTTGTCTGTATTTATCTACAGAGACGAATGTCTATCTCTGTATGTTTATTACAAGAGCAAACAAATGTGGTAAGATAGACAATCAAATCAAGTTGAATTTTGAGATTTACCTTATAGTTAAGGAGTACGTCAGCTGAGGAATATTTCAGAATGTTGCAGTAGTTCCAAATAGTTCTACAGAACTGAAAAGAGAACTTAACAAATATAATAGAGAATATAAAACCAACGATAATAAGTAATACTTCTTTTCTTTCTAAACACTGTTACTAAATTAATCAAATATTTATCTTTGTTAATATTTGCTTCGGCGGATCCAATTTTCAGAAAGCAAAATCAACCTTTTAATACTTAGCAATATTTACCAATAAGAAAGGTCTTTATCCGTCTCTTAAGACAACATCAGAGTTCTCTAGTTGTTCTCGAGGCTTTAAAATCACAGAGACACTGCGTCTTCTTAACTAATGTTTTTTGGTGGTTATGGAGGCAATCATAGATAAGCATGATATCAGAAGATGTAAAACAAATTGAAGAGATTATAATCCACCCACCCCTCTCAAAAAAAAAGGTATTATAAAGAAAAATATAAAATCTTGTGGATAAATTAAGCAACACAAACAAAACTTTTAAGAAACCTTGTATTAAAATAAACATTAAAATTAAAATTATTACACCCACTACATCTTTCGACCTTTCTCAAAGTGAACAATCAATTGATTGTCCTAACAGTAATAGCGGATTTAACCAATGAAACGTAATATGCAACGCAAATTATATTAACGTGCTAGTATTTTCATAATAAACAGCCAATTGAAACGCATAACTGCATCACCAATGTACAAACATCAAGGTAGGTATATTTTTTATCTAGAGTGGGCAAAATTCTTCCTCAACCTTAAATTTTCTGCTGTTGTAAAATCTTTTCATCATAATCTTTTTTTTTCAATCAATTGTCTCAATCACTGGAGAATACTCCATTCTCTAACTAACCTAAAATTACTTTTTAATAATTAATGCATGTCAGGATTAATAAATTAATTCAACCAGTAAGAATTTTCAGATGACGAAAACGAAATTATTTTATATATAAAAAATTACACAAAATTATGATTAAAGTAATATTCATGATGATTACATAGCCTAACTCTTATGGGAAAAACGAATATAAAATTAAGAGAATACCGGGAATACTTTAAATTAATGAGTGATAATTTCAAGAAGAAAATTCCTTCATTATAAAATATTAAAAATTAAATTAAAGAAAGCAATAAAAGTTTCATTTAACTTTTCTTTCAATAACCAGCCAGAGTAATGAAGAATGAATGAATGAAGTTTCAAGTCCAAAGAGAAATTAACATTCAAAAACCGCATTTTTATTTAAGCAGTTCAGTTCAGCTTAATGCAGTTTAGTTTAACACGCAGGAAGAAACTGAAATCACTAAAAGAAACAAAAATAATCTAAGTTTTTTCTCATTCTCACCAGTGTAACTCAACTTACAAACCATAAAACCTTACAAGATTTCAAGTTTGTAACAATTTTTTTCCAATAAGGAAAGACAAACACACAAATATTTTCTAGTAAATTCAATATTTTTTTCCAATTTATTTTGTGAATAACGAACTATTAAATGAGTACTCCTGATTTTAGATTGCATTTTTTTTCAAAAAATATTCACACTGCTTTCAATTCTTAGTTAAAAATATTTCTTTTCAGTACAGCCTAGGTTTGTTTCTTACAGTTAGAGATGAGAAGGAACCATATCAATAATAAAAATATTTGCGAATTTTAACCAATTTGTTTCTTTTAATTGGCATATTGAAGGAATTCAAATAATTTCAGCAAAGTTTTTATTATGTTTAGTTGCAGAGAATGGAAAAATTAAATCAGCCATCTTTGTCCTTGATATTTGAGTTGTGCACAATGGCCAAAAAATTACAACTTTTAATAATACTTTTTTTCTGAAACTGTTTTACTTTTGCCGATATAATAAAACATATTAAGTATTTTTCAGTTAGTTTATTTATCTGTGTTTATTTTTATTATTACTTTAATGATACTTATTGTATTATAAAGGTTTGTAATTTTTTTTGTCCAGTATTGGAAATTCTTATTTTTCTCAGATTACATTGTATTACTTTTTGCCAGATTAAAAATTCGTAGGTATATCGTTACTTGCACAAGAATCGGAAGATAAATATATTTATATATATAAAAACTTCATGTTATTTATTTGTACATTCTATCAAAGGACTTTTCTTGAAATGTTTCTAATGTTATTTTATCATTCTAAGAACAAATAAACATTGGATTACTAATTTTTCAGACGAGTAAAAGACCTTCGTATGATAGAAGTTACAGTTGAATATTGCTAAAATAATCTTAATGCATATATAATAATAGTTTGTTTTTAAATTCTTGAAACATATTTATTACGATTTAATATATTCAATGATGATTACTTAGTTCGTCGTTGTATTCTGAGAGTGTCCGGATGTTGATAAATCCCATATACCTATCGTGATCAGTGTTGGAATTAAGGTAGGGCAAGCGTCTGAACACAGTAATGTCTTTGGAGCATTTATCTCCCTTCCTCCCATGGGTCTTTTGACATATTTAAATGTGAGTTTCGGTTTTTTGCCCTTAAACATTATGTTAATAAAATGATAAACAAACTAGCAATGGTCTTAATGAGAAAAATCGATGAACAAATGAACTTCTTCTGCAACTGAATAAGGAATCAATAAGTTATTTATTATTCTGAATGACTGTTACACTATTCCATAATTGTAAAATTCAGGAGGAAGCAAACCAGAAGGTAATGCAAAGAAAACGAAAAAGAACGATGATTCATATCTTAGTTTTCATTTTTCTAATCTTATCTTGTTTTCATTTGAGCTGCTTCTGACATGCTGAAAACTCTTGAGGCTAAAATAGCAACATTTAATTTCACTCTAGCAGATGGGCTCCGATTTAACTTTTCATTTCATCGTGGAACTGGCACCAGATGGTGTTACTTTCAGATTCTTCGCTTCCTAATCAGAGAGAACGGTTTATTTTCTCTTTCCAAATCATTTGCATCAATGTCTTCATTACTTCAACTCGGAGTTCAGTTTATCGGATTCAATAATCGAAAATTTATCGAATAGTCTACGGGAACTCGATAGATATCTGCTAGGCTTAGAAGCTTAAAGATATCTGTATTTCAATTTGAATGAGAATTAAAGGGAAGAGCTTTACATTGCGTAGGCCTTACTAGTAACAGGACTTTAAAATCAGAAGTAATTATAAAACTTAAGAAATGAAACAGCAATTAAACACAAGAAAGGTAACTTTACTTCCTTCATAAAGATGGCGCAACCCTTTGAGAATAAGCAATCTGAAATATTTAAAATCCTTTTTTCTTCTAGCAATTAGATGCTTCTTCATTTCATAATTTTACTAATTTTCTGCTACAGGGTGTCTGCATTTGTTTACGAATAAAAACAATATGAAATTTAAATCCTTTGAGTTGCGGATAGAACTATGAATATCAAGGAAATATCAGAAAAACAACCTTGCATTTGTTTAGCTTTCTCTATACATTTTTGACAGATAATCAATGCTTATTTCTAATATATTTTTAAAACTTTGATTGAATTCAAACTTATTGACCAGTGAGATGTTACATACATATACAGTAATTCAATCCGAAGATTGGTTGAAAATTCACGGACCCTAGTGACCCCCGAAGGGCGACCCTCAGGAGAAACCGTAACTTATTCTTGGGTGGTTTCCCGTTGCCTTCTCTAGGACGCCATTACGGAATGACGTCAGACCGAAGAGAAAGTGAAGAAGAGGCTTTACGACACAGGAAAGGAAATTGAAACATTCATGCTCACAATTGGGATTTGAACCCGGACGCCAGCACACTGGCCTCACGGCAGACCGACGCCTCATTGCACAATGTAATCGCAAATTCATTGATGTAATGTTTGAATATTGAATATGATTTAACTTAAAATACGTTTTTGATATAACAAACAGAGATGAAAGAGAGAAGTGAAACAAATAATTAAGAATATTCAGTAGGCCTATATGTTTGAATCGAAAACTGCTTACTTGAATCCAATTTAGTTGTTCTGGAAGCTTCAGTGATAGTTATATCCTGAATCGAGGTGAAAATTGGTCGAAAATCCTGCCTGTGCATTGCTCGAAAAATCGTCACGAGTTTCAATTTCAAGCTTATAAATAGGAAATATATGATTTGCTAGGATAAATCGAAAAATTAAAGCTTTTCAAAAAATTGAAAGAATGGATGTTGAGCTATTTTCATAGAAGAAAAACTCTTGGAAACTTAGATATTGTAGCTTTTACTGTTAAGTTAAAGTTAAAGTTGCGATCAGGCCCAGAGGACCGCGCAATGCAGCTGGAGGGTAGGCTCCAGTGTTCAGAACCTACGGGACAAAGTTGAGGACGGGGGGTCGGCCCGTCGCTCGCCCGCCTTTAACTCCCGGGAAAGAAACCCGGTACCCATTCTATAGAAGGCTGGGTAGACCCTAGGACCAGTTTGGAGGAGAAAGAAGCGTGGAAAAATTCCCGTCCTCCGCCGAGGCCGGGAATCGAACCCCCCACCTCCAACCCGCAGCCAAGCGCCCTTACCCATTACGCTGCCGGGCCCACAGCTTTTACAGTTTAGAGGTTAATAATAAAAATATGATATATTGTGCTGCAAATTATCTGGATAATTTAGAAGATATAGAACAAATAGCTGCCTAATATTGTTTTCTCTATAACTTAAAACAAGCGAAACAGTATGTTGAACTAGTCCCAAAGGATGTAGGAAAAATTTAAGCAGATGCTTCTTCACTCTCTTTCCGGCCACGGGTCTGAAATCTGAAAAAAAAAATACTTAAATACACCCATCGAAATGAATACATTTCCAGGTATTTAAATTATTTCAACTTTCCAAATGTTTTGGTTTGAGATGGTAGAGTTGCTGGTAAATGCAAGTACTGTACATCTAGTCGTCACACAGTTGTCAGTCTACTACAGTTATTTTCAATCTTCAGAACCACAGAGAAATTGTTGACACGATGGAATATGATAGGTTTTCGATCTTTTGAGTGCCTATGTTATCGATGAACTGCAGTTTGTAATTTGCTAAACAATCCCAAAAGCAATATCCTCTATTACATTTGGTTCTTTGATTTTGTGTTTTCAGAGGCTCTATCCTACTGAACACTATCCTCTTGAGTTACTGAAAATTGATAGAGCTTGATCAATGGATTTCAGTAAATGTTTCTACAATATAGTTAATTTGGGTTAACAGGATTTCAAAATTAATACGTCGGAAAGAAGAAGCAAACCGCATTCAAATACGTTTTATTAATGCACTTAAATCTCTAAGTATTAGCCCAAATTCCGGTATGTGTTGTTTCTCATGGATATTTCATTCTGCATGCAAAATACAACGCAATATTTTTTATTAATTTACTGCTATCTTATTCATTTTATAATAGCCTTTGCAATCATTTGGCCATTAATGAAGCCATTTTAAATGCCATTATCTATCCTATTCGAATTGATTCAAAATTTCATTTTCTGATAAAACAATTTCAAAAGTGTAATTAATGTTTGTTAATAACCTATCAGCATGCGACTAATGGAAGCAACATAATAAAGTGCAGAATTGTATAAAACAATCCGAACATTTCGATTATTCCAGTCAAACAATTACAATCTGCAATTTCCATAATTGAAACATTCCTTTATGTAGCTATTTTTAATAATGACTCTAATGCTATTGATTAGTCGGCACCAATTGTTATCCTTATTCTGCTTTATCAGATAGTCCCTTATCTTTTTGATAATTATTCTAATTTTTCGAATGGTATATTCTGTAAAATTAATTGTTATTTTTTTAATTCCTTTCTCCAACATACTTAAGACATTTATAAATCTTTCCTCTGCATTTTAGTGATTTGAACTTTAACTACTTGCATAATCAAACAATCTCTGATTTTAGCAAAAACAAAACTCTATAAACTCTGAACAATATATATTACTATTTGTGAAAATTGCAATACTTAGAAAGAATCAAGCTATTCAAACGAAATTAATGTCCCAGATTACTCTTGTTACAGTAGATAACTGATTACAGTTGCAGAGCTATACAAGATTTTGTTGCTTCTAAATTCAGTGTGGTGTGGAGTCACCACGAGGAGCGATAATAGATACATTCTAGACGACGTGTCATTGAATGGAAGAGGTTTTTGATATTGTCTTGGGAATTATCATGGCAAGAGTTCATTTGTGGAGAATGGCGAGATGTCTGACGGATCAGTGAGTATATGTCCTAGACATGTTCGATCAGGGACAAACTATGCTGGAGAACAAAACCCTGACATGTGACAGTGCTCCAGTGCTTTCCTAATACCGTATAGCGATATGCCACTGGGATGCAGTAGAAATGTTTGTCATCCTGTCTTGTGATTTTGTGGCCCAGATCCCGAATTCCTGAGACTCCGAATTCCATCTGTCAATTTACGCCACGTTTGTATCACTGTACTTGCGTTTTGTTCAGTATGAGTGGCAATTTCACGGTAAGAAATCCAAGCTTTTCTCATCCCAACAACTCTTCCTCGCTCGAAGTCCGTTAGGTGTTCATAATGCAAACTTCTTCGGTAACGGTGAGACACAAGAAAAACTTTTTCGACCCAATGTCGGCTATTCACTGATTACAATGCTTCGTTTGAGACACCCTTTTTCACTCAAGGCCGGAGGGTGCTGCTTTGAAACCGTACGTGCGTTTTTCATAATCATGCCCCAATCTGATGCACATATCCTGTAAGTTTTAAGTTAATACCGTTTCATTGTGTTGCAATTTTCACAAACAGTAGTGTACCATATTCCGCATCTTTTATAAATATTCCGTGCGAAAATTGAAACAAACTTAGAGTTAACAACTTTTAAGATCTAATCGTGGGTCAAACATTTTCATTATTTCTTCATAATATAAGATTTAACATTAATTTAAATAACTAAAACTAACTTACGTTATTATATTACAATAACATTTTCTATTTTTTAAAAATCTTAATTCTAAGAATGTCTCATTATTTTTTCACAATTCGAAAAAGAAATGCAAACGAAAAGTTTATTTAAAATAAATTACACCAAATACAGAGTTTTTACAGAAAAAAATAAATGCATTTGTCAGTAAGGTTTTTTTCAAATATCTGATGTCTGCTGGGTGCAAGATATTTTCACTTCATATGCTACTCTATGTATTTCATATAACTAAGATGTCAATTTATATTAAGCTAAGATTGAACAGTGTGCTTCTGATAGTTTCTTCACCGCCGGTTTCAAATCTTTTCCTATTATTTTTTTCTACTGGCTCGACAACTGTCATCTAACAGTGGAAGTTCTATTGACTTATAGAAGGTTTTATTGATTCTTTTTTATATTCTTTCAAAGATAAATGCCATCTTTTTTTCTTATTTTAATTTTAGAATACACTTCCTATTTTACTTGCAAAAGATTGCCATTGATATTTGTCTAAAAAAAAAGTAACATTCCTCAATCAAACATTATATTAAAAAGGAAAAAAAAAACAGATTCACAACTGAATCTCCGGAGATCTATTTCCCATTTACCAAAAAAATCTGTGTTATTTAACATGATGAAATTGTAACTGTAAATAAATAACATTTACAGAATTTAATAAAATAGGGAGACTTTGGTTTTTATTACGATTGTAAAATAATTCAGAAGTAAAAACTCCTAGTCCATTACCTTAATTTTTAACTTCTATGCCACTTATATTTTATATTTAATTAAATTACAGCCATTTTCTGGTGACGCTTATTCTTTATTTTCAACTCTCGTTACAAAAGTATTTATGTATTTGTTTAGTTATTTTCTTTCATTAATATAATATAAGCGTCGGACTAGCCTCCCGACCATGTATTTATCTCGATAGGCGAGAATCGTTAGGGTCTGTATCTCCAGTGCCCCGAAACGGATTGTTTGGCCAGTTACGAAAAGAAGAATACGGAATCTTACTACCAAGTAATATTTGTCCTGGTATTCACCAGCACACTGAATTAGTACTAAACACTAACGAATAGTAGATGATTGAATAAATAGAGAATTTTTTTAAATAAGAAATATGTCGTATTATGTTATTATAATATGTCTCTCCTAAAACTTAAATCCATGTGATTTGATTTAAATTTCGCTTCAAAAGATTAATTGAAACTGTGTCATTTGAATTAATATCAAAAATTGATAAAATAAATTTTAAAACTTTTCCATGAAATCCTTTTATAAGTACAAGTTTCTTCCAAAATCATTCTTTTAAAAAATATCTCAAATTCAACAAAAAGAACAAAACCGTTGGTGAATTTAAAGTAGAAACTTTAGTTTCCAGCTTTAGAAACTACATTATTGAATTATTGTTTTCTTAGCTTTTCTTAAGTTCTTTTCTCTTTCGTCATTTCTTTAGGGTGGTTTATTAATGCCGAAGCTGGCTTCTTTTGCATTAATATTCTAAACATATGTTTCTGAAAATTTAATCTCAAAATTTCTGGAAACTTTGTTGGAGTTTATTGAGCACAGCGATCACGTCCATCTAACTGAATTATCCGGCTCTTTTTTTACAAATACTGAAACATATACGAAAATCAATTTCTCAGAGTATATTATTTACTTCAGTGGCATACGAGACTATGGTTGACTGACAAGTTAAAAATTAAAAAAAAAAAATCAGCGAGAAGAATAAAGAATAAAAAATTTAAAAACCTTTGAAATTATAATTAAAAAAAAAAAAAAAACAGTCTACATATTTACTTTTTATATTAGAAATACGTTTACTATCAAAAACATTATATCAGCCATTTTTTTATTTGCAAGAATCTTTTGCTGTTGTTGATAGAAATTGGGAACCTCTGTTTTGTATGGCGTTCGTCAACCTTGTTTGAGATATAATACCACTTGTAAATATAACTTTGTAACGCTTAATATTTTTGTTTAGTATGTTAGAAAAAAGATGACTAATTTTCAATAAAATTATAATTGTTAATACACTGCTGTAGTGATCTGAAACAAAAACAAGTTTACCGATTTTGACGTAAATCGTAATTATTCCTGGAAGTTCATAAGACACAGTTATTCAAACTTAATCGAAGAAATCAATTGGTAAGTAAAAGTAATAATTAAAAAAATAATACTTGAATTTAGAATAATAATATGATTTACACAATTACAGTAATCTACAATATCACATTATTCATTAAAGAACAGTTAACAGTAGTTCTGGTTTTAAACATTGTATGTCATTAGGACCCTTTGAATGATGAATCTCTTATTAATTGCCACGCCACTTTTCTGTTCTTTTTTGACTTGAACTATAGTTTTATTTCATCTTTACTTTACTGTCACCTAACAAAAAAAAATAACAGCAGTAATAAGCAGCCTCATTTTTTTTGCGTAGAACTGTCCATAGGAAAAAAAGAAAAACATTTAAAAAAAAAATTATTTTTAAATTAAAAATTAAATTTAATTTTTAAGTATTTAAAATAAGATATTAAATAAATTATTATGAAAGAAATATGCATTTTACAAATTCTGCTAAAAGTAGGCCTATATTATTTAAAAGATTTCTTTAGAGTTAAAACAAATGATGAAAATGAGAAGTTTTATTTCTTATTGTGGAATATTACATTATTTAAAATAAAGTTAAAATAGTAAATAAAAAGCATAAAAAAACCGAAGCAAACACTTTAACTTTCCCTCTAAATTAAATATAAACAATACAAATTTCCATTTTCGAAAAGAAAATTTTACTTCTTTCATTTTTTTTTCATTTATTATTTAATTTGCTTAAATCGAGTTAGTTTTCTTCACATCCAAATGTACCCAATTAGTAGATTACTAAACGGATCTTTATTTAGATCTTTTATTAGACATCACTCTTTCGAATGATCTTCAATCGCTAATTTCCTAAGGACCCAGAGAGAAATAAATGAAATTTAAATATAAGAAGTTAATGAAGAGTTATCCAATAGTTCACAAGTTTTTAGGTTGGGAAGGATTATACACAAACTCATAAAAACCCTAATGATGTGGAAGATTTGTTACTAAATAATACTGCAGTCTGAACATCATTAAATCTTTAATTAAAAAAGAAGAATTAAATGTAGGATGCAACGTCTCCATCGGATACTATATTATATTAAAATCTTCATTAAAATTAATAACACACATATTTATTAAGCTTTTAATTTTTAAATGAAATATGTATGTGTATTATTTTAATACAGTTTTAATAAAAAATTAAAGAGTTTGCTCGAGAAAAGAACATTCTTACTTTTATATTGCTTTTAAGATACCAGGAGCAGAATCAGTGTTCCTAGTAAAACTACATATGCATACAATATTTTTTTGTTTTATTCAGTGAAAGAGTGCTAAATTTTCAAGGCTTTTCTTTGGGACTTTAGAAAGCTCTTACACTCTTAGTACCTCAAAGTCAGAGTTCCCTGAAGTCTTTTGACTTTACCATTGTCCTTTTCGTACTTTTTTTAATTCAATCAGTTCATCTGAACGTAGGTCTTCGTCGCGTCTTTATGGTGTAACTTCTTCCCCGGAGGAGAATTTTCTTTAGATTAGCTCTTTTTCGTCTAATTATGTGGCTGTAGTATTTTAAGTTGACTACATCAAAGTTTCCCAAAAGTCTTCCTTTGCCTGCATTCATTCAGAAAACTTTTCTAAGGCTTTGCAAAGCACAAGAAATCTTAACTTTCTAGCATAGCTCAAAAATTTATTCTTTTCTTGTCGTCTTTATCCAGGATGAAACAAATCCTTTCTTTAAAAAAAGTTTGAAGTATTTAATTTTCTTAATGGATAGTTTTAATTTTTAATATTTATTTTAACTCTAAAAGAAATGCAAATGAATATAAATAAATATTCATTTTGTGATAATGTTCTTTTTTATCTCAAAGGATTTAAGGAATTTCAAGCGCAGTTTATGTAGTAAATTATGTGAAATACTAGACGGATACCGTCGCTTCGCTGCGGAACCTTGCATGTATAGCATTAAAAGACAAAAAACAAAAAAAAAACCTTTATTTATTTAGCAAATTAATATGAAGATCGGATAATACACGACTTCCCAGCTCGTTGTGGGCTTCTCCGCTTAACTCAGGTATATTGCGCGTTAGCACTCACACGGGAGGGTTCCCGCAAAAAACACTTCATTTTGGCATGTATCTTCCAAACACAGAAACATTTGTTAATGACCGATATACCGTTCGATAGAACTTTCAAATACCAACATTTTCTCAATATAATGTTCTCTTCCAACTTTTATACTTTTCGTTTAAATTGAAAAAAAGTCAAAATTTGACCCTTTAGAGGCGCCAACTTGGAAACCAAAAACTTTTTTCGAAAGATTTTTGTAGCATTTTGTTTGTCTTAAAAAGCTCTACATTTTATCCAGTTACATGACCAATCTGTCTCTTATAGTTTGGTCACAAAATTGGAAAAACGTAAAGTCTTATGACAATGACAGACAAAATAACCATTTTATACAATAGAATTGATGTAATGAAAGATAAAAATGTATATATTAATTGCATTATCCTTATTAGATTGAAGTCAGCTGACGAAGCCTATACAAAATCATGTTGTTAACGACATTCTTGACGGATCTCTTATAAACAAATCTAATCTATTCAAGTTACTTTATTTCTGTTGTTGAGTTTATGAAAAGTATTAAGCATCTTCCACTATACCAGAAATAAATGTTAAACACTACATTTATTTCGAGAAAAAAACAGCAAATTTTCGAAGAGAAAATAAAGAACGTCTCCTTTTCTTCAAGCCTTCTTGGAGAAACGAAAAGAACGATTAAGGAACGTGCATCAGAACATGGATATTATATCAGGAAAAAATTAGTAGAAAAATCTTAAATTGCGGAGCATTGTAATGAAAAGAAACATGTTATTAATAAGGAAGAATTTTGCAATGAAGAACTTTGCAATGAAAAGAATACTAAAATTAGAAAAATAATCGAAAGCTTATGCATAAGAACCTCAAAAGGATACAACTTAAATAGAACTGATGGGATTAATATGGATGAAGGTATAGTAAAATTAGGCAAAGATTTAATTGATAAAGAATATTTTAATCCCAACAATAAAGTAATAATTGAAGATCTGGATTGTAAAAAACAATTGAATTTGGATACACAACTCGAGGATTATTGTGAAGAAGACGATATTCTATAATATTGTAATAATATTGTATTGTTCATATGATATTCACGAATATTGTAAATTCTAATCTCGTAACTTAATAATATATTATATTAATATTGTATTGTTTATTCACGGATATTGTAAATTCAAAATCTCGTGACTTAATGTTAATATTATTATTTGTAAAGGCTTGAAGAAGAGGAGACGTTCTTTATTTTCTCCTCGAAAATTTGCTGTTTTTTTTCTCGAAATAAATGTAGTGTTTAACATGTATTTCTGGTGTAGTGGAAGATGCTTAATAATTTACTTTACAGTAGAAAAGGTTTGAAGAAGAAATATGGGATGTTTATTTATGAAAAGTATTCATTTTTAACTTTCTGTGATTTTAAAATTCTGGAATTATTCAAATTTTGAACATAAATGAAATGTTGGAAAGAGAGGAATCGTTATTACGGGACATCAACAATGGAATGGAATTATCTGTTAGAAGGAAGAGTTATTTTTGGAATTGGAATAAATTCGTAGAATGAAATCTCAGTTGGTAACCATAGAAATATCACCAATGATCATTCGTAGCTAATGATGTCTGCATCTTCTATTCTTCATCCGAAATTTCTTTGTCATAGTAATAATAAAGAAGTAAAGCTGTTTACTTTCTCCAGCCGTGATTATTTTGGCTGCTACTTTCGAAACTTAATTTTAAAATAAGTCACATTTCTGACTGGAAAACTGAAACTTGCCTGAATAATACGAATTCTTCTTCAGTAGCCTATAATTATTTTGTAGCATTTTCGGAATGCAAGCTGAAATCATCTAGCAATTATGTTCGGTGGAGATGAATCATTGTAATTAGTAGTGGCTTTAGTTGAGCGAAATTCTGCACAGACAAGGTCTTGCCAGACTCATGCTAAATAGATTTATGTAAAAGCTGGAAGCTGCATTTACAGAAGTTATTTATGATTACACCGCGAGGTTCTAGACAAGTCTGTATTTCCTAAAACCGCTTGTGGCTACTGTTGTAGTAAACTGAAACGTTTAAAATATATATGTATATATATGTATATACTTTAGAAGTTTATCTATTTGTAATTCCGTATTTTAACATCCGTAAAAGCTACAACCATGAAACTTTTACACACTGGTACACTTTGAAACATCCGTTGTTATCATCTACAACTAACAAAGCACGGCGTTAATTGAGAAAAAGCGATAAAAAAATGTAATGAGTTTCATGGTCTAAATTCTATAACATCCAAACATATAATTCTCAAAATTTTTAAGCTTATAACGAAGAGTGATATTTCGAAGTAATATTTTTTAAATGCTCTGAAATTGATAATGCTATTCTGCTTTTTGTTTTGAATCTTGTACTATTTGGATTTCATTATTTAATTTAGCGCAAGTATCTTCTATAATTCTTTTTCCTGCTTATTTACTTGCTTTAGCATTAAAGTATTACTTTTTTTTTATTTAAATCTCCATTTAACTTGTCAGTTAAAGAGAAGAAGAATATTTTAGACTTTATAGAATTATTGAGAGCGCAGTACTTCATCTTAAGTATCAATATTCTCTTATTGTCTTATATGATATTTGCAATGCATTAATCATATTGAAATTCAATGGGAATAGCTGTAAGACAGATTTCATTTTTCTTTTTTATCAGCAATATCATAGGTTTCATCGCTAGATTTTAGGCATACAGAAATTAATGTTACAATTGGTTACATTTTAAGAGGCAGATTTTATTAAAACAACTTTCATATTGAAAAGCCAAATGTTATATTGCAATATTTTATGCTTATTTTGTTATACTTATTGATTTACAAAAATAGGTAAATTGAATTCTTGAATAATTATTAAGGAATAAGTTACAGTTATTTTTCTTAAAAAACAACATCTTTAGGCTTAAATTTCCTAGCAGTGTGAAAAATGGGATTTCGAGAAGATAGTTTGTATCAGAAGAAGCTGTAAAATTCAGAGACTAGGTTATAGAGACTTCCTATAACCTGTTTCTGCTCCCTGCGTACACATCGTCGCTATGATGATTGGGGCATTCTTGGCGGCCGGTGTTCTTAGCGTCGACCTCGCTCTTGCAAAGACGGCGTTGCGATGATCTCCACATATCATTTGGAATCTTGAAACGATGGCCTTTCAGGTCACGTTTAAGTTTGGTGAACGGAAAGAATTCGCAGAGAGCGAGCGAACGCCAGTTGCGATGAAGACGTGCCATCCTTGAATTGGTGTAGCATAAGGAATTCGCGCATTCCCCAGTCATGGATGGGTTGTACAGATCCTCCTGGGATCGAGTTGCCTCCCTTAAGATTTTTGCACCAACCAACAGGAGAAGAGGTCTCACCATTACCCACAATCCAATAATTCTTCGAAGCGCAATTGATTGATAATATACAGAATGTGTGAGCAAAACAGAATGATAAAGATATAAATGTAATGATGGTCAATTATACATTCCAGTTATTGAAGTCACTTATGAAATAAACTACTTAATATTTTATGTATAACTTAAAACTAATCAACAGCACTGAAACCTGTGCCCTTCAAGTCATTTAACAAACGTTTTACATGATATTTGAGAATGAGATTTGAGAAACGAATCCACATATTGAAAATTATATTCTTATTATTTGACTTGATAATGCTGATGGCTTGACTATCAAAAGTAATTTCTAAAAGTAGTTGTAAAATTATTGTGTAATGTGCAGAATATTTAATAAATGTTTTCTTTAGAAGTGGTGAAAATAGTTATTGTAGTTCCGTCAAACAATAACAAACAAAATTGTTCCATTACATCTTAAGTATATATTTGTTTTCAAATCCAACATGGATTTCATTTCTTGTCTTGTTAGATTAAACGTTTTCGTGCCTGTCATCATAGTCTATTTCAATGACAATCCGGACTACTGAGAGTAGTTGTCAGTTCAAAACTCGACCCGTCTTTAACCCCCAGGAAAGAATCCCGGTACAGTTTTACGGGGGCTAAGTGAAGTATTGGACCATTCGTATTAGGAAAAAAAAGGAATTTCTTCAGCTCTGAAACCTGTAACACAATATGAAGGGCCCCAAGGACAAAGGTGTTAAGCGACAATTTCATAAAATTTCTGTTAAAAGCGTTAACAAAGCTTTACGACCAGTAAACGTGGTTCAACAACATCATGATTTTTTCAGGACAATTTTCAATTATTAGTGATAATTAAGCTGTATATTATTCACAATAAATTATTATTTCCAGGTAGCAGCCAGACTTTAACTTTTAATATCTCGAAACTGCCAAGATGTTACTTAACACCTTTGTCCTTGGGGCCCTTCAATTATAAAATACAGTACGATTTAATTGAATGTTAAAATGATTAAACTTGATAGAAAGTTTAATCATGTGAGTGATCGAGATGCAGAATATTCTAAAAAATATTATGAACATAATTAATGATTAAATGCCCAAGTTAAAAAAAAATGTCTAAAATTATGAATGTTAATGTAAAATTGAATGAAACATTGCAGGCCACAATATTATATCTTGCGTTAACTATAGTATTTTGCAAAAAAAAGGGTTTGTCATATATGGTCATTACATAGCGATGGAGTTTGAGGACAAACTTTGCACAGCAAAGCAAGGGAAATAGTGTGGAACGTTTTTAATTATTTCAATTGTAATTTGTTTTTCAATTTGTAATTCGAAACTGTAGAAAATACAAAAACCAGAATGTTTTCGTAATGTTCAGTTCCGGATTTTAGGAATAGATGGCGCTGTTACGTCCTGCACACATCAATCTATAAAGAAAATACGTCATCAAAAGATCTTCTTTCATGAACTGAACTGTAGTGATGCTTGTTTTGTATTATATGCTCGCCATTATTTTAGTATCTTTTTGAAATAATGCTGTAAACTAAAATGGAATCTTCAGTTTTCCGGCTTAAATTTACCTTTTCTTAATTTGATCCATTGTTAGCAGAAAATTGAATCTTGGGCTTTTTATTTTAGACTTTGCTTTTGATATTCGTTCCAGAAAAGGCTTACTTCATGATTTATTTTATTTAAATTGTTTACAGCTACTCCATGTTTTGAATTTTTAATCCAGTCAAAGGCATAAATATCTTAAATGTTGTTCAGTATTCAGTTATCTTCAATGAGGAGCAATTGCATTTGTCTTGCCAGCAATGGGAAAAGCTAATGTCTCCAGTTCCAGGCTATCGTTTCAAATTCCAAATTGTTAGAAAAAATTTTTCCGTACATCTTTACAACATTTCATTCCTGAGGAACATGCAGACGGCACTAAAATATTAATAAAGATTTAAAATTTTGATATAAAGCTTTCGTTTTAAATATCCGTGCCCAAGTAAAGAAATATATACCTAATTAACACACTATCAGAAAATTATGTGGAAATATTTATTATGTTTAATTATCTCACTGACAATCTTAACTGAGGTGTTTATGGTGATGAATTCAAGTGTCCTGAAGTGTTTAAATTATGTTAAGTCAATGCAAAACTTGTTTGTTTTATTTTTATTGAATATTATAACTATTTAGTTACACTATTTTATGTTTCATAGTTTTATATATGTATATTATTCTCTTTGGGTGATAAACAACTTTTCTTTTGCAATCTGCAGCCTAAACCTTTAAGCAGATGGATGGTGTGAATCTTACAGTATTTTTCACTGTCAATTTCAGTTTGTCTCGGGTGTATAAATGAGAAGGTGAGAGTCATCTTTCTCCGTCAACCCCAAGACAGAGGCAACCGGAAAGAACCTGAAGGAATTGGAAAGACTTATTGTGTTGCAGCCCATCAACATCTCGTCGAAATCTTGAGCTTCAAGGAAGAATCTTTCTTCATTAGTAATTCAGATGTAATGACTGAAGGCAAAGCGCCATTTTCATTCAATACTCAGTTTTCAGTTGTTGATTAGTTTCCCATTAATTAATTGTTAAATTTAAGGAACTTTCGAAGCTTATTACAAAGACTCACAAAAAAAAGGCAAAAAGAATTACAAGGTGAAGTTTTGGGATCATCAAAGGGAATTCGAAAATGTAACTTACAACTGTAAAAGAACAATAGTTAAGTGAAAGATGAGTGAGAAAAAATATATCATAAATGCTTCCTTGGAAGTTGTAATGATACAGGATGTAATCATCCTTTGTTCTTAAAAGGGTAGGAGGAAGGAGCTCTCAAGAAAAAGGGTAGGAGGAAGGAGCTCTCAAGAAAAAGGGAAAACGGAGGTAAATCTTTGTAAAGGAAAGATGGAAGCAATTCTTTGAAAAGAGGGAAGGCGGAAGCAACTCTCACGTACATAGGCAATGAAACAGTATGAAGTGAAGGTGGTCATTGCGTTTCTCACCAGTTATGTCCTCTCTGTAAATGCAATTGACCAGTGGATGGCATTGACATATATAATTCTATTAGAAAATCGTAGCGAATTTTAATTACTATTTTTCATTGTTGCGACCACCCAATAGCATGGAACCGTGTATCAGTATCACTGATAGTGTCCTACTAGCAGTCTATAGGAGCCTGCAACGGATTTTGACCTTAAATAGCAGAACTAGGAAATTAGGTATCTTTTTACCGTAGTCTGGTTATACGGACTTTACTGTTACTTTATTTGTGAGACTTTACCGTTACTTTACAAAATATTTTATATTTTATAAAGTTCTTCACGCCCGAAAGAACTTTAAAATAAGATCACAATGGTTATATAATGTTTTAAAGTCCGAAGCAGATTTTCATTCTCCTATAGTTTGACTTTCCGGCACTAATTTAAAATGTAATTAAAATTAAAACGATTTTTCTTATGGTAAATATCTGACATAAAAATAGTATTATGAGTTGTTCTCTGATTTAATTTTATGGCTTATAACTGTGATTTATGAATTCTTTCACAGTTATAATAAGTTTTTATATATCAGTATTCTTTATAACATAGTAGACGACACGATCCTGATAGATACAACAGGAATTAGAATTAATATAATAACAAAATATAATAACAAAAGCTCGTTGCTCTTTGTTATTAAGAACTGTTTTTTTTAAGTTTAATTTATATTTGAATTGATTCTCACTGACTTGCCAGAAAATAAAATAAAGTTGTAACTAAATTTCGTAGCTCTCTTTTCCCAATATTCATCTTTGTATATCTTCTTAAACCTATTAAATAGCATAGCTGACTTGTTCAATGTTAGTTTCCATAATCCAACATCAAACATTCTGAAATATATTACATATAGTTTCAACGCAGATGTTGTTCAGTTTCCTTAATGAAACTAAATTAGTTGAGCTTATTAGAGAGATTTAAGAGTTCAAAGGTTCGGTTTACTATTTTTAATTTAAATTTCATTTCCTCTGTTAATTAATAAGAAGAATTAATTGGAGATTACAGATCTCTTACAGTTGCTAATAGAAGAAAGATTTTAATTTCCTGGTTGGAATTATTGTTCGAAGTTAAGTTTCTAATTATAAGCGAAGAAAAATTACAGAATATCCGATGTTCCAGATAACAATGACGAATTTTAAAGACTTAGTTTAATTTCCTGTATAAGTGTTAAAAATTTAATATTTTTAAAAAAAAAACTATAAAAGATTGAGATAAGTCATTCGTTGATTAAATTTGAAGATTAGGATTTGTGATATTCGGTTGTCAAATTGAAATTCATAATTAAGAAAAATGTGTAATTAATTCTTTCTAATGCAATTAAGGTTTCATTTACATCTATTTTTATACTTCCGCTGCGGAAAGTAGTTTAATAATTGAAGATTGGTGAAATCTAAAATAAAGAAATAAAATTATGACTTATCAAATGTATGCGATTTTTCACTTGGTTACTGCCATTTTTATTTTCAAGAAAACTTAAATAGATAATTAAAATAGTATGAATAAAAAATATTCCCTCATTGTGGTTTCGTTTTCTCATATTTGATTTCATGTCTTTAGATAAAGATTATAGAAATTTTAAGAAACAATGAACAATATTCTCACAACTATCCGTCGAATGTGACTCTTGAATTATAAACATTCTTATTCAGTTTCTTTTAGAAAACATAGCATTTACATACTTTCTGCAGATAATGAATTTAATTCTGCAGATAATGCACGTATTATTTTTGGCTGACATGAAATAATTCAGCAATAATTCCTAAATATGCTTTTAAATATTAGATATTACATATTTAATCATAGTGGTGCAAATTAGAATTATATTTTCTTGTACAATAATAGATTTTTAACTTTAATTACTTTATTATTGTTTTGTCCTTAGTCTTTTCAAAAATATTTAACGTTAAAAGTTGACTATTTAATTTAACTATGAAATTAAAAAGTTAGGACTAAACATTTAAATTAATTTCTGGATGGATAAAAAAATTCTAAATAACACATTACTCCAGATTATTACATTTCTAAATTTGCATATCTCTGCTAAATAGGTGTTTAAATGAATATTTTTCTATCGTTTACCATTTTAAAAATAAACTCTTAAGTTCTTTCCTATCAGCTTAAGAAAGGATAATCTCTATAATCTCTTCTGCTTTAATAGTTGGATTTAAAGTGAATTAATAACAAGAAAAATAAGCATAAAAACGCACACATTTAAAGATTCACTGAGCTATTCTGGAATATTATCCTTGTCTTGTCTTGTCTTGTCTTGAACATCTTAGGTATAGACAATGATTGTCTGTTCCTAGCTCTGAAGATGATTTTGGTCTTTCCATCGTAGTTTTGGTCGTCCTCTGTCTCTCTTTCCTTTGGGCTGATATTTCAAAATCAAATTTGGAATCTTGTCGTTAGATAGCCTTTTTACATGGTTAAGCCAATTTTTTTGGTAATTTTGAATTTCTTGAATTAAACTTGGAGTTTTAAGTTGGGCTCGAATATCATAACTTTTCTTTTTGTCGAGACGTGTAAATCCTAATAAAGGTCTCAGAAATTTCATTTGTGCAGTTTCCAATCTTTGTTTGTTTCTTTGTTTTAGTATCCAGGTTTCACGCCCGTATTTAATTGCTGCTTTGGCTGTAATATTATGTAATCCTAGTAGTGTTTCTTTCGTCATTTGTTTTCCAAATCTTCTTCTAATTATTCCATTCATTCTGTTGTATGTCTGTATGTTTGATATCAGGTTTGCCTCATCGTTATAACATGAAATTATGTTTCCTAAATATTTAAACTCTGATACTTGTTCTATTATTTTTCCATTAATTACAATTTTCACTCTTTGTATTTGTTTTCCACACATTGCCATGGATTTTGTTTTTAATTCCGAAATTTTCATTTTATAATTTTTTGAGATAGTATTTAAATGATTTGCTCCAATTTGAAGTTCATCTTCTGAATTTGCTATCAAAACTTGATCGTCAGCATACAGTAATGTCTTCAATTTTTTATCTTTTGTGATCTGGATACCATTTTTATATATTGATTTCCATTCTTTTAGAATTCTATTTATATATATGTTGAAAAGTATTGAAAAGTATTGTTATATTATCCTTGTTTTAAAAATTAATCGTTTATAAGCTAATTGTTCTCGTTTGGGAGGTTAATTTATTGCCCTTTTTTTTCTTAATTTGTTTTGTTTTTTTTGATGGTTTATTTTTCACACAAAGGTAATTGTTTATTTTTCTCCTGTGTTGATGTTTGACTGTTTTTTGACTCCATTAAGCTATGAGTACTGGGCGAATCCAACTGATGACGGCTAGGAAGCCAGAAACAGTCTGACTTAGGTTCCCGGTACAAATTTCCCAAAATAGCTCAGTGTTGCGTTTTGTTTGCATTTTTGCGTTTGCATTTTTATGCTTATTTGTCTTACATATATATGTACCATACACGTTAAATTTTGCTATTATAAGAAGAAACATTTTTTTTTAAAGAATCATCAATAAATTAAAACTTTTGGTTCAGTATTCATGTAAAGGTGTGTAATAAATTGTCTTTGCTGAAAATCATTGTTGAAGAAGTCCCTATTTCAATCAAGAAATAGAATATAGTGATAATATAAATATCATTGCAAAACAATCCGAATACAAGTTTGTAGTTGCGTTAAAGCGAGACTTATTTGGACTTATTCATAAAAGTTCTATTTACAATAATTCAGTAATATCAATAGTTTTACATATTCAGAAAATTAGGACTTGTTCTTCGAAATGCCGTATTATTTTTTAACGCTGAAAAATAACTTGAAATTGAAATACAAATGAACAGAAAATATAAAACTCAACGTCCCAGCCAAAATACAACAGAAGAATGCAAATTACATCCATTGCATAACAATGAGACCACGGCTTTAGATACACTCGAGACACGAATGTAAAATGTTCTCTGAATGGACTTCACATGTGTTTCAGTGAAAAGAAACGTGATTTGGTTGGTAAAAATTAGGTCAATTTCCAAACATTATTAAGTGGAGCAACTGAAAATACCTTTTAAAAGTATTTCATGACAGTAAGCTTCTCTATAAGCAAATATTCATTGGGTGTTCTAACCACATGGTTAATTTCAAAAGATTTCTTTTGTAGCATTCTTTATGAAAACTTATCAACATCATGAAAACTTTAGCTTTATTTGTGATATTTACCTGTTGTCTTATAATATTCTACATTATTGTCTTATAATATTTTTATTCATTGTATTATCAATTTCAATTAAGTTTTATTTTGTATTTTCCAGATTAAGTGTTTTTGTTTAAAAAAAAATCCTGAAACCTAATATAATTATTTAAATTGCTGATACTTTAATTTATTTCGTTGTTTTTACTTTTTTATTAATACATAGCGTATTATTATCCTCCAAATGAGAGATGGCCGCCCTGTTTTTGTGAGATCTGCGCATGTATGATCGATTAGTCTGGTCAGGCACTTCCGTCTGATTTTATGACAGAACGTCGCCATTACGGTAATCGCTTGTTACTTTGCAAAAGAGCATTGTATTTATAAATAATATATATTTATTTATTTATATAAATGAGCCAATTTCTTCTAATGATGCACTTTTGGCTTACTGCGCGTTCCCAATTTTCAACAAATAATTAAAATTGATGTAAACGTTTAATAATAAAAAAGACACAATTTCTAGAAAATAGCACTTCCTTCCTTCACATTATTGCCTAAATTTAATTGTTTTGTTTATTAACGACATCGAAATAGTATGTGACGGAGGTGAGATAGTTGCAATTTCAGCCCGTTCCCATTCAACTACCTCCACCTTTGATGTCTGTGAAAGACAAAATAAATTTTACTTGTTTAGAATTCTTATTGATATGGATTAGTTTGAAAGTAATAATGCTGTCTTGGAAAGCAAGCAATTTTTAAACAATTCCATGTTAGTTAAAAAAAATATGATATGTCTGTTCCCGAAATGCGTTCTCACCTCCATCACAAAAAGTAAATACTTATTTTCTGAAAAAGCAGAAACCTTCTCTTGGTTTTCGAGATGTCCAATTGTCATGGGCACCTTTCCTCAAACTACCCAGCACATCTTTTGCTTCGGCTAAGTACATATTTCGTTAGGATTCCTAATTGAAAATCGAATTTATGCAGCTTATACAAATAGGTTATCACCTCCGTTCTCATCTAAATTGTTGAAATATTAAGATTTTCTTTTCAAAATTGAGCTAAATCCATTACAATTGAAACATTCTTGATAGCTGTATTGGATGGCAGCGGCTGCTGCTGCTAATAGATCAAAGAGATCCATAAAATAAACATTTTTCTCACCTCCGTCACTCTCACCTCCGTCACATTTAGCTTAGTGACCATGGTGAGACTTGTTCGGAGGCGAGACTTACTTTGGAGTGAACCAAAAACTCACGCGTTTGTAAAGGAATGAACCTATATAAAGCATGATTACAAAATATATACTTTTAAGGAAAGTAAATTGAATGAATCGGAGCTCTATCATTTTGCTGAACTGTGCAAGATTTAGGACAGAAATTTCAAAATAAATGATCAAATCGTATTAAAATCATAATTTCTATTAAGTATTTTTTTCAGCATAATAATCGTTTGGTCTGGGTTCGTTAATGTAGGCTATGCGAGGTTTTTTTATTAAATTTATTGGTTTTGGCAGAAATACAGGTTTTTAGTAATTCAGTAAGTTACAATTTGTTAAATGGAACAGTTACGGTAGCCATTACAACATTTTTTTTTAATATTAAAATAAAACTTTGGTCATTATATCCAGTCGGCAATAATAGGTTTGTGAAGCCGAGTTTGTAAAGCCGATTTATAAGAAAAATAAGATTATTGACTTAATACCTGAAGCAAAGCACCCAGGTAGAATTCGGCCCTGCTTTGATAACTGGAAAAAGGCAGTAAGAGTATTTGTCAAACAGTAACATCTTATTCATGAGTTACATCAGTTATCTCAAGTCTGAAATTCTGCTTAAGTTAATAATATTACAGTTGATTTGGCTGATCGCCTGCGCTTCTGTAACTGCTATCTCACCTCCGTTACAATTTCTCAACTCCGTTCGTACTACTTTTTAGCTAATAACTCATAAAAAATTAAATTGTAATTTATATTTTTGCGTTGTAAGTATTAATGAAACCAATATCAGCATGCACAAATCAATTTAGAAGTTTTAGCACCGTTAAATTAATTTAATTATGCAGTGTTTATCAAACAAAACAAATAAAAATTGAACACACACATCTATTTTGGTATAGAAATTCGTTAAATACAGGTTTAAATTTATTTAGTCACTGTCAGCGGGACAAAGAAGGTGTATTGTTTAGAAATGCCAAGATATTTTTGTAAATTATGTAGCACATTATTTTTGCAGAATTTATTTTTGTGTGGCTGAGGTGAGGTGATCGGTGTACACAAAAAATACAAAAAGTGTTAAAAATAGACAAATGATTGTTAAACTTTGTGCTTAGTTCCTTAACATGATCACACACACATATATCTAGCTTGCGAACTAATTTTGAATAAAAAAAATAAGAATTGATATTCGAAGATCTTCAACTCTCTATTTTGCCTCAATTTCAAAAATTGGCTCAAATACTTAATGTTAGCAACTGGTATTGAAATAACGCTAAATAGTCGAGAGAAGTCTTAATTTGGCATTATCAACATGTCTTTCTCAGTGAAAACAGACGCCATCGTTCATTGTGACAGGAAAACATAATTGATCAGCTACCGGAAGGGCTGCGCAGTTCAAACTTCCGCCGGCCAACTTTCATTTGGAGGACAGTAGGTGCATGTACATCTCTCAATTGGAAATGCAACTGTCCAAATTTAATGTGAGTCCTTCAATGTCCTCATCTTTCTCACAACCCTTCACACTACCAAGCAGTAGTATGATTCCTGCCAGATTCTATGAAAGTTATCCGATCTGATTGAACACTGAACACTGGGTTTGGTAGTACCTAAACATTCCTGTTGCAAGTTGCTGTGCAGATGGATATGTAGAAACAAATGAAGCATACTTTTATTTCTTTATAATGGATATCTTTCAAGAAGAGTCACTTTTTATTCAAGTTGACTGGAATCTATTCTGAACTTAACTTGTATACTTTATTTTCAACAATACCTTTGCCAGAATACGCTTGAGAGGATTTACGGTAATATTGCTCTGTATTCACTAAATAAGAAAAAAATTTAACATAAAGCCTACTTTTCTGAAAATCCTGTTTTTAATTTATTTATTATTTTGTAAAAGCCATGAAAATCACACAAATGAAAAATCTATGTTCAACTTTAAGTTATAATAATTTCCTGAAAATAGGTAGCCAAAATTTAACTTTCTTAAAAAAATACGCAATATTTATTTAATTAATAAGAACCAGAGTGAATTATGATATAATTACCAAATCAAGAATACTTAAGAAGGTTTGAGAATACGATAGATATGATTATGAAAGTAAATATATTAATAAAACAGTTAAGCAATCCCATAAACAGGCCATGCAGGTCCACGGGAGCGCGGGAGGTAAGGCTCCCATCGTTTCGAGACCAACGGGACTAGATTGAGGTCGGGAGGTCAGCCCGACGCCCGCCCGCCTTAACTCCCGGGAAAGAAACCCGGTACCCATTCTACAGAGGGCTGAGTAGACCCTAGGACCCGTTTGGAGGAGAAAGAAGCGTGGAGAAAACTGAACCCGCCACCTCCAAGCCGCAGCCAAGCGCCCTTACCCACTCAGCTACCGGGCCCACTAAATATATTAATATTACATATAATTATAAGATATACAGTACATATATCTCAATGACTGAACAAGCAAATATGAAATACTATGAAATGAAATGTGAGAAATAATGACAATTAGCATTAAGTCTATGTACTGTAATTCCTTTTTATGAATAGCAGAAATCGTAAATTATGAGAATTTATGGTATCATGTAACTTTTATTCTTCTGGAACGATCGCCCGCCCTGTATTGTACGCTAAAGTCATTGGTGCGACGCCGGGCATCCCAAAACCCGATAGGGAAACAGTTCCTGCTCTGCCCCTGTACTTTTAAACTTTGTAACTGTAAATTTTGTGTACGATATTAACTTGGATGGGTAGTCCAATTAGTGTGTATAGATAGGGGAAAAGGTGTTATATATTTGTTGCAATGAGTTTTTGGAAGAAACCTAATAATTGTTTATTAAATTCTTCAGTGTTTTTTAGCAAAAAATAGCTGTCGTTGTGGCCAGTTTTGGTGATATTTAGAATTTATATATTTTCAGTATTAAATGAAACGATTATGCAATAAACTCTGCTAAATCACCTGTGAAGTTTAATCGACTTCGCAAAATAAAATGTAATTTGCTGTATTCAGCACATCACTCAATATATTCCTTCTTAACAGCTTTACAAAATTAGAGATAAGAAGTTTTTTGTGAAGTAATTTTTTTAACAGTCTCTGCTGATTCTAAGAATGTTCTTCTTAGAAACCTTGCGAAAATCGCTGTCAAAGTTGGCGATTTGCCATTGAAAGCTAAAGAAAAAATAGAAAAAGAAACCTACAATTTTTTGTGTGAGAGATATGCCAATAATTTTTTTTTAAAAACTTGAAGTTCATAAATACAATTTGTCATGTTTGTAAGAACATTTAATGAGCCTATTAAGAAAATATTAGTGGAATCATGCATAATTCAGTGGATCTATTCATCTAAATATCTTGGATTTTTTATATATATTACGAAGCATTTTTTTTTTAATTTTGAAGATCTTGAATCATAAAATTTTTATAAAAGTCGTTGAAAGTTTCTTAATAAATTAGCTGAAATAGACCATAGCTTTTATTGATATTAAATGAAATTTTATAAATTGTTCAGCTAGAAAATTAGAAAATCTTTAAATGAAAATAGTATCAATAAGAAAAGCGAAGTAGCATTAATTAAATAGAATCTAAGGTATTTAATTAATTAAATAGAGGATTAATATTTAATCAATATTCATTGGAGAGATTCATACTGAAATGTATCGAGCAGCAGATATTTTTTTAAACATTCTTATACAATTTGGGCAACCATTCTCATGATTTAATATTTCCAAATGCTACTTAACATGGGTATCAATAAAACTTTAAAAAACTATACAATCACTTTTATCTTAAACCGATATACATGTGGAAAAGATAAATGAAGTCAGACAAATAATTTTTAAATTTTCTCAAAAAAAAAAATGAAAAATAATTATGGACAATTTTTGTTTAAATGTTGCTTTTTTTTTAATTTAAAATTTTAAGAATATAACGGAAAAAGACATCTATATATTTTATAAACTCTTATCGAATCCAACCATTTTCACATTCTCCATTTGCTGAATTATGGATTTATTGATTAAATCTGCACATTTTTACATTAATTAATTCAATTAATCTGAATGTAAACACATACTATTGAAGTTTGGCACGATTCCTGATTCGCTGTTTGACATCAAGTTTATAATTCTCACGCAATTTTAATCAGTTATCTGACTTCCAGTGGTTCATCCTTAATAATTTTTGCTTATTTAATTACCAATTTCTCCATCCTTAAAGAGATCCCCAAAACTGAAAGCTTCAAGTACAATCCGAAGGTCTTCTCAAAAAATGTGCCAAGTTTGAAGGATTCTTAAATGTGCAGTTTAAATACTTAATTTTCTACATGTTAATCAATGGAGATTAGCTGTTATCCTCCAATTATAAGTTACATATATTAGATCCTTCATTGGTGATTTTAATTATTTAAAAATTATTGATTGAGTTTGATCTTTGAAGTTGCCTGTATCCATTGAAATGAAGTTTGGATATGTAATAATTTAATTTTAATAATTAATAATAATATGGCTATCCTAACAACTTCGACTATTCGTATGGTAAGAGCAAAAGGAAAAAAGCAGTTGTTTACTCAAAAAATAGTTATCCATTGACAAAAGAGTTTTCAAGAAAGAGAACGACCGATATAACGAAAAACGAAAAAAAAAATGTGACAGCACATAAACAGTCTAACAATGTGTGAAGAAGCACTGATTTCTTTAAGATTTTTTTTTCAACAGATAACTCTGTTACTTTATAATGCTGTTTAGATATTTTAGAATATTTGAAGATTACTTTGTGGTGCACAATAAGTAAATCAACAATGGTACTTGCACTAAAAGTTAGGATTATATTTTAAAAAATTCTAAGATTACAGGATTTTTTTAGTTTTCATTTTTTTTCGATATAAAAACGGTAAGTGAAGAAAGAAAGTGATATTTATTTTATCCATGTCATTTCTAGTTTAAATCTAATTTAATCTTCGTATTTATGTAAAAAGATATAATTTTCCCTTATATTACTTTTCTTATCGGTTTGTGAAATTCTTTCAGGAAATGCAAAAAGTATCATAGTCCCTTTTAGTTTGGTACATTTTCACTTTCCTTTTGTCGCTTGGCTATTAAATAAATCATCGTTATAATAAAATCATAAAGTATGAGAATTCTATTTCCTTTTGATTCACTTCTATTGTTTCATTCGTTACCAGCGCAATTTCAAGGGACTCTCATAAGGTTTCTTCCATTTCATCGCACCTGGAAGTCCACTCTAAGACATTAACTATTTATATCGTTTTTTCCACCTTTTTTAATCCTCCTCCTACTTTTCCTTTCTTTCAAAGACCTTTCACTTCTTTGTTCTCCTTTTTCTCCTTTATTTGTCTTCTTTTTCTTGCTTTAGTGGAGGAGAGCATTTGTGGTTTACAAAGATAATTCGTCTAGGGATCGTGAGAGATGGCTGTGTATTTGACAAACTGTCCACGTCCACCACAAAGCATCTCGTAAACAAATTAAGACGTAGGCATAGAACGACCAGGACGTCATTTACGTCACATTTCCACTCAACATTTATGATTCAAAACAGGCATAAAGAATTAAGAGAGTGGTTGTCGCACAAGCCTTGTCCACATAACAAGAAGTTTAAATTTCCCAGGCTTGGGAAACACAGCTTTCATTAATGCTAACTAGTAACAATAATACTGTATATCTTAATATTATAATTTAAATATATAAAAAAATAAATATCTGTAACAATTTTCCTTAGAATGTTATTCATATATTATTCTTTCGTTATTCTGAAGTCGTGAAAACGACACAAATTACAGTTATTACAATTAGTTTCAAATGTAGTCTCTACAGAAAAAATAACTAGCTCAAATTTTTCATCTTCAGAAACATTTAATTTAATACGAATTATTTACTTAAATTTGTTTAAAGCTAATTAACATTAATTATATCAAACCACATTTTAATTAATGGATTAGCAAAAATGATTAATATCCATTATTTAAAATATGAATTGAATACATTGTTTTTCTATGGAATTTTTTGTCATGTTCTTTTTCTAATTGCTTGACAGGGACCCAGTTAGAAAAGATTTCAAATATAAAAATGATCTCTTCTGTAATTATTAAATATGCAAATGTTTCAAAAGATATATCGAGCGGATCAAAAGTTATTTGGAGGAGAAACAAGAACAGCAACATTCTTATAATAAAACTGATCTTCAGAAAAGTGGTCAATTAGTAAAGAAAATAAATACGTTATTTTATTACTCCTTTCAGGAATGTTTCTGAAAGAAATCTGAGTTTAAGGATTTCTCATATAAATTATACTATGTACTTTCCTCAGCTTACTACATGTTTTTCTAGGTTTCAGTGATACATGTATTGCGTGAAGGAGATTCAAACGTGCTTTTTCAACAGGAAAACCAATGCATATCAAATTAACAAGTGACGTCTTATTTAAGAGATCTGTTATTGTAAAAGAAACTATACACATTAATATTTACATTTACAAAATAAGGAATTAGTCATATTATTTGAAATGTATTATAAAAAACATTTTATTGGAATATTTTCCATAAATTTTCATTGAAACTATTAGCTGTTTTTTATTAGCTCACATTAGTAGATATTTTTTATGCTTCTTTCCTAAGAAGATGAAGATCTCCTTTCGCTTAGTTTGTATAGGCGTGTTTCTGTTCAGATGTGTAGGTGTGTTTCCCTCTTTTCAATCTCTGAATCTTGCCATACAAATTTAAGGATAATGTATTATCTGTAAGTGATCTAATAATTTTTATATCTGAAATTATATTTATTAAAGAAATTAAATTCATGAAATTAATTTGCATAACATTTGCGAAGATTAGGAAATTAATTTCCTTTTTCTTTATTTTTAATGTGTATTTTTTGTTTTTAGTTTAGATATGTGGAGGTTCCGTTTGTCTTCCTATTACCACTTCACTTCACCTCCGTTTTGAGACCTGCTTATTGATTTTGACTACTCCCAGCTGATGATCACCAAGTTAGCGTGAAACAGGCTGTCTTGAGATGTCACTAATGAGCATTGGTCTCAAAGTTTCATGTGAAAATAAATTTCGTGTAATCTCTAATATTAGACTTCATGAAATTAGTCCAATATTGTAAATTTGAAAATGTTCTATTTTCCACATTTCTGACACTTGAAAAGAAGAATTTTATTGAGACATCTTTTAATTTATACATAAAACAGTTAATACTATTCAGAATTGACTTTGTTTCATGATTCTTTAGTATTCATGATAACTTAATCTTTCATTTATTAGTTTCATTACAGGAGATAATGACATTTAATTTTAGTTTTTAGATGTAAATAAAAAAGTCAGAAATATAATAAAAGAGCTATAAAGTTATGTAATTAGATAAAAGATAAAAGATATATTTTCTTTCCTATCGAAATTGTCTTTAATAGACCCTAGATAAAGTTAAAAAAAAATTATAATAAAAATACTTTCAACGGTGGACTTTATTTTTTTAAACAAAACTTATTTTTATTATTTGAGTTCTTTGAAAAATTATCTTTTTCAGTGGATGCTATATTATCATAGTTAGAATCTCATTTAGAATCTTGCTGTAATTTTCTGTTAAATATTCCTTTTTCTTCATTTTTATCATTAACTTATAAAACAAAAAGTTTTTTAAATTAAGTAACCAAAATTTATATACCGTACTTAAAAATGTTTTTTCAAAATTTTTGGTTCATGTTTTTACAATATGAAATACAAAATGAACTGCAAATTAATAAAAAAAATGAAAATATGAAAAGCAAAATGTTTTTAAAAAAATAGAAAAGAAAGACATGATTGCTCCAAGTCTAATTAAAACTCAAATATTCGATATCAAAAAAAAGTAAATAAATAAAGCTTAATATTTTTAATAATCTTGAATCGAGTTTGTTGATTTGAATTGAAATTCGCTTAGATAGCATTTAGAAATTTCCGATAATTTTTTGAAACCATTATGGTGTATACTGAAGAGAAATTACAAAATTTCTAATACATTTGAAGAAAGATTTATCAAACCCAGAAAAATTCTCATACATTTACCCTGCCTTCATAAATATATATTGCACCATTTGAGCATTTCTTTTTGGTAAACAATGCCCAGATGGGATCGACAGGCGATTACTCAATTTATAGGTAATAACGAGATAGACCACTGGCGCCAGGATACAGATGTCTTATTAAGTATTATTGCTTGATCAGACAACGGAGTATTGAACGCTGTTGCGTGCAGATTATTGTAGAATACTTTATTGCTCGATATTGAAGTGGTAAATATGGTATCCTTGCTTTTCTACTAATAAGAAATCATTCAATTGTCTGGCGACTGTCTGCAGTAAATTATTTCTTGTTTTTATGGCTATTCTATTTATTTTTATTATTTTGTGAATATTTATATTTTGGAGTATTTAATAATAATAATCATGTGTTGATTACAATCAATACAGCTGCTATTCAAAATAATTAATTGAATAAAATTAGTATTATTATATGATGAACTTTACATATTATGTTTTGTAATCACTGCTCTTTCTTTTTATTATTAACTCGTTTTCATTAGCTCGCTTTCTTGTCTGTCCGTTTGTTTGTTCGGTACAAATTTTGCAATTGATTTTAAACTAACTTCCCGACGAGCTAGAGACTTGAAACTTTAAACATAGCTTAAAATTGGATCACAATGCAATATTAACTCGCTTTCTTAACATTAACATTTTCTGTTCGTTAGGGAACCCTAATTCTTCGGATGACAGGTCGGTGCGGTGCTGCGTTGTCGACGCGCGATAATAATATATCAATCTGTTTAAATTTTTACCACGGTTTTATTTAATAATAATAATATTAATAGTGAATACTGCATTGATGACAATTTCTTCAATGGTCAAGACAGACACCAACGCAAGCGACGCCTGCAGAAGGAGAAGCAAAAACGACAAGAGAAGAGAAACTGAAATAAACCTGTAATTTACCACATGTCTCCGTTATAATCTCATTAAAATATTTAACATCGATTTAAAAATTTCATTCACACAAGACTAAAAAGCAGGAAATAATTATTTTAAAAAAATATCTTTTTAATATACTAATTTTTTAATTTTTAACTAAAAAGTATAAAATAATTTTTCCTAGCCCCATACAAAATTTCTAACCCCATATCAGGTAGTTCTGAAACTTTGTGATTGTAATTTTTTAATAGCTACGAAAATACTTGTAAAATTTAAAACGAAAAACGTGGGGCGCAAAATAATACAAACTCCATCCATATCATCTCAATTATCTATTGCATGCGCCCTACGTTTTTCGTTTTAAATCTTACAAGTATTTTCATTGCTATTAAAATTTACAATCACAAAGTTTCAGGACTATCTGTATGGGGCTAGGAAAAATAATTTTTACTTTGTAGTCCGTCTTAAAAATGCGGTATATTAAAAAATATATTTTTTTAATTATTATTATCTATTTAGATTTGTTCAGATATTTATAGAAAAGGCAGCGGACCTCATAGATAGATTTATAGTTAGATATAGCTCGTTAGATAGATAGATAGAAAGATAGACTACTTTTTAATTAATCCTTTCTTTCTATTTTATTAACTTTCTGATTTAACAGGGAGTGTTCGAATTCATTAATCATTTTCAGTTTTTCCTTTTTGAAATCATCTCCCTTTCATCTTGTGATATATTTCGTTACAGCTTAATTCATGGGCTATATTTATGGTAAGAGATGCTAATTAATAAGGGAATGAAAATGAAAATTCTTATTAAAAAGTGAATATAAAATGTCGGACGATATGGAAAGTCATCAGATGTAATCAGAAACCAAAACAGAGACCAAATTTAAATAGAAGTTTGTAAAAATCTAGACCGAATTTGAAAAAAAAAATCTTCCACGAATAGTGCCAAATTTTGCAATACAGGAGGTTTTTCTAAAATAAAAAAGAAACATTTGCAATTTTAAAAATCTATAATTTAATTAGAAATAAGACTAAGTGTATTGCTGTTGTTGTTTTTTCATATTTATTTATTACACATAGTCATTTAAATTTGTCAAATACGGCACAATTCAATAATCCGATGAAAAAAAATCTTCGGATTTCGTTTATATGCCTGTATGAGCATGTATGCATATTACAACATCTGAAATTTGAAGCGAATGAATTCGAATTCAAAGATGTAATCAATTATAATTGGCTTAAAGTTATTAATATCCTTTTACTTAAAAATTGAGATAACTTTATTGCATAACGCTTTTATTTCTTTCATTCCAATTAAAATAAGACCTCAGTGTCTTGACAACTAAATGCACATAAATTCAAAGTGTCCCTTATCTGACTTAAACTTTGGCCTTATCTCTTAATTAATGTCATGTCGAAACGCTGCTATTCGAAGGCAATATTGCAATATGTTTACCTCTTCTTTTCAACGACATTTTACATGACGCTGAAATGACTTTATAATTAGATCTTGTTTAATTGATGACATGTTCGATGAATGAAAATTTGTCAAGGTTTTATTAAATTATCTCATTTTTTTTATTTTATCTAATTATAAAATGCACTACTGATTACGTAAGAATATTTGATGAGAAAGCTCTTTGACAGATACACGTCTTAAAATCAATACAAAAGTGAAAGAAACGTACTTGATAATTGGTAAAAGGTGGTAAGATATAACCGTGGGAAAAACACGGCGGTTAATTCTCAAATATTGATCATCCTGATAGCTGTGATCAATCAGCAGGGATTGTTCGATATGTAACAGTACGTAAAATATATGAAGTAATACATAAGCTTTTGCGTTTATGCGAATATTTCAAAATTGATTTTTGGCGCTTGGTCAACTGATGCATAACACCATCCATTTCATCTTAAAATCAATTTTATATTGAAGAATAAATTTTTCAATACATTGATATTTTCGAGAATTCATAGGCTGTTCTTAAATAATTGATTTTTATTTGAGTCTGAAAACATAAACTACAAGAAATAAATAAATTCGGATAAAGCATTATTTCTCCGCGAACTTATTTATCCTTAATTATTAGAAGATTAATATTTTATTAACTCAAATATTGATAGATGTTAATAATTAAAGGGTACCCTAAGAAAGAAAACTTGAATTATAATCATTTATCTTTATTGCACTTCAAAAAACGAAATATATTCATTAATTTTAGTGGTCATTTTGTCTAGGGTTCACTTCATAATTGATGTACGATAAGAATCAACAAAACCATTTTATATTTCTTCAGTAATATTATATCTAAAGTAAATGCGGTTACTTTGGTTACAATGAGCTAAAGCTACAAATTTATTCTTAACTGATGAAATCCCAAACTTTTACAAAAACATTGAGTTTTTAATATCTCACTGTTATTAATTGGATAAATACTTGTTATCGCCTTCAGTAGAGTCACTTTTTCTTTGACTTATCTTTACTCTTTATATGAATCTATACTAGGAAAGATAGCAGGGATCAAGTGAGCCCAATGCCTGATATGGCTGATTTCAGCTCTTTGTCAGTGACAAAGTGCTTTCCGCTGAGATCTTTCTTCAGGAGTCGGAATAAATGGTAACCAGTCTGCCGGAAGATCAAACTACACAAGGATGCTCCAGAACAGCCTATTAATTCCATTATAACAAGTCGAGTTCAAATAAGCAAGAAATTGGATCAATATAGTTTATCCTTGATATACTTTCAAAACAAAATATTCTTAATATTTCCTTAACATCAGTTTCTTCTTTTACTGCAAAATCATATCTGACTAAAAGAAAAATCAAACTTAGAGTATTCTAAGCTTTGTAATAATTTATTAGCGAAAAATTACATTTTTAGGTCAACACTTCTTTCCTTAGCTTTAAGAAGAGTTCACCTAGAAATTTAATGCTTTCTTAAACTAAATCTAGAAATGTACTGTTTCTTTCCCTAGAGCTTCTTACACTTTTACACCTATGCAATAAATTAAAAAATAGTTCTAACTTAGAACTAAAATCTATCTCTTTAAAATTCCAATTTTTTTTTTTTTTTACAAAGTCGTAAGAAGTCGTAAAAATGTAGTTAAGAAAAAATCTTTGCAGTTATAAATCACAATAAATGACTTCTATTTTAAAAGATTCTATATTTTTTGCTTTGTGATTTAGTTTGTCCTCTTGGATTTATATACTCTTGAATATATTTTAATTTAATTTAAAATTTAAAGAAAAACCAAAAAATTCTTTTAAATTCGTAATAGTTAACAAATCTATTCTTTAATTTTCATTTTATTGTAGTATACATTGCTGTAAAAGAAGGTTGTTTATGTAAAACTATTCATTGCAAAAAGTAACATCACAAACATTATATTGCAAACATTATTTGACATTACATTACATTTTTATTTTACATTGTAAACATTATTTTACATTATATTACATTAAAATTTTAAATTGTAAACATAATTTTACATTGTAAACATTATTTTACAGTACATTACATTATTATTTTACATTGTAAAACAATATTTTACATTACAAATATTATTTTGTATACACTAATATACACTATTATAAACAAATATACACTTTTTTATTATTTTGGTTTATTTCTTGTAAATGTTAAAAGTTGAACTTTCGCTTACCAAAAGTCTGATGTAAAGTTTCTATTGTTTTCCTTAGTGTTGAAGATATTCGTTTAACTAGTTTTCCTCGTCCTTTATCTTATGTAATAACGTTGCTTTTATACTTGATCAGTGGTCTAGATTGAAGGATTTCTTTTCTTTTTATGGATTCTTCAAAGAACCGTTCCAGTTTGGCAGCTTCTAAAGTTTTCCGGATAGCGAAGGGAACGTGTTATTTCATCGTCATAGTAGCTATGAATGCATATATCGAAGAATTCTTTTCTACGGAACAACGCACCTCTCTTCAACAGTCTGCTACGTCCAAGCAATCTGTACGTGTTGGATATTTTTCTCGCTTTGAGCCACCGTTGTTCTATACAAACCAAGCGAATAAAACGGAATTGAAGATGAGAGGGAAAGAAAATAGCGCACAGGGAGATGGTGTGGTCGCCTCTTAGAAGAACCTCCAAACTGTCCTTCACGCTCCATTTCAAATGCAAAGAGACGAAGGGTGTAGTCTGTCTCAATTTGCCATCTGCGCCGTATTGTGAGCCACACGGGCTCACTCCTATACCGGAAACATTTTTTAGATGTTTACAGCTTCTATTTTCTTGTAAATGTGAGTTTAATTCTACCATTATCGAGCTGACAACATTCCCATTGTTTGTCTTTTTGGAGAGTTATTAGAATGCATTACAGTCTTTTTTTTTTCTTTTGGCTTCAGTTCAGGAATTGTTCTTTCTAGAAAAACAATTAAGTCTGAACCTACTCAAGAGTCAGGAAAACAAATTGATGAAAACTCAACTGCAAAACTTTCCAAAGGTAGTGGATGAAACTTTCATGATTACGAAGAATTAAAAACAAATATTTCTCATTAACGTCAGGGTAAAATGGCTACATAATTTCCAAAAATATTTAGAAAAAATTGAAATTTAGAATAAAAACCCATTAATAAATTAAATTGAAACCTACATTATCAAGTAATTTTTAGAACTTCAAATTATACAGTTTAAACCAGAAGTAATATTTTTATTAAAACATTTAATCATTTTATTATTTATTTAAAAATATTTCCAAAAAACGCAAAAGAATGTTTCAGAGGAATAAAATGTTTTATTATCTTCTTTGACAGTGAAAGATTTTAAACTATAATAAAAAATATCAACAACATTTGTTAATTCTCAATTAAAGTTGTTGTAACTTTTATTAGACACCATTCAGAAATATACAAAAATAAAAAAATAAAAATATAAGAAATAAAAAAAACAAATAATCAATTATTTGATCAATTATTATCATTTGCTACAAAATAGAAAAACCAATATTTCAACATTATGACAACAGGCCTTAAAAGTTTATAAAATACTGGAAATTATTTAAAAATTTTCTACTACTGAATTAATAACATACGCGCCAATAACCAATTTAAAATGTGTACACCATTTAATGTTTGTATATCACTGATGGTGCGATATCGGACACATTCAGACACCAAACCTTATAAATTGGAGACATTGTGATGTACTTTATTTCTCCATATCTAAGGCGAACTGGTATTAGTGGTTGATTGTTTTTTTACATTTTTTAATATTCCCTTACTGGAACATTGGAAAAATAACAGATAATTATAACGCCAAGAATTGCCAATTGATGTTCTTTAAATTGAGGAAAACTTTTCTCAATATAAAAACCATAGGACAAATTAGTAGAAAGACAAACTTCAAAAACTATTTAATCCTTTAAGACAGACACATGAAAATTTTACGTAATTTTCTGTTTTTGTTATTAGTTAAACTTTTAAACTGAAAAAGTTCCAATAGGAGACAATCAACGCCAAGAAATCTGGATAAAGCAAAGTACAATATGTTGGTATATAATAAGTTGTCTGTAAATATACAGGATGATTCATATAACAAAACAAGATTAAAAGAATGTAAGTGAAAGTGAATATTCGCTGTCGACATAATAAGATAAGAAGTTGTCTGTCAATATACAGGATGATTCATATAGAATAAACAAATTGGAGAATACAGAATCTTGCTCACTTTCACTGTTTCTTGTTGAAACCACTTTTGTCATACAAATATCAGGCTTCATGCGGTCTACAACACGTCTCAATATCGGTTCGTCAATATTTCTTATTTCATTAATGTTCTCAAAGTGCGGGGACCTCTTATGATAAATAAATCCGGCTTGGAAAAATCGAGCGATCACGAGACCCTCAGATTCTTCGAAATCACACGATTCGTCAGTAATGACCCACAATAAAATTAGATTCAGGTCATACATGCCAAAGTGTAAGCCCTCTTGAAATGTGATATTGCAATGCAATTCCCAACCTAGCATTCAAAATGTAACTGGAATTAATCTGCTGAAAGTATCCGGTAATTCACAATTGCTTCAAGATTAGTCTGGGTCTCGACTTGAACAACATGATTTTGGAATCAAATAAATATGAATTACAATGTTAATATATATATATATTAACATATATATATTATATAACTATATATTAACATAGTTGGAGATCCCATTAATTTTACTTCGCTAACTGAGGTAACCATTTTTTTAATTCTTTCAATAACAGATAAAGGCTCCGTTCGTTAACTTGGCTTAACGATTTTACTGCTCAGTTCATGAAAATTAAACAATTTCAAATGAAAATTCTTGTATTTATATATATATTTAGAAATGCGGATAGGCTATCCCCTACCCAATAATTTTTGTCATCAAAGCGAGTTATCTTTCTTTCTGTTAACCTTAAAAATGTATTTATTGCTAACCGATAAAGCAATGAAATGATAAAAAAGGAAAAGATAACAAAACCTACTACTCCAAATGCTCAAGAAATACACGTAGCAGTTATTAATTTCTGAAGTTACTCTAGCTTCTGATTAACTGAACTTAAGTTTGAAGATATTGAGAATGCATTAGTAATTCATTTTCAATTTTCATTCATGAATGGCTTGAGAATCTGTAGAGATCTGCCAAATATGCAGATTCTTGGAATGAGATTCTTTCATTTAAATCACATTTTACACCAGCGAGAAGCATTGCTTCTAGGATTTTAATTTATTTAAATAAATGAAAATTTCGACTAACGTATCTTTTTTTTTGCCAACTGAAAATCCCATTTGATCACGGCAATTGTTTTTGAATCATGCGTTTTATGATAATGGAAAGGAAAAATAATTAGAATTCCACATTATGAAGTAATAAAAGAGTTTCCTCTAATGAGTGATTTCTACATCTCTTATCTATTGTGAATTGAAGTCATTTATGATGAATATTCTTTTCTCTAATGATAATTTTGAGATTTCTCGACAGCGTTAAGTGCTTTCTTGGCTGACTGGTCGATAAATGATATTTTTTTTTCTTATTCTTGCAATCGCATCTGTAATCTTCTTCAATTGGTGCGTGTCATTTTTGAATTGTGTAGCGGAACTTGATATGGTTCTTGGATTCACTTTATTTCCTGTGTCTGAACAGAGTGATTCATCTCTTCAAGGCCAGTGAACAATATATTCTCAAATGAAAAGTCGTTGAACGACTTACGACATTTAGAATTCAAAAATCTGGCAGCGATAAAAGAATCCTTTTTAAGCGTTGTAGCACTTGAGTAACTCTTGTCAACAACTACTCAGCCATCAAACAATCCTTTTTAACCTTAAGATCTTCAATTTTACAACGCCAATTGAAATTCAAATAAAACCTGAAATCTAGCAAGGCAAATACTTATTAAATTTAATTCGTAGATCGTTTTAAATATATCCAGACGTTGATTGAATCTTGTGGTTTTCTGACGTTTAGGTTCTGAAGATCTCTTCATCTTACATAAAATAACAATCTTCAGAAGCCAGCACGAGAAACAACATTAGGGAATTGTTGTAGTTTAAAACAAACCTTATAATAAAAATTTTAAAAAAACAATCCAACAGTAAATGAAATTAACAGTTTAATTCTTCAAAATTCACGGTGTAATAACAACGTAAACATGTCATTTACCAAATCATTAGCCATTCTTAATAAATTATGATTAACTTCCACTCCATCATTTTTTTTTAAATTCCTGTCTTTCGTATTTCTGATACAGATGCTTTCAATTATTTTCCTTGGATCCTTTTCAATACACATAATTTTGAGTTTATTATTTATACAATGTCCTTTACTAATACTCTCTTCATCTTACTTCCTGAGAAATTTGCTGAAACTTGCTCAGTTAGATAATTTACAAATTTTGCAGATTCCACTTTTCCAAAGATATTAAACTGTCTTACTTTGTCTTACTTTGTCAGAACTCTATTACTTTAATAAGTAAATGTAGAAAATCCCTTTTTTCCAAAGATTCATTCCTACACCGTAAAAAATTTATTTAAAATAGCGAATTGATTTTCTTATGTTTTAACTGTTAAGTTTCATTTCACTTTAATATTCTTTATGGTTTTGAAATTGCTAAGTTCTTCCAGAAATATAAAGAATTTTGTTATGATATGTTTTGATGTTTAGAAATCCCACTTTACACCTTCTGATCAGTTCTAATTGGATATTAAACTGTCAATACAGTGTAACTCATATGAGGAGCTTTCGCATTCCGTAGATTATATCTTCCGACTAATCATTCATTTCTTTTGTTTATTACCGAAATTGTAATAAGTGGATGTTTTCTGATGTTTTATACTTTAAATTATAAGCTTTGTCATCAATACTGGGTTTTTTTGTAATTAATCATTCAGTTACTCTTCTCTCCTGAAATAAAAGAGATTGTCGAAATTAGGCTTATCAAATCTTTTTCTCCCTGAAACTACATTTGTTAAAAATGTAGAGTCATCGGGAAACTTCAGTTCTTTTTCCAAATTTGGTCTAGCAGAATCTAGAATGAAATACTTTCTATCAATTTTTATGTTTAATTTAACATTCATTATTGATTGTTTTATTATTCTGACTTAATTATTAAAATCTGTTTCTAATATATAACAGTTTCAGATCCTAATTCAGTTAATTTAGTAAAGCAGTTCTGCAGATTTGAAACTGTAATTATTAGTTTCACAATTACTCTCAAACTTTCCCTTTATAAAAGTTTCTATTATAGATTTTAAAGCACAAATATAATCCCAATTCAAACATTTAATTTCTAATGAGAACTATGTTTCTAAGCTTCAAGAGTTACCATATTAAAATTCAAGATTAATTGTAAAGAACTAACTGAATTGATTTATTCAATTTTGTGGTAAACACAAAACCAAGCAACCACATATAATTTGCAATCTATCATATTGAGTCGAGGGTATTATATGCTTTTTATGAACAGTCGATTTATTATTGATACACCCTAATTTTGATCAATTTCTATTGTTTTTCCTGATCAGGGATCAGTGGATACCTAGAATAGGAATTCATCTGCACCTGACGTCATACTTTTCCCGAAACCTCGAGATCAATGAGATGTGAGTCTAGGGATTCTGACTCCCAGTTTGTAATGTGGAGGGCATTACAAACAGATATGGGAATCCTAACAGCTCCTCCCGGGATGGTTAAAATGTAAACGAATAAAAACTGATTCTAAAAAATATTCTAAAAAATATGAATAAAAACTTATTATATATAAAACTTATTAAAAAAAATCCAAGAAAATATGATTCTGGTTGATTTGATTAAGAATATTGGAAGACTTTATTTAAAAAAATTCCAAATTCCAATAACATTTATTTGACTATTTTTAATGCTTTGCTTATTTAAATATTATTCATACATATTACTGAAAAAATACATTAAAACTTTTGCCATCTTTCTAATATTTAAACTTAAAGTGAATATTGATGGACAAACTCACCAAGGCAATTATTTTAAAAACAATTGAAATCCTTAGATTGTATGAGAAGTTTAAGTTAGTGTAACTTTTTACACTTTCAGTAAACTACTATGTCATTATAAATAACGAATGGTAATCACTTTTGACATTAACTAAATTTTTGAATTTATGAGCAATTCTGACTACTATTTAGGAAGACTCGGAAATGATGAAAACAGTACGTAAGTGAGGAACATTAGTCGAATTGTACGCAAATAACGATATATGAAACAACATAAGACACTTTTTAATTCATTGGAGACAACCAGCTCTTGCTTGGTAAAAATATTCGAATTACAATTTTTGTTAATTATCACTTACCTTTCTGAATTATGCATATAGTAATTTTAGGAAAAATCAATTTTACTTCATATCTATTTGCGTTTTCCCGGTATTTTTAGCAGTGGTTAAAGTTCTGAAACTATTATAGCTTTCTGTTTTTGGTGCTATTTCCTAGAATGTTGAAAGCCTGAATTTATGATTTACATTTTCCGGCATCTGACCTCGGTGCTTTACTCAAAGGTCTGCACAGATTTACAATGATCTGTTTTGACATCCTATTATCATAAAAGGTTTCCTTTGGTTGAAGATGCGTTCTGCGTTCAAATTAGAATGCGCATACATTTTTACTAAAGAAGTCACTAAGGATATGTCGTTGAAGATAGACGGCCTTAGGCATTTCCAACCGAGAAGGTAATTTATTTAGGAAACTATATTGAAAAAGAAATGTTACTAAATATATTGCGAAATTGCTGTTTGATATTGCGAATTAAACATTAAACAACAATAAATAAGAGACTGTAGTTTGTCATAATGTCTTTAAGACTCACAGTATATCGTATAGTCAAGCTACTCACCTAATGCATATATTTGGTTACAAGCACATCGTGAGTAATTTGAATTAAACCGTTTTATCTCTGAAAGTTATACTACCTACATCATTTAAATGCTTCCTTTAGAATTATGTCATATCTCTTTCAATTTTAAATATTAAGCATTTAAGTTACAGTATTTATATAATTTTTAAATCAGATATTTGTACAAATAAAAGTTTGTAAGTTATCATTTGTTCTACGCCATTATTTCACTTCCTTAATTAACAGTTGTATAAAGAAATAGATACTGTCATAAAAATGGTTTTCAATAAAAACAAATTTTTATGTTCACTTTATAATCAAAAAGAGTTTTTGTGTTTTATTGCTCTTTGGCAAGAAAGAATTAAGACGAAAAAACAAGACAAATTACTGATAATTCTGGAATGAAAATTCTTCAGATATCCTTTTATAAAGACATTCTTTTATGAGGTCTAATTGTTTAGTATGTGTTACAATATTTTTGGCCAATGTGTCATTGTTCTCAATTCTGCTATTCCAAAGCTTGAAACCTCCTGACATTATCCATCATACTCTAACCTTCTGAATACTTTTCAGTTTCAGAGGATTATAAAAATTGTTTATAGTTAATGAAATACAGGAAGTTTTATAAATTTAAAATTGCATCTTTCAGTCCTCAGCTTTATTTGTTCATATTATCAAATAAGAAATTTGAGCAGTTTATTAAGATATATATTTTTTCAAGACAGAGAATTAGAAAGGACCTCTATCCTTCTTATTTAAAAAAAAACCCTCTGATATCTAATTTATCTTATCAAATTTCTTGTTTCATGATATGAATACGCAACAAGCCAGCAATATTGTACTAATTTCAAACTGTTTCATCGTAAAAGTAAGAACGAATTTATACAATTTAAATCTCACATGTAATTACGAATATTTACCAAATATTTACGAATATTTATGTTTAATCAATTGTAATGGTGTTAGTGAGTTTCTTCACACTGCAAAAAAACCAAAAGCTTTTTTTCGTAGTATTTTCATTAAAATGTATTTAAATATTTTCATTTATTGCTCTAATTAGAATAGAATAAATTCATATTAATTCACGAATTGGCATTTAATTAAGGTTTTCATCTCAAAACCTATTTTATATAACAATGTAATGAATTAATGAGTAGTGAGAGGTAGCTACCACAATAGTCTGGGTCACAATAGGTTTTTATTGAACTATTATAAGATGATTAAAATTATCATTGATGTTTGCTTTTCATTTTTAATTAGGTCGTTGTGACAATTCGTTGTTAAGTTTATCGAACGAAAAAGGAATCAAGCATTGTTGTTTGTCATTTAACCACTTGTCCAGTGAAATCTGTATCGAACTAAAATAATTCTTAAAAGGGCCTCTTTCTTATATGTGTTTAATTTGATTCGATTTAATGCATAAGCATTTCTAAGCAATCCTTAATGACAATTAAGACTTTTTTGATTAAGCAGTTACATTCTAATTAAGACTTTTCGATTCATCATTAATTGAAGACTATTGGAAACTAAAAATGATGATGTTGTATTATTAATACATCTTAAAAAACAAACTCTAACTCATTAGCGGAGATAACAAGCCACAAATATCGATGTGATCGAAATGAAAACATTTTAACTTGTTTCTTATAGGTTTTCTGGTAAGTTTTTCTTGTTTCCCTATTGCCCTCAAGATGTTGACTCGCTGAGTTCTTACTTTTCATTTTTTTTTCAATATTCATTTGACTTTCGTTGGGAGATGACATTCTGCTACAGCATCCCTGTAATCGAGCGGAAAAATAACACAATCACAGATGTCATCTTAAGATGTTTTGAAGATTTCCATTTCTAATTAGAGCCAGAAGGCTCAAAAAGCAAAAAGGATAATATGTCGATATTTCAATCGCAGACAATTTCGCAAAGCATAATCTCTTCACGCAGATTGCAGGCTGTTGTTTTTGTTTTTTTCTGTTTCTTTCCTGGTAGAAAATAGCAAATTAATGAGCACTTTCTTTTTTCGGTGTCTTTGCATTTGGAGAAGATTGTTTCTGAAAATAAATCCTAGTTGGAAGTAGACTAGCCTTGGAAAAATAAATTAAAAATTTAAAGAAATGATATTTCGGAAATTCAATCAAGGATTGGTTGAAGAAGAACTTTGTTTTTGGTTTTTCTATCACTTCACAAGAACATTAAAGAACATTTTTTCCAATTACCATCTGCAAGCGTTGCTGAGTTGTGTATTTTTTTTTTGCTTTTCTTTTCCTTTCCTTTATAACTTTGAATTAAATATTTTTATTCCTAAAAGAATATGAAAATATTGAACTTTTTAATTAGCTCTTCCTAAAATATCTTTTATACGACATTCTTCTTGTAACATTCTTCTTATTTTCTCTTACGATGCGTGAACCAATAGTTCCGCTGTACGGCTATCAACTTAAAATATATTAATTACTTTTTAAGTGCGATAAAGGCACAAAGGTCCACCATTACAGAAATCCCACGTTCTTAGTATTTTCATGTTGTTTTCAGAGCTGCTGTTCTTTGAAGAAAATGGGAGTAGCTCGGTTGGAAGTCAAGCTTGAATGCCCTCTCGGGATTATCGGTCTACTTCGGCAAACACTTTGTCATGGCTTTGTCCCAACGCTCCTTGAAACTCTTGCTCATGCTTGGATATTGTGGTTCAAGTGAGAGGGAATTGTTTCGATGGAATAGGACTTATCTGTTTCTTTTTTTTTTTTATCAAGTTGTGCTCTGGTGTATTTCATGTCCAGTTTATGTGCTAAAAAAAAATTAATTTTGAAAAATCGAAATATTAGAAAAAAATGGCTTTAAGAATTAATATTATTATGTTTAAGAATAGGTGTTACATATTGTTCTTCACAATTTCTTGGAATCTAATGCACACATTCGTTCACATAGAATATGAAATTTTACTTATTTTTGAGAAATTTACACTAGCTTCTTGGCATTTTCTATTGAACTCATAGTAAGAAATTGTGGAAAAACGAAGCATAAAAACAAGACACAATTATGGAATATCCTAACAAGAATTATTGTCACCCACTAATTCCTAAATCTGTGATCAGCACCCTATGTGAAATTAATTTATTTGCGAGTTATCTACTTTATTTTTCTTCTCTATTAGAAATTTATTCTTCATACTCTAGTGAATTTACTGTAGATGGACACTGCATTCTTTGTTGATTGATTTATGAAATGTTGCCAACTTACAAAGTTTTGCTAATATTTATGCCTCCAACTCATTTTGCAGATTTCCTTGAACGGATTATATCTAATTATTTATTTTTGATTCGAAACAAGATTAAAAGAATGTAAGTGAAAGTGAATATTCGCTGTCGACATAATAAGATAAGATGTTTTACTGTCATAATCAAGGTGAAGTTTCTACTTGAAACTGTTTTTGTAATCTCTCATGGGAACATTGAGATCTGTGATGTGTGTGTGTAATTATTCTATTACGATGGCTACGATATTCTATTATCGATATAATACGATATTCTATTACGATGGCTAGAATATCTCTAGTACTGAACTAAAAAAATTCTTTGAATCCATGAAGTTAAATGAATTTCAAAGAAGAGGATTTCATATTTCGGTATGTGGATAATAAAACACAGACTGTGTTATGTGCTACAAGTAATTAATGTGTTCAGTAAACTGATGTGTGTATGATAGTTAGATTTGAAGTATTCGAACAATGCCCAGTTGCATATGGAGACTTTACGATATTATGGTTATTTATCAAACTATGAATGATACATGTTATATAATTTACGATTTTAGATGTTGATACAAATTATAAGAATGCATTTCCGCATGAATTTGAATATGTAGGTTATTCGTCAAGTACACTTATATTTCATCTGTTAATATTCTGAGAATATGTATTATTAAAATAAAATCATGCTTGAAATTTGACTAAATTTTATGATGCAGTTTTATGATAAACTGTTTTTAAACTGTTTTACGATAAATTTGGGATATGGATGGTAAGTATTTAATGTAATTATTTCCCAATGTTAAAAAGAATGCAATCTTGTAAAGGTGAGATTAAATGCGACAGTGGAATTTGAATATGGAACAATAATTCTAATCGGGCGGTTTTAATCGAATTCAAGGCATTGAATTATATTTACAATATAAGGTGTTCAATTGCAGGCCATGTCTGTAGAAACAAGATACGCATTTGGGATCATGTGAATCCTAGATGAATCATAGGATTCGTCTAGAGAAGAAGAACACTGGAAAAATCCGAGTGTTGAATCCAGCGCCGTCAGTCCGGTATACAGGTTTCAACAGTAACTGAAGAACGGACCCACCATATTTACTTGCTTATATTAATTTCAGAATTTCTATCAATGAAGAAATAAAATTAAAATTGATAATTTTATAGGTATTAATCTCTACAATTACTTCTGAATTTTAATTGGCTTACATTAATATGAGTTGTAGGGAACGGGTTCGATTCCAGGCCTTGACGGAGGGCGAAGATTTTTCCACGCTCAATTCTCCAAAAGGGTTCCAGGGTTTACTCAGCCCTCTGTAGATAGGGTATCTGGTTTCTTTCCCGAGATTAAAGGTGGGAGAGCGCCGACCTGTTCAGCCTACCTTATTCTCAGTCCCTTTGGTCTTATTTGGTGAATTACAATGTCAATTAGTAAATAACATTAATATCCAATTTATTAATTTTAATTTTCTGTTTATTACATGAGATCTAATTAACTAAAGTTAATTCTAATTTTAAGAAATTTGATTACCTAGAGATTACTAAATACTACAAACAATAAATTCACTTCATATCGAGGCACTTTAATAAATTATTGATAAAATGGTAAGTTACACATTACATAAATCATAAAAGTATTCATACATGTTTTATGCGAAATGTTTTAATTAGCTTGATTTGCTTGTTTTTTGGACCATCTATGACTAACCTCTTAGTCCTATATCTGTATCATCTTTTAAATAAGTTGTTAGTTAGAAGTTATATCCTGTCGAAACATGTATCACAAAGTTCAAATTTGACCTTTCCTCCTTCGGAAGATATAAATAGGGAATTTTATTCTGTCCTTTGTTCCTCTCGAAGACTGATAATGATCAGAATTTCAATTCTTCTGAGTTTCTATACAACACTGTCTATTCCAGATGTCCACACATTGCTTTTTATCCCGCAACGGATGTACTAGATCATTCCAGGAGTGTTCAAAAGTTTCAGATCGGCTCTCGTTATGTGCCATATTATTCAATTCTATGAATTCAGAGTCTCGCGGTTTTCTAGAAACATACGGCCCTTTCTTCCAAGTTCATCTCCAAGTGCCCAGAAATGAAACTCAAACTACGTAGTTTTGAAAAAGGGTATGTGGATGATTCCAAAGTAAATTTACGAAGAAACAATATTAATTACTATAGTTATTAACATTTTGAAACAATAAAGAAATAAATAACTATCAGTTTTAAATTTCGCAAATATACTTTTCAAAAAAATAAATTTGTGTTAAGCAATAAAAATAAAAACGCAGTATCAGCTGTTTAGGATTCCGACCCGTAGGATTTTGGAAGTAATATCACTTATTGCAGTTGCAAGTATTATTCTTCGAGATCTCTGTTGAATCCTTTGATCACGTCTGTCTCCCCAATTCCTTTATCGATCCAGCGGCCAGTGTGATCCTTGCTGCTAGCCAAACGATTCTGCCTCACGTTCGGGCACTCTAGGGTTTACTTGCCTTTTTATGGTCTTCTAACACACATACAATGAGAAAGTAAATCACACTGATGAACCAACTTGAGAAGGCGACACTCCACGCTCGATTGCAAGTGCTTTAATTACTCAAAATTGGTTTTAGGATTTTTTCCTGCTTTTTTCGTCCTCCACGATTGCTGACACTTATCGAGTTTCTTTCTCAGTCGAGTTACTCTCAATTTGCTTTTAAAGGAAAAGTAATCTGGTTTTGAAAGCTTCATGTTTGTTTATACGAAAGACGACTCAATAGTGAATCTACACAGAGTAATTTACGAGACAGTATCGACACTGTACTTTCGAAATAAAATTCCCGTGCTACGGGTATGTTAATAAGTAGTCATTAATTGCAGTAATCAGTGTATTAACAGCTTTTAAATATAGAAAAGCACTTAAACAGGAATTTAAGTAGAAATTTTAAAATTAATATTAGTATTATCTTTATAAGAATGGAAGCTTCAACCACAAAGATATCTTATTGTTATTTGGTGTTAGCTTATATGCAGTGGAATACGTAGAGCATTGTTTACGTGCTAAAATGTAGAATGTAACAGTAATTATTATATAAAGTGAAAAAATGCTTTATAAGCATAGAAATAATAAATAATATAGCAAAATAAATAAATAATAAATAAGATAGCAAAAACAATATAAAGTTGTTGCTCCATTACAATATTTTGCTAATGATTCTTCATTTAATTATTATGTATTTTTACTATTCTCAAAATTCTCTCTTTTTTATTAAGAAGTATGCAGTAGCCATTGTTGAAATCTTTTGAAATGCTAAGGGGTATTAATTGAATTAATGATTTTTTTTTTCAACATTTCATTTTTTGTTAAAATTTTGTTAGACATATTTTCTTGATTTTTTTGAAATACTTAGAATTTAAAAATAATTTTAAAATTTTTTACGACGAGAAAAATTGCGTCTGCGCGTCCATCTAATGCAGTTTTTTAATAGTAAGGAGCTTCCGTAGCATAAAAAGTTGGTCTGCAGTTCTTAAATTCAGATCATTATTGTCCTTAACTACAACTACTTTTTTAAATTTTATCATATCGATAATAGTTGCTGGTATATCTTATTTTGCTTTTTGTGGAGATGAACCACAAAGTTGCATATTTTTTTCTTTCTTTCAAGCAATAAAATACTTGAAAATGAAATACAAGTACGAGAAGACACAAGTTTGATTTTTCTAATTTACCAACCATCATTTGAATTCCAAGTAATTATATTTTTTCTTAATATAAACAAATAAAAAGAGAACTTTAACATGTGTATCTTATTATATATATATGGTGGTGTATTTATGTTTTATATAACGACATTCAAGTGTTATATAACGACATTTTAGAATTTTTTTTCGTTTTTTTGTAGATTCTAAAATGTGCTTGATTCTAACACCAACAGTGTAGTGAGGATCAGAAAGTCGATCAAGACAGACTGACAAGCGATGCAAATGAAATGCACAGCCTCTTACAGTCCTTATTAATTTCTGTACTTAAGTGATATTTAGTCGAATAATAAAACAATGAAAAGAAAATAAGAATTGCCTAATGTTCTGCTGCAATTATGAAATTACATTTAGTTGAAATGTAAACATATATTACTTAGAAGAAGTTTTTCTTGTCTTAAAATATAACCTTTTCCCCCACAATATTAGTCTATTATTTAACTTTTATTCGGATCTTTGTTTACTCTAGAGATTACTGTCATTTTCAGCTTAGTTATTTTGTTTATGTTTAGTCTCGTCAACTATAATTGTTTATTTATTTAGATATGAATTATAAAAGTCAACATTTACGATTCACCTCTTTTGAATGCCTAAAAGCTTATTTGTTTGCTTATATTTTAAGCTGAATCTTTTGAAAGATTGTTGCAAATTCTCACCTAAAAGACCTACGTAACTATCTATCAACTAGATATAAACTCTATAATTATTTATATACGAACTATATGATTGCTAATTGTATACATTATATTTTTAATTCATTTATTTGGTTCTACTTATAGTTGCATGAAAGAAATATAAATGGGAATGACAGAACGTTTAATGTGTGTATTAGTTGAATGGAGAAAGCCTACATACATTATTAAAAAAATACATCATTAGCACTACCGGCTTCTTACAGAAATAATTTCTTATCGGTTTCTTACAGCAGTAGTTTCTTACCGGTTTCTTACATCAAAATAAAAGAATAATCCTACTCTTTTACTGCTTCACCCGAAGAAATACTTCAGTGTTGTAAGAAACCGGTATTGCTAATGGTATATTTTTTTCTTATTCTTTGTGTAGGTTATTTCTATTCAACTAAAAATCAATAACTTTGAGAAGAACTTTTTAACATTATAATAATAAGAGAAGTGAACTTTGAATCAATGTTGAACTTATCACTTTTCAAATATTTAGAGGAATACTTGAAATTATAAACATTAAACATTTGTAAATCTTTAGATTTAATAGTAATCTTTAGCATTGAAAGATTAGCGGTTTTGTTTTTCCTTATTCACGCTTTTATGAAATCTAATAGCGTTGGAAAGGCGAATTCAAGTATTATTTTTTTGGTTTTCGGTCATAAAAAGTATAATATCAGTAGAATATAATTGAAATCAGTCGGAAATCTTTAACTTATGGAAAGATGGTTTTGTAATTCAAAAGAACAAAAAACAAATTTCTTTTTTAAAAGCTGTAATTGTATTTCGACAATTTGAAATTATTATAATGCTTTCCAGAAAGAAAAGTTACATTTGATTTATCTGTTTAAGGAATTCTAAAAAAATCACTAAATTAAATAACAAATTAGGTTTTGTCATTATGCCTATTCAGAACTCAAAACTTTCGAAACCTTCTTGTTTTGAGTAAGTTTTGAGTTCTGAGTAGACATTAGGTATTTTCTGCTGCATAATGACAAAACCTAATTTGTTATTTTTATTTTTCATTAATTAGAAAAGAAAGAAACTTTGTAGAGGAAGAATCCTTTGCTAATTAGTTTGGAAACTATGAACTGGTAATTAATCCAGTCTTGAAAATATTAGTGAGGATCCGGTTCCAGAAAGTGAATTTAAGAACCACACCCTCTCAATAATAAATATGCGTTTAGATGGTCTCTTGCTCAGCATCCTCAGATATAATTGTTTCGGAGCATTATTCTTGGAATAAGAATCATTCTAGCTAACTCTGTAAGCTAAATAATAAAACAACACTTAAATATCTATTCTTGCATTACCTAATTTGTAGCATTAAAATCTGTCCAAAATTTAACATTGAATCGTTATGGGTGAAAAATGGATATTTATTTTAAATATAATATGTTTGAGTTCATTAAATATGAAAAAATTATCAATTACCTTTGTTTGGTTGTAATATCCAGTAACTGTATTCACGACATGAATGTATCATCTGTTAACTTAAAGATCTAACATGATTTAGTCCTAAAATTTGTAGAAAAATAAAAAGGCTTTAGGCTAGAAAATATCTGAATACTTTAGAATAAACAGAAGAGATATTAAAAGATTAATAGTTATCTTGGAAAGTCTTGGAATCCTTAATCAAAAGTTTGTTCCTTACTTCAAAGACTACGTTATGTGTATGCTATAAATCTGAGTAATGATAAAGAAGCTACTCGTAAAATAATAATTAAAAAAAAAGGAATTACTTTTATAAATATAAGATCAGTGATTTAGTGATTGATAATTTAATAATGTCGAACATAAAAATACTTTAATATTCTTTTTTAATGGGTTTATATTTTTATATTTTTACTAATTTTCATTGTCGTTTTCAAAAAATAAGAGTTTCACATTTATTTTCTCCTTTTAAAGACTTCCCAAAATTCAGTACATTAAGAAATTTTTCAGTAAATTGAATAAAGCTTTGCTTGCTTCCGAATTGTAACCTGTGAAAACCTAATGTGTTATTAGAAGCGTTTTATATTTAGTTTTAATGTATTTAAGGAATTTCAATAAAATTCTCAAAAACGTAGTAATTCTCATCCTAAAACTACTGAACCATAGACAAAAAAAATCTGATTGAATACAAGCTAGATTCAATCTTGCTTGTATTCAATCAAATGATGTCTCTTGTTTCTTTGTAAATGTAAAATCTTTTAGCGGATCGCAGGCGAAATCGGTTGGCAAGGATACATCAACAATTGCCGTAATTACAGCTGGCCTATATGACGAACACCTCGAAATTATTTTTAAAAAAAAAACAGATATTTATTTTTTCAGAATTAAATCGGAACAATGGAATATTTTTTACAGTCAATTTTAACTGAATTTCAATTTTTATAATTGAAATTTACTTCAAAAAATCGAAGTTTACAAACTTTACCCAATCAGTATTAGCACTGAACAGTTCAGTAACAACTTTAGCAGTGATAACAGATATTTTCAGAGATCCAGGGACTACCATTAAAGTTTCACAGGTATCGATGTTTAAATTCCATATTTTTTATCTCAGCGCGAAAGCAGGCTTTTAGATATCAACATCTCGAATACTTATCTTTAGATGTCAATGAAATTACTTTCGAGGATAATATTCTGTCTTAAGAAAAATAGAGATCATCTACAGTTTCTCGTAATACAGCTGCAAAATTTACGTATTCATTAAATTTACTTAAAAGGTTTTGTCAATTTTCTTTGATAGAAAATATGTTTTAGCAATAACCTTAAATTTAATACATTATTCTGAATATTCTATACTTTTAGACATAGAAGTTCTATTGGAGTCTTATCATTAAAAAATTTTAAGATTTTGTTTATGTTTTGTTACAAGAATTTTTGTTACATTAAAAAACAATGCTACAATTAGAAAGATTTCTTTTGTCATTCTATCATAACCGTAATTTAGTTTATCATTAGATTTCAATGAAGCTATAAGATTAAATTTTAATAATATAAAGTGAAGGCAAGTTATTTCGACAGGTGATATTTAAGTGGAAGACTGGGGATAATGTCAGCTTCAAACTATGATGAACTTATCCTTTATTTTTTCTGTGTTATACTTTTGCTAAAGTTTATATAGAGCCGTAGAAACCTCATTTAAAGACACTGCTGATCTTCAAATGCAATTTAGAGCTCCGTTTCAATGGAATTTGGCTCACGATGAGGGAGCCAGTGACTCACGGTTCAACTCCTAAATGCTGTGTTTTGCAGCTCTTTATATTCGCTTCCAGTTCCGATTTTCGCTGTAAATCTGCCATCCTTGCAGACGGGGAACCTAAAGAGCGTTTAAAATCAGAGTTTTTCCTCTTATCAAAGTGTTGTGGCTCGGTTGCGGCTGATGTGTTAGTCTGGATAATGGTGTGGTCATGGCTGAGCTGCGGTTTTCTAATGTCCGCCAGGCTTTTAGTTATTGGCAACAACTACTGCTGCAAATAGAAGACGGGAATCTGGTTCCGCCTTTGAAAGCTTATTATTAATTGCATTACACGAATTAATCTGTTGATAAGTAATTAATATTGGTATTAATACATCCACGATGTATAAATACATCCATCGAAATGAAAGATTTTTCTCATTTAAGGAAAACAGTTGAAAAAGTTAAACAAATCAGATGGCCTAAGTTTACAATAATTCTCAAAATTTATGAAATTCTCAAGAATTATAGAAGAAAATGATGAATTGCAAACCTTGTTTTTTTCTAAATTTATTTTAATAATAAATAATAAATGAATGTTTTTATAGCAGCAAAAATAAATATTTTGTTTATGTTTTAAATATTGTAATATTTCTAGTTAGGTCTAATCCACAGGAGCTCACTGTGGCCCATCGGGGCTTTGGAGGTAAGGCTCCAACGTTTCAACGCTCGCCCGCCTGTACCCCAGTGAAAGAAACCCCGAGGGCTGAGTAGACCCTAGGACCTGTTTGAAGGAGAAGGAGCGTGGAAGAATCTCTACCCTCCGCCGGGGCCGGGAATCGAAAACATCTCCTCCAACCCGCGGAATATTTCTAGTACAAGAATAGATTGTATGAACAATTTGCCCAAAATAAATAATTATAAAAATGTTATTTATATATACATATATAGAGTGACTCATAACTCCCAGGAACATGAAACATAGCCTCATCTTCAATGATAGTCAAAATTTTCAAATCGGAACAGAGTCATGTGATGTATCATTTCAAACAAAAAGAAATCCAGAAATGATGCAATCAGTTTTTCTGTATTATTCATTTTAATTTTATGAGTGTTTCTCTTCTTGCTGCACATACAAGATGAGACATCGCTGCCAATCACCAGGCCATAACCTGAGACTTCGCTAATATCAGCATAGACCTGCGACAACATATCTGCAGGAATCCTCTCACTGGCGTGAGCTTCGTTGAGGACTCTCAGGAATTACGCTAACACTGCAATTGAGGTTTCAATATTAGTGACTGATCTTAGTGACCAACTGTATCTATCTGACGAAATTTGTCTGTTAATTTCTTCACTCGGCTCTGCGTTACGTGCGACGAATTTCGATCTTTGTACACTCATAAATTTAAAATGAATGATGTTGTACAAAAATTGATTGCACCATTCAGTTTCTGGCGGTTTTCCTTTTTGCAATAATACGTCATGTGGCTCTGTCCCTATTTGAAAATTTTGAGTTGCATTCAAGATGGCAGACTTAAAAATGGCGACCATGTTCTGGAAATATCCTACAATGTATGCGACCTCACCCATTCTTTGCTGGGATTACTCAAATATTTCATTTTCCCTTCCGTTTCCTACGACATTTGATTTACCCATTATATATATAGATCGCTCATAGCAACGCTGCAATAACATCATATATATATACTGAAATTAATATATATCGTTATATTGTATAAAAAAAATTGGGAAGGGCGCTACCATGTCCATTTTATATCTCTTGCGGTTAATCGAATCGTCCGCACACGACATTTATATAATGATGGATATCTAAGCAATCTCAAGTAATATTTTTGCAGTTCCAATGGTAGCTTATAAGAATTTTGAAAGAGGTATGATTGTCGGGAACCGGGAGATGGGGCACTACTCTCGGAAAGTACGACAAAGTTCGGATTCACACGTTCAATTATATCAAGTCTATACCTGGACTATATTCGAAATCATGGAAAATATCCAACGACTGATATGGCCAAAAAAAAGCCATTGATGCTTGTGGACATCGACGTCAAGCAAGCCTTTTAAACATCCGGCCGATTGCTGCAAATAACAGCGGAACTCAATACTGTGACCACTACTAGCATCAGTGATCGAACACTGCAAATTCTAAGGAGTTCCGGAGCCTACGGCTCACGAGGGCGCCATTGTTTACCATACAACACAAGGATTTCTGCCTTTCCAGGGATCGGGAACACTGCCACTGCATAGCTGGAAATCTATAGACTAGTCCGACGAATTGCGGTTCCAACGGTTTCGGGCAAATGGGCGACTCCGTATGAGACGAAAACTCCTGGTGTCACTGAATCCCAAATGCCCACAAGGAACAATAAAGG
>JAFIDM010002131.1:36537284-36584666 GCA_023159025.1 Thereuonema tuberculata
GTAAACAATAATGCTGACAGATTTATTTATTATCTCCATGGTTTTTCAAAGTGTCTAGCTCCCAGCTAACATCCCAAATTAATTCAAGATCAATCTTAGCTTAAAGTCATTTCTTTGCATTTATGTTCTCCTGTGGAATTTCATTAGTGAATAATATATAATGGATTGTATATTAATTCAAAATTCCCTTTGATTCAGTGAAATTGCATCTTACTGGAAAAAAAAAATAGACTTGAATTTAAACTTCACCAACTAACTTTCATTTAAAGGGTCTACATCCAATAACTGTTTCTTAAAAATCCTCTGAGGCTTTAGTTTTTTTCAGAAAACCCAATAGATCCTATCAGGTCTATGCAGTTACTGAATTACACGATCTCTACTGAACTGAAGATTACCGTGAATAATTACACTTGTAAAAAATTAGGTTTTATTGTAATTTAATGCTTTGCTTATTGGGCTAATTCATAAATATCTATATCTCTATTAAAGATTTATTAATCACTATTAATGAATTTTTAACATGTTTAACATGTGAAAGGCCATTTCGACTTCCCTTTTAATTATTGATCTTCTAAATTCATGACTCAAATTACATCTAGATACTAGAGTTTCCTAGTCTCATGAATGCTAGGATATGAATAGTTACTGATTTCTCGGATATTGAAGTTTACACGTAGTTCTGTCCTGTATCCAGCGAAGTCACAGTTACGTATTTGGTAACTTTATACTAAATGGCTACTAAGGCTTCTTTATTTCAGTTACTGTCGTATTACAAGTGAAAATGACAGTTTGGCGGCTGTAGCTTCAACCAAAAAGAGCACGATTCCTGGGCAACACCGGTGCTTTCAGGAGAAGGGGACAGAACTATATTTTTGTTGTGAATTCGAAGATAAAGCAATACGTTTAATTTGTAAGAAAACCATTACTTATTATTATTCTTTTAAATGACACTGTCAAATAATTCACTATCAATTATTATCAAAAATTAGTAGGGCATTTATATAATGAAGATTTAATATTAAACATTATTGTAAATGACTTTATCAAATCAGTAATAATGTACTTGGGGTTGGGGTGTTGGAGGATAGGACGCTGCGGCCCTCCAGACAATTTATAAATATATTGGCTCTTATTTTTTTTAAGATTGCCTAAAGTAAGAGGTTATAAGCACTACAAACACTCACTAAGTAGTTGTATGTTTTTGAGTTATCTTGATATGTTGCTAAATCCAGTCTCACTCCAGTCTGACTTTCTAAGAGTGATGTTGTTTTGTATCAGCTTCTAATTTATATCTCCTAATTCCTTAACGCGATAGATTCCAAAAGCCGGCCACTGGACGGTTGAGTGGTAAAGAGGCCAATCGACTCGAATAAGAGTCAGTATATCTGCTAAGTTTTGAGTGTTTATTCTTTTTTCTAATTGTTAGTCAATGATATTTTTTTCAATAGAATATTTAGTAGTTTAATGATTTCGGTGTAATTTAAGGAAAGTGTAGTTAGGATTGGCGTTCTGTCGTAACTTTAAACTCGAATATTCCATCAAAAATATAAGAATATTAAAAATTGCTCTACATTGTAGCTCTCTTAAACAAATATTAAGTAATGAAATAGCATTAAAATTGCTAATTTAATAGCGGAGCAGGAGCATCTCAATTCTAACGCTCAAAAACCATTCTTTACCTATTCTTTATTTCTGCGATTCTTATTTTAAGAATATTAATCTTATTTTCTATTTATTTTTTTTAGCAAATCTGTTGTTTGATTTTTTTTCTTCGGATTTCTAAAACTTTTTCGTGACTTTTACTAATGCATGTAAGTTTACTGTTATTTGGGATACCTAGCTTCAGACTCACAAAAACACTTATACACAACTCCAGAAAGATGTGGTACTCAACACAATACTCATAGTTAGACACAACCACACATTCCTAATCATTCTTGCACACTTCTTTACACTTGGAAATATGTGCTTTGGTCCTTGACCCGTCCTGTTGTCTTTGCTGGGGAAACCCAAGGTTTGAATCTTTTACATAATAATAATAATAATAATAATATATCTAACATCTTCAATATAATTTAAAAAGTATAAAGAAACTATACAATGAAGTAAATACACTAAAAATTTAATGTATATATTAGTTATATACTTTTTATTTTTAGTTAGACTTTATTGCATAATTACTGTAGGATAATACTTTTTTAATTGCAATGAATACAATTTTTAATTAATTATAGAAAAGAACCTTTCCTAAGCTTGCTAAAAAACATTGAAATATATTGACTTGTAGAAGATTCTAATATTTTTAGATAACGGTTCAGTCTCTACTATTTCTCCGTTCATTCCTGCTTTCTGGTCAATTCCTGTTGCCCTTTGGTATCTGTTCTGATGTGGTTTCCCTCATTGGTTGTCCGATATGTGGCGCTTTATCTCCTAAAACCGAAATAGGTCGAAATCGAAAAAATAAAAACTGGTCAGAATAAATGTTGAAGATAAACTCTGCCCCTATAATATTCTTTTTCTTTTTCTTTATTGAGATGAACACGTTTTCTTTTACACTTTGTAACTAATCTTTCATTAAAATTAATCAACCTTATTAGTTTGTCATTTTCGTTTATGTTTATATTTTCTTCGCATCTTCATCAAAATTTCTTTACAAATGTTATGAAGGATTACCCACTGAAATTTAGATAGTGAGGGCATTGTCCAATGATTTTATGGTTCATTACAATTGCTCGTTAGTCGCTATGCTGCAATGAATATTATGAACTGTTAAATGTTATATGTTCTTATCGACTTAATGTGTTAAATCTGGATTACAAGAATTTTCAATCAACATTTTTTAAAATTTTGCGTTAAGGCGATTATTTATATTAATCGATTCATAAAAATAAAAAAATATTAATTCAGCAAGTTAGTCTTATTAGAAAATACCTGCAAGTAAAATTAAATTGAATAATAAATAATGTAAAACTTCATTTGAATTCAGTTTGAAGTTGATATACGCATTTCTATTGATTTTTAACGGTAACCACTGCTTTAAGAGAAGTTAATGGTGGAAGGTCATCAAAATCTCCACTACCTATCTTGACTCGATGACCTATAACTTAGTCGCTCGAAATAAACCGCTTTGACCGAAGGGTATGATGCCTAAGTGGCTATACGGATTAACCATTATTACCAGATGAGGAGAGGCTTCGAAAAATGTAATGCCTCACTGCACAAATTTATTTTGAACTATAAAACATAATACTCAACTGTTCGATTGTTGTTCTAATGCACAGCTCACTATTGTATAGATCTTTCTATTATAGTCAAAAATAAATTCATGCACCACACATCTATGTAACATACGTGGGGCATTATCATACGTCGCAGGAAAATTTACTACATTAGTTAGAGTATCATATGAAGAAATGTAAAGTAGGATGTTAGTTATTTAAATTTACTTTTTAGAAACGCTTACAGCCGTTTAGTCACAGCCTTGTGGATAAGGCGACGGCCTGCATTGACCTTTGTTCGAATCCCGGCTTAGATGTTTCTTTCTTGATCTGTGTGTGTTTCTCTTCGTAGGGGACAAAGTCTGACTGTCAACTTAGAGATGAGTCCTGGATAGTTATCCAAACGATAGCAGCATTAATTACCCCATCATAGAGAGGAACTCTCTGACTAAAAAATCAGATCCGAAAAAATTTATCTGGGGATAAGTCTCAACAACACAAAAGAAACGTTTATTTATACTTTTAATGTTGGAAAATATAGTAATCAGAACATAATATTATTATTTATTTTTTTTACTAAATTTCTAATGGAACTTTTTTCATTTCCTACCATTTTACTTTCTAAAATGTTCTCTTATTTTTTCTTCCCTTTTTATATTTTGCTTAAATTTTTTATTTCAACTGGATAGAAGTTTGTTTTAATAATATTTTCTTGTCGTAATAAAACGATAGTTTTGTTTTATTACTAGAATATTTTCGAAAAGCTTTCAATGCTTTGTTGGATTTTTTTTTGCCAAAATTTCGTTTAAAAACTATTTTTTAAGCTTTAGTTTTTAAATACTTACAATTTGTTAGTAATTGCTTCTGGTGTTACGAAGGTGCTGAGAATTATTTTGACTTATTAGACCAGAGGTTTTCATTTCAGTAAGGATTTAAGCAAATGGAATTTATCATCAATAAAGAAAATCCTCATTTTTGAGGCTATTATTCTTATTTCTCCAATTAAAATATCATTATTTGTGGCATATTTCGAACTTTTTATCCTGACTAGTGAATTGTACAAATAATTAGGAAAACAATTTCTAGTATTAAACCTGTGATTTTTGTATCTTGATCCAGTTAACTCCAAATTGAAACAACATATTTTGAAAATAAATTTGAAGAAGTAGGCAATTTTTGTGTAGCTTTCTGCTGTATTATCGACCCTCGTTATATCAAATTAATGTTTTTGGAGTTCAAAAGAATAAAATAAAAAAATTTGGTAATCATGTGTATTAAATGAAAAATCGACCTCTACACAGCAGATAGTTGAAATCATAAATGACAGCAGACTTGACTCATTTTTCGATTCTGTTTCAAGAAGGTAGTCTAAAGGTAAGTTTTTAACAATCATTTTGTGTAATTTGGTAAGTAAATTAGATTTTCATTGAACTAACTTATTTTACTGCATTGCTGACTGAGCATTCGAAGTTAATGCTTCAAAATACTGTACATCAAGTTGTACATGTTTTTTCTCTGTTTGTCTATTTGTTTAGCTACTTAATAGTTAATCAAGCTGAAACAGATGACTGCTTTCTAAAACTTTGGTACATAGCTTATTTGTGATCAACTGAAACATAGGCACATTTATATACGTCTGCAGCATTCCCATTCCTCAAGTAGTAACCTGAATTCCCTATCGCATTTCTTTAAAATTTGATAGGATGCTTATTTAATTGTCCAACGTGTAGTATGAGTATCATTATTTCCCCATTCCTCCCCATCAGTACTCAAAATTAATGCTACAGGATACTATAACAACTAAGTGTCTAAGTGTTTACTAAGTGTTAGTAAATATACTGAATTTAGAATATTGCATGCATAATTTGTCCTACAATTTGAAAATTCAAATAGATGTTTATATATAGGTGATTATATATAGATACAGTATTATAATCTGAGATAGCAAACAGAAAACAACAATTGCACGAACTGTAACGAACTTTATATTAAATAAAAAATCATTAAATATGGAATTGCTGAACAATAGATTATAAGATGCAAGTAGGTGGTAATTGAATAACACAATAGGATAAAACTGGAAATGCTATCGTGGAAATGCTATATAAAGGTCAATGTTGTTTATAGTTCACGAACTACAGTAATTATTAACCACATAAATTGTTATAGTGTTAACTTTAAAGAGTATTTTGGAATTAAATCAACGACTGACGTTTATTTCCAAAATTATAGGATTTTCATATATACTAAGATATAATAATATGAAGGTGATTTTCGTAATATCGTAAATATCTTTAAAGTCATTTCTAAATTTCATATACCTACAAGCGATATTTCATAGAAGCCATCGTTCTGCTTTTTCAATTTCTGAATTTCGCAAATTAAATAAAGAGCTAATCCTGCATCAGCAAGGATAAAGGTTATGCAGTTAATAGTAACACCTTGTCTTATTTCCAGGACTTAACGCGGAATAAAGACGATAAATTTAAATAATTGATATCAAAATTGTTTATGTTGAAGGCTATGACTTATTATTTGTTTTTTTAGGCCAATGAGATAACTTCAGTGTGTATACATTGTTGCTTTTGCTACTAGTTTATCTACATTGTTGCTATTGTTAAAAGATCTTATTATTGTTGTTTTAATTTGCGAAATTCAGAACTTGAAAAAGCAGAACAATGGTAACTGTGAAATATTGTTTATAGTTATATGAAATTTGGAAATGACTTTAAAGAAGAAATATATTTAATGAAGGTGATTTATTCTAGGATAAGCATGCATAAAATTCACGATAAAATACATTCAAATAATGATACATTCAAATAACGAACAATGATCTGATTTATAATTATTTATAATTACACCTTATACATAGTATTACAAAAAGAATAAAATTTAAAAATAAAGATACTGATATAATTGAATCCAATCATATGGCCGAGTGGCCATAATTAAAGAGATGTTTAGAGCCCAAATATCAAAAACCTAATGTACTGAACTACATCAAATTTGGTGTGAACACTGTTTAGACCATAAGGTTTTGATTTCTAAAGGAAAAAAAAAATATTTCAAAATTTCGCCATTAGGAGGGAAGAACGGAGCTCGAAGCTACATGTGTAGAGATAATTGAGCGTAATATACTCATGGACAAAAAAATTAGCGCACCAAGAAATAATTGCGGGATCGTAACGAAACTTGCAGTGAAGGTACATGTCGGGGAGATATGCAAATGATTAGAAATGCAGCGTGATTGCGCATTACGTATAGCCGGTAGAGGGTGTTGAACATCGTACTCTGTGGAGTATAAAACAGGTAACCAAAGCTTGTTTGAGTATGCTGAATCATTTACAAAGGAAGAGCTGAGGTAGACATGGCATTACGCCGTGTTCGAAGACAGTATACGCAATTGTCGCAGTTTGAGAGAGGGAGAATCGTCGGGATGATGGAAACTGGGTGGTCAGCTAGGCGAGTAGCTCGTCAATTAGGCCGCTCTGATTGTGATGTGAGGAGGTGTTGGGACCAGTGAACCCGAGAGATGTCATGCACACGAAGACCAGGCTCAGGACGCCCTCGACAGACCAGTCGTCGAGAAGACCGCCACATAGTCAGAAATGCACGCGTACAGCTAACTGCTTCATCGGCCGCCATCCAGGCACAGGTAGCACCTTCACTAGGGGCCGCTGTGTCTTCTCGAACCATACGAAGGCGCCTGGCTGAAGGACAGTTGGTATCGCGGCGCCCATTACGTGTGCTGCCCTTGACGCCCACCCATCGACGCCTCCGTTTGGAGTTTTGCCGCGCACGAGGAAACTGGACTGCAGCGGAATGGAACCAGGTCGTCTTTAGCGACGAATCCAGATTCAGTCTCGGCAGTGATGACAATCGTGTTCGTGTGTGGAGATCCCGTGGTGAACGCTTCAATCCTGCCTTTGCTGTACAGCGACACACCGCTCCCACAGCTGGTGTGATGGTATGGGGTGCCATTGCCTACAATACACGGTCACCCCTAGTATTGTTCCGTGGCACCATGACAGCCCAGCGGTATGTTCATGAAATCCTGCAACCACATGTGTTGCCACTCATGCAACGGCTCCCAGGAGCCATTTTTCAACAAGACAATGCTCGGCCTCATACGGCAAGGGTGTCACAAGACTGTCTCCGCACTGTTACTACCCTTCCTTGGCCTGCCCGATCCCCAGATTTGTCTCCAATCGAGCATATCTAGGATCATTTGGGACGACGAGTTGGGCATCCCACGAGTTTGAACGAACTAGAGGCAAGGTTACAGCAAATATGGAACGAAATGTCTCAAGACATCATACAGAACTTGTATGACACAATGCCCGATCGTATCGCATCGTGCATTCGCGCTAGGGGGGGTCCAACGGCGTATTAACTCCTCCGTTCTTTTGCCTTTTTCTCTGATTTTCTAATCATTTACTTATATCAAAGTAGTCATTACGTATGTAAATTTTCGTTTCATTTTGACGACTCCTTCTTGGTGCGCTAATTTTTTTGTCCATGAGTGTATATAAATAAATTACAATCAATAGTAATTTTTATTTGACACCATTTTCAGATTTGATTCAATATGTTTCCCTTACAACTTCTCCAATAACTGCATTCTGTGAACAGAATTCCTTCAGCAACAGATCTCCCATAATTTGCCTCACAGTGTTTTCAGTCCTTTAGCGTTACTAAGTTATCCACGCCACCGTGGTACACCACGCTTTTCAAATAGCCCCATAATCAAATATTACAGGGAGTGAGATCAAGTGAACAGGGCTGGCCAACTCATAGGAAACGTTCAACTAATTATTCTGTATTCGGTGAAATGCTGCCGTAAGACTTTCTGTACACCCAATTCAATGTGAGGGGATCCTCTATCTTGCAAAAATATGGTTTAAATTTGTAAGTAGCAATAAGTATATTCATTGCAGAGTGAATCGCAGAATCCAGTGGTGCGGGAAGGCGTTAATTTCAGGGATGGGCACCTCACAGAAGCAACATATCAAAAATTTTAAAGCAATTATGTCCAGCTGCTTTAGCAGGGATATCGTGAATTATTTTTGAGTAAAAAATAAACTAAATACGAATATGTTTTTAATTTGACCCTAAATAATCAGAATTATTAGGGATGGGCAGACTTAAAGAGTAAGACTTTGACAAAGTAAATTTTGATTCTCAGTTAAAAATTTCGTCATTCTTCTTAAAATATCGTTTTAAACTTCTTCAGTATAAATCTGAATTTTATTAGTAGATCGTTACTACTACTACTTAATGAAATACTTTCTTTGTTTTGTTTTTATAACGAAAGTGATAATAATAAAATAAAACTTAGAAAATATAACTTAGATTGCTTAACTTTTGTGCTATTGATTTTAAATCGTTATTGTTGAAACGGTAAGAAACCTTTACATCGAAGAATTAATGAAATATAAATGTTTAATAACTCAGCACTTCCATTTCCCCCAAAATTCTTGAAAAGGCTTTGTATACCTGAGAATAGATGATGTTGAAGCATCGAAAAATCGATTTTAAAAATATAAATTATATTCAGCCCTTCGTTTTGAATCACAGTGGTGCAGTTAGGAGTGAAATATGAGGTTTGCGACCTACGTGATGCCCTTCATTCTATTGTGGAGAAGAAAAATGATTGGGAAATGTGTTGCCTGAATACTGGCTTCATAGTGCCTCCGAATGGATTATAAATAACAAGAAAACAAAAGAAATGTTAACCTCTGACTCGACCTACAACGAGATAAGACAGTTGATAAATAGACACTTTTCACAAGACCTTAGTAGGGACAAGATTCAGAGCAAAATTAATTCTTCAATAAAAGTAACTTCATTAAGTAGATTGATCAACGTTACCTAAGCTTCATTAGAGTAAATTTAATTGGTTTCTGTCTCGTGATCTTTTCACTGTATTTCCATTTGGAATATTTAAAGAGGAAAAAATAAAAGTTTTTGTTTAATAAAAATTTTATTGCTATATCTCTGCATTAATAGTAACTTCCGATTAAAATAGAAATACACAAGAAAAAATTCCAATGAAAACATTTTTTTAATAAAACTTGTTTATTACTAAAAAAACTCCATACTTTACCAGCGATATTGCGCAGGGTAATTCCCTGCTTCTTTACTTTGTTTCAATTTCTGAAATGTAAAATTTACTGCATTATTACTATAACAAACTGTAAATTAGAGAAGATTACTATTTCTGTAACATATAAATATATAACTTTAATATTTATGTACAGTATATAAACATTAATATTATATATACTTTATTAAGAGAAGGGTAATAAAAATTGAATGAATTTAGAGATGCCAGAAATGAGAGAAAAGAAAGAGAAAACAAATACAGAAAAATTGTTAGATGTATTTTAGAACTTGATTTTCTTTTTGTAAATCAAATTGAAGCAGAATAAGAGATCAATAATGTTGCTTCAAGTTAATGATTTCCAAATAATTTACACGACAGACGAATGGACGAAAAGTGAGGGATACGGAGGAAAATAGATGAAAATTATATATTATCCATCGATTTTATAACAAAAGCGATTATATGCTGATAATTACATGTATATTATCATAAAGCTTGTATATAAAGTATTACGCTTATATGTATGCTTACTATTATACATATGTTATCTGTGTATATATACTGTATATATTTCAAGTATGTACTTGTAGTTTGCATGAGTATTATATACATCATGTATCTGTACATGTATATGTACGAGCATTATACGTTCATGAATGTATGTATATATGTATGTATACATGTAATTATACATTGTATGTATCAATATTCCACATATGTGCATTTATCTAGCGGCGTGTTTATACAAAATATTTGAAGAAATCAATAAGTACTCATAAGAAATAACTTGACAATGTAAATATTTCTCACTAAAGTTAAAATACAAAACTTAATGCTTCATCTCAGAATGGTCACAGTTTACTCACTCGTTTTTAAGCCTTCTGAAGCCCACACAATAAAGTAATGACAAAGTGTTTGAAAAAAAAGGCTTTCATTTGAGGCCCTTATTTGAATCAGGCATATTCATGTTGAGAGTATAGTCTCTAAAAGCTTTTCCGAGTTCTTCTTTAACTAGTTAACGAAAAGAATTTTGAAATAAGATCTCTTCAACCAGGAAAAAATATTTGCCTTTTTTACCTAGACGTATCTGAGGTAAAAAGATAAATAATGTTTGGAACATCGAATGCTACAGGCTTCAACAAACGTTTCTGACTTTACATTGCTGTTTGTCGTTTCGTCTTTTATTAAAAAAGTATATTGTAACTTTGTACTAAATGTAATGATATTTTCCCCTCAGATCAGTTGGATATCCATTACGACAAAATTAATAAAAATATTATAATTTGGTATATAATCATACCTTATTTGAAGTCGATATTTAGATGTGTAGAAGTTTTTATCTATAATTAGGGAAGTCAAATTTAGTTTTTCTACACATGCTCAAAAGTTAAGAGATCATAACTTGGCAAAATGGTGCAGTAGATCCTACGTGTACTAATACAAAATATAACAACACATAAAGATGGCAGCACCGCTGCGGAGAAAAAAGCCGAAGACATCAGTGTGGAAGCAGCACCTGTTATTGCTGATTTTGTGCCATACATCGTAGTTGTTGTAGTTCCATGAACAGAATAATTACAGTTTGTCATGACCCATTGTAACATTTGGAATTCACAATAAGGACGTGTCACTGGGCGAGTAGAAACCGTTGATTTACAGTAAAACCATTGGCGGCGTCGCAGCTTCATATCCAGATTGTGGAGAAGATTCCAACAGGAATTCCAAGATTGGAACACAGGTTGGGACTCGCTAGAGACCTGGCAGCAGCCGAGGGATAGCAGTATCGATAATCGGCAGTACTAGCCGATTAATGAGACCGTACTGCTCGAAGACTCGTGCGGTGCCCCTCTAAATTCATCCATTGGACATTGGTTTGGGGTGATGTGAAAACACTCAGCATGGACACAAGCGCTGTGCCATATAGTGTTTTTTGGCATAAGGTGGGCGCACATACACCACTCCACATCTTGAAAGGTGCGCCGTACGGGACAGGTATACCCACGACTGCATCCTTTAGCAGTACGTGCGACTTTATAGCAGAGCGTGTGGCCTAACTTCCTATACGGCCGCACTGGTGGCGAAGTACATTATCTACGAGAATATCTGGGAATGGATTTGCCAGCCTATCCATCGGACCTGAATCCGATCGAATATCCCTAGTTCGCTCTCGGAAGGCGCATTCTGCAACACAGCCACCTCCAGGTCTCTCCACTATCTCAACACAGCATTGGTTCTGAAATGGGACTCAAGTATTGGTGGATGGCAGCCTGCCAGAACGTTGTGCTACACATGTTGAAGTGCGGAGTGACCACACAGTGTCCTAAATAGTGTCTGCATCATCTTCAGGCGGCAGCCTGAAGCTGAATGTACGCTTCACGTTCGCTCCAAAAGGAATTTCGGGCGGTTTTTGTATTTTTCCCGCAGCGGTGCTGCCGCCTATATCTTTTGTGTTTACTTTGTATTAGTAGGACCTACTGCTCAATTACATCAAATTTGGGATATTTAGATGCCTGGAATGATCCGAAGTTGAAAATTCCTTAACTTTAAAGAATGAGTGTATATACTGTTTTAATATAAGATCAATATAAAATATTCTACAGGATTATAATTTGCCGTTATAAATACTGTAGATCCTCTTCATTCGAAAGCTTTTTAATCGACATAAATGAACAAAATAATGTGAAACCGAACTCAAATGAAAAGTACACCATTTTAGCGAATCATCATTCACGTGTTGAAAAAAAAATATTTTTCGTAATAACTATAATACATTATAACAAAAAGTCATTATTGAATAAGACAATGCCATCTATGGTATTACTGTTAGTATTCTATCGTTTTTCAGTTTGAAATGTTAGTCAAAAAAATAGTTAATTAGAAACTTCTAAGCTGTACAGCTTATGTGTGCAATATTGCTTTTCTTTAATTTTTCAAATGATCATAATTAACATATGAAATTTCAAGAAAATACACTAACAACAATTATAATATTAATAATCCATATCCAGTATTATCTCCACTGATAATGACATTCCTTTATCTTAATAAGAACTTGAAATTTTAGGGATGGGTTCCCCTTATGACGTACTTACTCATAAGAATTTTGGGAAATTCCACCCCAAAAGGATGTAAACGGGGGGAAGGGGAGTAATTTCTTGAAGGATGTGCATATCTCGGAAATCGTTTGAGTTGGAAACAAGAAATCTGACATGTATGTTCTTTGTCAAAATGAAAAAGATACGTATTCGGCAAATTTCGATACTGGCGTTCTATGGGGTGTTACTGGAAGGGGAAGGGCATCTTTTTTGAAAAGTATTCATATCTTGGAAATCGTTTGAGTTGGAAACACGAAATTTGACTTGAGTGTCCTTTGTCAAGAACGAAAAGATGCGTATTCGATGAATTTTGGATATTCTTATCATAAGGGGTGTAAACGGGGGGCGCGGCGTTTCTTGAAGGGAAGAGGTGATTCTTTCTTGAAGGGTCTGACTATCTCAGAAACTGCTTAAGCTAAGAACATGAAACTAGGAAAAAGCTCTCTTCTAAGAAATATATGCTCAAAGATTTTTCGAAATAAATAAAAAATACCTGAAGGGTGAACGGAAAGAGGAAAGAGGGGTGGGGAAACAAAAATCTCAGAAACTGCTTAAGCTACAAACGTTCAGCTCGGTAAAAACACTGTTTTTAAAATAATAAAGAAATACATGTTCAACGTTTTTTCCAAAATAAAAAATGCCCGAAGGGTGAACTAAGAGGAGGAGCTTTCTTAAAGGGTGCACTTATCTTGGAAGCTGTTTAATTTAGAAACGTCAAACTCGGGAAACATTCTCTTCTTTGCAAAATGAAGTAATATATTTTCAAAGGTTTGGCGAAAAAACAATACCCGAAGGGTGAACACAGGAGAAGTTTCTATAGAAAAGTAGTGTCCTCACTGACTCACTAACGCACAATCGAAACTTTAAATTTTAAGGTTTCTTAATAAGAACTTGAAATTTTAGGGATGGGTTCCCCTTATGACGTACGTACTCATAAAGATTTTGGGAAATTGGGTTAAACGCTTTCGCAGGTTTGACAATTTTTTTTCCCTAAAGGGATGGAGAAAGGCAAGACAGAGACAGAACGTCCTCTGATCTCGATGAAATTTGATAATTAAGGTGGGGTGGGGGTGGGGGTGGATTTGGGTTACAAAATACAATTTCATTTTTAACTTACGTTTGATTTTTTTTAACGTTAGAATAAATCTGTGAATTACAATTTCTTCATTCTCAACATCAGGACAACTCTTTTTTTTAACCTGCGCAAAGTACGGATATATTGCTAGTTTAAGTATATATTGAAGACAATTGATTTCAATTGAAAGTTATTGAAATGTTAATGGACGTAACTAGTAAATTTAAAAATTTAAAAGCATTTTGTTTTAGCTTCAATCATGATATTGATAGTATGCTAAAAATGAGCTATAAAAAATAACTAAAGGAAATACGAAGAATTAATGCTTGTAGCTCTGAAAATATTTTCGAACATTAAGCCTGGAATCTATTACAGTTCACAGCTTGAGCTAAATTCACTTCGGCCAATTTTTCCAACTTGCTAATTTAGTTTCTGAATTTTCAAGTATAATTAAATCTCAATTGAGGTTTAAAAGAAACATAGGTGTGGAAGGAAAGTAGAGAAGCAGTATAGCAGGAAATTCTGTTATTAAAAGTTTTAATAAGTAAAAGAATGAAGAAGAAAAGAATAATAATGGAATGTCTTTTGAGTCAAATTCCTTTTGTGGTGAGCGTTTAGCTGCTCAAGGATTTGATTTCCACAACATAATATTGCGTTTTGTTTTGTTTTCTTTAGTTCTTGAGGGGACATTTCCCATCCGAAGAAGATATATTTCCTCCCATCGTAGGCTTTTGGCTGAGTAGCCTTTGTTACCTAATAAGCTCGAAACAGCTGTCCTAAGGTCTCAGCTTGACCTTAAAAGGCATTCCATTAAAATTTTACTTAAAGCTTAAAATTTGTATTAATTTAGTATTATTTATCCAATTATCTTCATTTTTAGAAAAACTTTTCTTTGCATTAGAATAATGCATTAGAATTGAAAGCAGTCGTATATATTTTATACTTTTATTTTCTGAAATTTATTATTTATCTGAAGCTGATTTTATTCAATATCACTTTTATTAGTTCTCCAATATGGCTCTTCACTTCTTAGATAGCGAATCGCAACATCTTTCTGTTATTAAATTCATTGACCGAAACGGTGTTTGAATTGAAGACGAATGTTTATCGTTTTTCCGGTGCATGAATTCTGAATGACTGAAAATATGAACATGTTTAAATAGAAAACTTTTTAGTTAATATATTTTTTATATATTTTTTTAGGAAAGTAAGGCTTATCAGATCACTCAGCCTGTACCAGAGTTGGGCAAAATCGTAATTGAATTAATCGGTAAAGCATTACATTGTAATGGTAATTATGAACCAGAACTTATAGTTAGCAGTATATTGTGAATTGTGAAGTGGCAATTATAATTACATTGTAATTGTAATGACAATTTGTAGGTAACCATTGTAATAGTAATGGTTAATGGTAAAGTACGAGTATATGTTGGTAATTAATCAAATATTTATGGTAAACAATAAAATGCTAATAAATCAGCAGTCATTACGCCATTACAGTTTTTTTGGGTTATTTGAACTTATGAACGTCCGAATTGTTCTACCCTCGGACTTGAAATGTTTGTACGTAATATTTGGAGATTTTAAATGTTGTATGAACACCCCCTTCCCAGCAGCCTACTTGTATGAAATGAGTCGTTATCTTCTTTCTCACCTCAAAGAAAAAGATTTGAACGAAATATTAAATATGAAGTTAACATATATTCGATATGTACTGGTATATCGGTTAGAAAATATGTAAAAAATGTAAGCAATATCATATCGCTTCCGTACATTCTGGAATATGCTACACAACACTTCGCTCTGTCTGCTACATTACCTGTCCGGATTCTCTAGAAATAGCTTTTGGAACAGGAAACCTATACAACATATTAGTGGTTGGTAATTATTAATTCGAAATTGTGTAATTTCATTACCAGATAATTCAATTATTTCTCAGTTACATTATTAAATAATTGAATTACATCCTGTGCAATGTAATGCATTACATATTAATATAATTAAATTGTGCAAAACATATTTGGGATTACAGGTTAATACATTAATTTGTAATGCATTGCACGTTAATTGCAAACTGTACTTCCATTACTTTTAATGCGTACGCTGAACGTATACGTCTTAATTTATAAATTTTGAACCACTGGAGGATCCTCTTGAAATTTAGTATGCATACTTAAAGCTTATACTTGATCTACTTTTTATGTTTCAGATTGGGCCCAGATAAAAGAAAATTACACAAGCAGATGATAACAATTCCTAAAGAAAAGCATTGGAATCTAAACAATGGATTCCTACCCTTATTTCTATTAATATTTATTGTGTAAAACAGTGAAAAGTGACTAATTTATGAATTATAAATGATTTTATACAATTCAAAATTAATTCGCTTAACTTAAGTTAGTAAAATGATGATTTAATTTTTTCACGAATAAATACTGCATATTTTCAGACCTCTCTTTACTGAATATCAAATGCAATGAAAGTAGCTTTTATTAAATAAAAACACGTAATTTTTAATTATTATCAATTAATGAGAAATAATAAATAATAAATTGAGCTGCTTTAACTTTGGGAAAGCAAAGTTCAAAGGGATGCTTACCGCCTAAAATTTACAGGCGGAGCTTCACATGATATAAATAAGAGACACACACTTTTTGTTATTCATCTGTATAACCTTTTTACGAAAACAAGAAATCAAACACGACGTTGATGTTTTTCTTTGAAATAGCGAATACGAGTACAAAATACTTTACCATTAGAACTGCACTTTTTGTCAAATTTAACTTTTTCATGCTAAATGTCCATTTACTAAAAAAATTTTTCCCCCACTTCATTTTTTAAGGTTCCCAGAAAATTTATTGCCGATCTCTGTATTTCTATATGCATTTTAGTTTTGCCTATTTTCGCCTAAGAATTAAAAAAAGTGTTCAAATAAAAAAATTTTTTTATTTATTCGAACCCTTTTTTTCGAAATAAATCAAAATACATACAATCGTCCATCAGTTCCCTCTCTTGTGAAACTCTCTTTTGAAACTCAAACGCTACTACTTGTTATAGAAAGTTGAAAATGTAAAGGTAGCTATAGCTTATTAAAAGAAATATCTCAATTTGTATCGTACTTATCTGATCAGTAGATGTGGTGCTAGAGATAAGAAATTTATCAATCTACGTAATTATTAAAATGCAATAATTTTAGATTTATGTTAATAGAGATACAATCATTCTGTCTTGTGTTCTTCCGTCCATATGTCTGTCACCATCTTCCAAACTACAGATTTGAGTTGTACTTTATTGATGTCCTTACGACTTGTAAAGGTGGGGAGAAATACTATTTCCAGTCTGCGGTCAGTTTCTGTCTCTTAGGAAATGGTGGAAATGAAACAACTAAGGGCTCAGTATGGTTTCGTATATACTTTGAAACCTGTCTAGTGCTTGTTATGTGATCTTAGCACAGGAGGATTTGAAAGTTGGCACATAACTAACTTGTTTCTTTTTGATGGTGAATAGTTTTGCGTTCAACTGAATAAAATAAATTTCTGTTAGATTATTTCAAAAGTTAAAAAACAATATAAAAACACTACAGACCTTTGTGGCCCTTCTGAGATACAAAACATTTGGAAAAAAACCCAGAAAAGCTGTGTTTCTATTTTCGAAACCAAATGCCGAATCCGATTTATCTTTTAAGTTTCACGGATCACATATGTCAGGTTTTTAATGTAATAGAACTGATTTATCTTACGTTGAAAAATAAAGTTAACTTTATTGTAATTTTTTATAATGTATCTCCTTTACTACATTGTATAATCTATTGGTGCTTAAAAATCATTGTATTTAAAATTTTCAAAACAATATTTTTTTTTATAAAATAAAACGTAGTCGTTCTCATTCACTAAATAAAAAACTAAAACAAGAAAATCTAAATATCTTGAATATATATCTATTCCGTATTATTATGCATTGCAAGCCTAATCTTTCTCTGCTCGAGTTTCTACTGAATAATAAGAAACGCTTCGACCTTCAAATTTTAAGTCATTCATAACATGATAATAATATTTCTTTAAGCTCTGTTTGTTATTCCGAGTTAAATATTAAAATACCAGTAAAAAAAGTCGTTTATTTTCTGTAAAGCAATTTTTACAAACTACCCAGGTGAGTAATGGAGGTATATACACTAGTCCAAAAATTTACGAACCTTGAATTAAGGTTTTTCTTAATTTTTTGGTCAGTATGTGTTGTATTAAAAAGGCAGAGGTCCATGGGAGCATAATTAAAATCAATGGATTTGAATAAATCTAAGATACATCTTAAAATACATTTTTCAATTTATATATTGAAATTTTTAATATATTTAATTTACATACATGATTACATTTTCCAGTCCTGAATTAATGAATTAGCTTTCCATATAAAATTGTTGCTTTGTTGTTTGCTGAGTTAATTATCAGAAACTTTCTTATTTTTAGTTACTCCTCTTGAGATCTACCTTAAGAAATTCAGCATTTATTTTTTTCCCATTAAACTATATTTGAAAGCTCCTTCTCTTGATAACTTTTTCTTAAGTTTTTCTACCTTAATTAATTTCAAAAGATGTATTTGAATAAAACACCTTTTATTTTCTTTTGCTTTTTTTCCCATTTTTTAATGTAATCTTATAACCCCTGCACTTAAGAAAGTCTATGCGAAAGAAACGGTATCATTGAAAAGGAATTCTTCTGGGAGGTTTTATATTCATCCTTTGAGAAAAATAGATGGGATAGAAAATGAGAAATTCCACTTTTCTTTTCTTTTTTGCCTTGTGGTCTCCTAAAGAATAAAAAACACTCAAAAATCAATAAAAGAAGTGCTAAATTCAGTGGAGTTTCTCAAGAGATTTTTTTTTTGCAATGAAAAAATATTGATAGGAAATAATCTAAAGGAGGGTTTGTGCATTAAAAATTAAATATAATATAAATGCTTCACTTTAATATTTCGATACTAATTCAAGTAGTATATAAATATTAATATTCAATAAATGAATATTACAATGTTTAAAGAGCAGAATGGACTGTTGTAATAAAAGAATACTGTGATTACAGTTTCTATTTTCAAAGAAAATATCATTGTAAGGAAATGGTCATTACTCTTAATCATATTTGGAAGTCCATACGACAGAAGTTATTGAAAATTTGAATAAAAAACATCGGTTAATAAGTAAATTGGTAATTAAAAAATACTTGAATTTATAATTATTATTATTATATCGTAAAAGTTTTAAACCATGGGCTTCCCCAGCAAAGACAATATGGCGGGTCAAGGACCAAAGCACATATTGCGAAGTGTGCAAAAAATAAAGATTTGCAAAAAATTAGGTCTGTGTGGTTGTGTCCATAAATTTCCTAACTATGCGTGTATTTGTGAAGTCCTAGAGTGCTGAGACTGTGGTGCAATGTGAGGCACCAGACCAATGGCGGACAAGACCAATGGCAGGACTCGGTCCTGTCTACACTGCTTCTGGAGCTCGTGTGCTAGATCGGTGTATTTACTGATCTTGTCTGCATGAGTTTTCTGCATGTTCTTGCTGATACCAATGCGATAGGTCTGTTTGTTGACCTTATCAACAAGTGTGATGTCAGGTCTGTTTATGTATGGTTTTGTCTGTGTGAATGGGGCGATCCCAGTACAGCTTATGTGTGGATGACTCTAATAAGCTTTTTATTATTTTTATTATTATTATTATCTTTATATCAGCATGGTCAAGAAGGATAATTGACTGATTGATCAAACTGATATAATGTATAACATCGCTTTATTTTTTACATTCTTTCATGAATCGTTTACAGCAGTTCAATTTTTCAACAGTAGCTCTGGCTGACATACTTCAAAAAATTAATCTATTCTTTTGTGACTTGAACAATAATTCTGTTAAAATAGAAAGATAACATTCAAATGTGAAAAGAAATAAAGATGATAATATCATTAACTTAAAATCATAGTGATAGTTCATTGATTTTTTTCAATTCATTAATAACATTGCTGCTAACATCAATATATTCACTTAGTACGTATATCGGCAATGCCACAATTGTAAACTTTGACTTTGTTTTCGTTATCATAATTTAAGTTTTGAAAGAACACATGTATTTAGTTATCTCTCTGTTCATCCGTCAGATCAGATTTACTAAATTCGAAAATGTTTAGATATGATAAAAAAGTAAGTACTTGCCCAATTGCATCTGCTGAGACTAAAAATGTTGTTTTATGGTAATTACAGAAAATCTATGATTGAATGCTTCTAAAACGTTCAATATGTTTAATAATAGAATTAATTCTAAGTAAGCAATACGGTAAAATTCGTTTGAAACGTTTTTCGTCTGTCATAAGATAAACAAATGCTGATAGCAACTATAATCACACTATTCATTTCTTAATACTCCATTCTGTTGTCATATGCATGACCCTTGTTGAAATGAATCTTGCCTCTTTAGATAAGATAAATGGAACCCAAATCAAAATCTAATGTTACACTTAAACAAACTTTACCATAATATTTGAAGCATGTTTTTTTTAAATATCTCATCTGTGTGATAGATCGATATTACATATTTTGATATAATTTTGGCCCCTTAGACAATTAAAGGCTGTGAGGAAACTATTACGATTATGCATTAGCAGTTAAAGTCTTTCTTTAAACAGCTCAAGATTAAACAGCTTGCCTTTGTAATATTGAATGAAATGTTTTGCCAATATAAGTGAATTAGAAATTGATGTTCGTGTTTATCAGGTTAAAAGCTGACACATTGATAGCTAAGTATCTATTGGAGGCCAAAGTTAAAGGCATCTTTAGATACTGTTGTAGTTATAACTGAAGAATAAGAGACATTAGAAATTCATCATTTTAATGAAACTTTTAATCGACCATCTTGAAGTTTTCTAGTTATTGTTTTTTTATTTTTTCAAATATTATTTTGTTGTGATGTAGAGAGCTTTAACGTGTTTTTTAAATCTGTTACGGGGAAAGGCCTCTTCTAAACCGGTGAGTTTAGAAAATAAATAACAAAAGTACGGAGTTTAAAATGACTAAAGACTTTTCGAAAATATGTAAAAAAAATATAGCTATCAATTTAGCTGAGATCAGTTCAGATTAAATCAGCAGAATTCTATTGTTTATCTGAAATTAACCAGTCAGTCTTCTGTTGCTGAACTGTATGGAAAAAAATGGTCCAAGTTATTAGCAGAATGCTTAGTTATTAATTAGAAGGCTATTCGAACTTTTTTTTTCAGGCATGATGAAAATGGTTTTCTATTTTTCTTGCATCAAATGTTTAGCCCAGAATTTCATTTAGTCATTCATTGGTTCTTTTTGATAGTCAATGCTCCGCACTTGGTTTTCCAGGAAGATTTCTCCTCAGCATTAAAAGAAGATGGTAATGTCTTGTGTGATCAGATTTGCCAAAGTTTCATCTTCTATAACAAGATGAAATGCATCTTCTGTGTAATTCGGATAGAAATTGTGAAATTAGCATAATTGATTGCAGTATATACTAGAGTATATACGTACTAGAGTAGAGACTTTTATACAGTATTAAAGTTATTTTCTCTGATATAACATTAATACTAGAAACCCCTGGCCTTGGTCTCTTATTCTTTATTTTCAAACTTCTGTACCTGCTAAAACCTTTGTGAATTGACAAGAAAGAAAGTTTAATATCAATGAAGTCTGTAATGTTGAAAAGCTTGAAATTTGTCTCATAATGTTTTCATAAGTATATATTACAGAATTAAATAATGTACCAGGGCAGTGTATGGCAGTCTCCATCAATGCTATAATTACAAAAATTATTTGTTACCACACCAAACTTTGTAATGAAAACTAAAAGTTTTTTAAGAAAGGAAAAAAAAAAGATATTTTTGATATTTAATTTCAAAAATTGTCAATATAAATTATGCTTTTATTGCAGTATTTAATGATTATTAAGATAATCAAATCTTAATTAAATTAAATCAAATATTTTGGGTACTTAGTTTTTTCGTTATTGAATTTTGATTGATATTTTGGATACAAAATTATGAAGGATTTTTTTTTCGTTCTACTAATTTAATTTAATAATTTAACATTTATTTTTATGTATTTTAATGTGTACGTTCTTTGGAGATGTATGCAACCAAAACATATATATTAAATTTTACTTGTGCATGTTTCTAATTTTTATTAATTCCTATCTGTTTTATAAATTGACTATAGTTTACAATATACAAAGAAAGATCATATAAAGAAAGATCTCTGGAAGGAGTAAATAGTTTCCAATAGAACTTTAAAGTTAATAAATTTGTAATGAGAAGTATTCTGTATATCGATTTCTTATTAGGCTAATGTTAAGGTTTGAATAGGAATTGCCTAATTTCCGTCATGAAATTTAGAAATATATAAATGTTATACATAAAGTTTTGATCTGAATCGTTACAGAATCGCAGACTTCATCTATCCGAATAGTCGAACGTTCTGAATCAAACGCAGTGCAATCTCTATTGGGAATCGAAGCCATTTGAATGTAGCAGATGCATAATAGCCCTTAGGTGTATATGGAAATTCCCTGCTTCGCATTTACTCTCCAGGCGTCGCTCAAGTCTCTACATAGAAACGAAATTAGCGATTCAAGTGAGCTCTCTTATATTCGCTCCACCTTGATTTTACATCTTGAGAGACTAATTAGCAGACTTAAGAAGATCTCCACTGGTCCCAGATGTTTAAGAAAATCGTTCAAGAAAATTTTTACTAAAGACTTTAAGGAATTGTAAATGTATAAAAACAGAAAAGCTGTTTCTAGTCGCAGTTTATCTTCAAAAATGAAGATAATGAGTTAGAAAATACGATTCAACATTGAATTTATATAACTGACGCTCTAATGTGTATGAGAAACAAAATTTTGATAAAAAATAAAATAATAAAAAAAGCGTTTAATGACAATCTGAAGTTTGAATAGTTTAATTCCTCTGATTTTATTATGAAGAGAAAAAGGCAGAATAATTTCGCGGGGACGTGGTAAGCAGAGAAGTTTACGATGTGCATTACAAAAAGGAAAATTTTTCCTTTTTTTTTGTATCAAACTATGTATAGGCCAATATAAACAGGTCGAATTGAAAGATATTTTGATCATTCACCTTAAAGGTGAAGATTCAGGTTTATATTTCCGTAGTTCGAAATCAGTTAAAATGTTTCTATCTAAAATATAATGTTAATCAATTCATCAGAAAATAATATTTTTGACTAATTGAAAATGAAATCTTTTCCTCTTTTTAAACTATATTCGGATAGAAGTCTTATGTTACCTCTATTGTTCTTGAGTAAAAAATACAAGATTTTTCTTTATTCACCATAAAAAAGTAAATGTGACAGACATTGAACATCTACAGGCATTGAACATCTTGATGTTTTCTACTCAAATACTTACCCATTTTACAAGCATTTCACATTAACATTATATTTTCCTTCCATTCGTGTGTATAGCATATTTTCTATCAAAACACTGCACTTCAAACTAAATGATCCGGGTTTTTACATAAACTTCATAAAAAGAGGTATATAAATACTGTAAAGCAGTACATCTTTTGACAATCATCAGTGATTTCATTTAATACATAAAAGAATTACAAGTAAACCAACAAGTAAAACAAAACAAATCTTTTGCCCGACAACTGAGAAACCATATTTACGTGCAAGAGTGAGAGAGATATTTCATTTTTTTTGCTTGTCTTTTTTGAAAAAAAGTGGAAAATTATCACTTCTTTTTTTTTTTTGCATCTATCATTGATTGCGAAATGAGCTCATTCCCTTTAGGGATCGGATCTAACTAATGTTTTATGCAACAAAGGTAAAGTTCATTTGATTATGAAGCTTCCTTTTTTTCCTAATAAATATACACGAAGAAAAAGAAAAATTCTCATTTATTGGCTTGTTATATTCATATTTTGCCATCGTTCTTTTAGCAACAGTCATACAATATCCATTAAATGATAATTCCCTTTCGGAGAACTATACTGAAAACAGTGTCTGGCAGCATTAATAATGAGAAACTTATGAGTATTAATTTCAATGAATAAAAATCTCTAGAAGAATAGAGAGTTTCATTTTAAATTAGGAAAAAAAGCCAGGACATATTCGGTAGAGAGAATTAATTACAGTCATCCGTAATGACGATGTCAACTACAAACATAGTGTAATGGGAAGAAATTTGAAAGACAAATAGCATTATAATGAAGCGTTTTATTTATTCTGCAAGAGTTTTCAATTATGTAATGCATCTGCTATTCCCAAATGTCATCTGACGGAATTGGAACATAAAAAGTAGTAATTACATGCCTCGTAACATAGTAACAGTAAATTTATCGTAAGCTATTGAGAAGAAAAATTGCATTAGGCTCATCAGTATAAAATTGAAATCATAAAAATATAAGCATTTAATTAGAAATGTAATATCGTAGCCTGAAATTTAGTGAAATGTATTATAAAAGTAAATAATATGTAATATATTCAATATCTGTCTAAAATTGCACAATTGTTTTAAGTAAATAGCAAAACTTCCAATGATATTCTGTTTTTATGTAGTGTTTTATAATTTTTTCCGCATCTCGTTAAAATGATGGAAGTTAGAGTTCAACGCTGTAGACTCATTAAGATCGAATGATTGAAAAGTGAAAAAAAAAATTAAAGTAATTATCGCTGAATTTGAAGAAATAAGGGTTTGGGAGAAAAATTATGGTTAATTGAATTCAATTGGAATGGCCATGACAGTTTGTAAAGTATTATATGAAGTTTTATTCTTAGTGCTTGCTAACTGGGATGCTAGCTATTGGTTTTCTAATAAATAAAAAAAGATACTGTTAGCTTTGTTGCTTTAACATTATACAGTTTTCACTACAATTGACATATGTTTAGACATATGTTTAGTCTTTATAAATAATCGAAAGCAGCTCCATTAGGAAATTTTAGAGGATTATTTGTTTATGGTTTGATAAAGCAGGGAAAATGTAGATTCAAAAATTGCTTAACTTTTTAAGTAAATGAAGATCTTACAGTGAAAATTGTTTAGAGAAATGCATACTTCTATCTCTAATAAGCCAATAGTTAAATAAGTCACTAAGCTTATTTGACCAAATACCAATTGGATATACCCTTCAATATTCCATGTTTAATTATTTATTTTCCGTGATTAAACTGCTTACTTTAAGTACAATATTCCTCGACAGATTAAATGTTAAAATATAATGTTAACTTAATTAACATGTAACATTGTATTATAAGGTTAGACAGATAAAATTTGCGAAACTACTAAAGAATGTAATGTAACCTGGGATATATTGTCTCTGAAGCTTTACAATGTAAATTCTAAATAAAATAGAATTCGTTTTCTTATAATGACTATGCCTGTAAATTGCAATTTGGTCTTCTGAGGTAGTCCTTTGTTACTCAAGAAAGGCTATTTCTTTTTTTTACAGTTTTCTTTAAATTCATTATTGTTAAAGCTGGTTTCTGATATCTTATTTTTTTAAAATTTAGCCCAAATCAAAACAAGCGTCTATCCATACGATGTGGGCTCTTCACTCTCGCTAAGCAATTTCTGATTGGTCTGCCTCCCATCCCCAACAATTCTTAATCGAAGCAGCTCAATAAGTCTTATTTTTCTTATTTTCATTGAGCAAAGAACTAGAATCTACATTGCAGAGCCTCTCTGGAATTTGGAAAAAGAAGACACGAAAAATTAATTTATCCGCTGAGGTCTCAGAGTGTTCTTTGGATATCCATGATGACCATTCCAGAGTTGTTTCCCTTGTAAAAAACAAAAATTATTTATAGTAAATTGCTTTAATTTATTATCGCCATTATTTTTATCATTAATAAAGCTCAATTGCAAATTTTGTATAATTTTACAAAAAAAAAGCTCACTCAAAATGCATTCAAAAACATTTTTTTTTTAGCCTATCTTCCTACCTCTTCAAACCACTCAATGTATTTTGCCATATTAGATCCTCTGGATCTTCTTTAAACTTGGCATGCTTATCTTCGGACAAGCGAAGACAGAACTTACGTCTTTAAAAATTCCTCCGTGATGGTTCCTTGTTGAGAAATTAAGATTCAAAACAATGATGTCTTAACATTGTATATTGGTACTTTAATTATTTAACATGATTAAAATTAGCAGTATTTAGAAGACGTAAGTAAGTAATGCAGATTTAATTTTTTTTGTCTGTTTCTGTTGTCTGTACTTAGCAGTCTACATTTCCAAATATGAGCTCAATAAAATCAATTCATCTCTACTACCGTCTTTCTGTCGTAATTGATAGGAATATGCCCTTATATACATGTTATCTGGAAATAAGTTTTGAGCCACTGACTGAACTTTTTCGAAAATATATATCCATCTCAATAATAACTCATAATTATTTACGCGTTTTATGATACGGTTTAAATTAAGGTTTTCAAGAATTCATTTATTTTATTTGTAAGGTACAAATTCGAATTGGAACACGATAGAGCGATTAAACAATAGAAAAAGCAATATTTAACAGCTGTGCATGACCAACAAACAGGGCACCGATTACTGGTGGATAGTCCGATTATTTACGAAACTGAAAAAGACCATTATTTAAGAAAATTTTCGAATCTTTGTTAATAAAAATCACAAAAATATTACAGCACTGATATTTCAGTAAGTAATGCATTGGAGTACAATCTTAGATGAATATTTGTATATATTATTGCAAATGAACAATTTTATATTGTAAATAATATACATTTTTTATTATTATGGTAAATAGCATACTGGATTATTATTAACATTCTTTTTACCATTTTATAATATTTGTAATTCATATTATGCCTTGTTTTTCCTTTTTACTGTATCATCTGAAGAGGAGGTTAGAACAGACCCTGTAACATGTAATGAAGATAATGTATTATATAATTTTCTTAGTTCTTGTGTTTCTGATCCTTTATTTTAATTTTTAATTTATTTTTTTAACAAATGAAAACCTATATAATAGATTTTCCTTTATGTTCTTTTCATTAAATTAAGAGACGAAGTCTTTTTTTTTATTTATTTGTATTTAATTTGCAAACCAGTTTCTTTTAATTTATTTGTCCTTTTAATTATTTTTATTGAAAATCTCATTTTAATATTTTATATTTACATTAATTCTAGTTTTGCGAGGGGAAAAAAAAATAACAGATAAAACAATATATAAAATTATCTATCAAAGTATTGACAGAAATTAATTTGTTTGGTCAACGGATGGATGATCTGTTAGATGAATAATCCCGCTTAGAGTTCAACGCGTTTAAAAATTAATTCAAATACCTCTTTATCAACCTGCGTCAAGTTCTAAAACTTTGGTAACAGCAATAAAGAAGAGAAGCTTCTGATATTCCACCACATTCTGTGCTCCATTTTAATCGAGTTTACTGGCTAGGTTATTGATTTGAGGTTGCATCATAGATGTTCGCTGGTACTTGAAACTCGTTCTACCGTCTTTGATGTGAGTTCTCATGGGATCAAACGAAAACAACCATGGGACCAAAAGTGGTTCGACTAACGTGCATTATCAACTCATGGAAACACACTGCACATGAGGGCTCAGTGGGTCTGGGTGTTTCTGATTAATTTAATTTCATCTGATGCAGCTTTTCCAGCTATTTATTTTTTTAATGGATGGACTTTCAAAGTACCTGGCAATCTATGTGAATTTTAATTGTTCTCTCAATGTTATCCATTGATGTTGATGCCACTCCTACCTTCTAATGTAGGTGAAGTCATACTTAGTATAATATTAAATCTATTGCGAGCCATATGCGGCTCTCTGACATAAAATGCGCTGAAATGTACTGTTTTAAGTCCTTTTTGCATCAGTTACTATAAAACGTAAATAAAAAGTTCTCGATCTTTATAATTATTTACTAGGTATAAACTGAAGATTTTTGGATTAATAAGCTTAATGTTCATGGAGAGTAAATACATTTATGAAAGTAAATCCTAATTTTAGAGTTAGATTTGAATCAGGGATCAAGAAACTTCGAATCAGTAATATTCTTAGATTTATCTATAGTTCATTACTCATTACATTATTAAATATGTTCAATGTAGTTAAAAGAGAATCAGGGATTTTGAAAATACTTTTAGATATACTGTATAGATAGATACAGGGTGTTTCCGAACTTTTAGTGACAATTGGATCGGTAATTGAAGTCCTGTCCCCATGGTCACCACGATTGCCGGATCTTAATCCGATTGACTTCTTATGTTGGGGCGATGTAAACAGTCTCGTATACGCCGCACCTATCGACACACTTGATGAACTGCGTCAACGAATTGTCAATGCCTGCTAAACCATCCCTACTATATCTGGCATTTTAGTACAAAGAACAAGAGGGCGTCACTTTGAACATCTTTTCTAATGCACAACACCCCAAAGAGGCCAGTAGCAATGACCCTTTCATGGATGAATTATTGTATACCAACCAAACACTAAAATGACTTAGAGCCGTATCTGCGCAAAACCGGATACACATTGCTTAATGAAAACTGTTTGTTTTCGTATCCTCTATCTACTATATTCTTCTGTAACATAAGTTCGGAAACACTCTGTATCTCTCTCTCTCTCTCTCTCTCTCTCTCTAATATATTATATTAGATAAAACGTTATTAGATTCAGAACTCTTAGAACGTTATTAGATTTAGTGAAGAATGTTCTTAAACTCGATCTAGGCTCATTAAAACTCCTTACTTCTTACCAAAATGATCCTGTCGCGGACTGCAAGATGTCAATTCTTGTAAAGAGATGATTTGATACAAGAAACCTTCTCCATTTGCCAAGTTCAAATATTATAAGTTATTGAAAAATATTCGAAAATTTTAAGTTGGAAAGAAGCTGAACTCCATATACTGGAATAGTTTATGCATCTAAACGTTTATTATAAGGATGCTTGAAGAAAATTACGCATTCAAGCTGTTACAATCACTTTTCATTAACACAGTAACCCAGGTTGCACGTAATCTAACAATAACTTTTTCAAAGTTTAAAGTTTAGATTTTAAATTACTTTTAACTCCCTCCAACCTTTGATTTGGCGTTGAAAAATCAAACTTACAATTTACCCCAGTACTTATAACGTAGAGGCTGTAAGTTTTTAAGGGAGTTCTCTGAATCAGAAGTCCTAAATACTCAGATCTAAATCTTTAATGTGTTGTTGAAACATTGATGAGCTCAATAGAATTAACTAAGAGTTGTATAAGTTAATGGTCTCAAATTGTAAGCATCTCTTCGTAGGTCATTGATGCTTTCGCAAAAATCTTTCTGAACAAGTTCTTTAGCGCTTTAATGAGTCGTTACCATTAACCTTCCCACCAGGCATCAAAAAGAAAGTTAAATTTCTAACTAATAGAATTAATCGTGTAACACGGTTCCAATCAAGAGTCTGCAATAGATTTTTGCAGCGCCTACAAAGTTCGTGTCATTATCACAGTAGATGACAGAATATCCACTACTTCTGCGAAGAGCCACAAATCTGCAAAGAGCTAACAGGAATCATTCTGTTGAAATTACAAAGTGCGATGTCCTATAAACTGCAAATATAGTCCAGCTTTAATGTTATCTCTGAGATAGATTGTTCCTGCCAAATCTATTCCCGTTACTACAGAAACTGTAGCATCTCTCACCCAGTCTTCTAGGAGAGGAACAATTTACTTTATTTGATGAAAATCGCTTTCAAATAATTCAGTTTGATAAGATGGCTCTCTCTGTTTTTCGGGCATTTAAAATTCAAAATTATTCTCTAAGAAGATTAAGAGGATCTGAACTCCAGCATGTGCATTTCTTATACGAGAGAATATGATCAGTCTCTTCTAAACTTAATATTCATAGGGTAAAATTATTGTGTCCTAAATCCCATTTCATGTTTTCTGTAAACAAGTTTTGTCTTAAGTCAGATAATCTTATGTTCGTCGTTGTAAGCATTAAAGGACTTTAGCCTCTATCTCATTCATTTATAAACCATCTCCTTGAATAATCTTCATCAGCCTTTTCTTAGCTTCAGAAAATTCTTCTCTGAAAGTTTCATCTATTTAAATTCTTTAGAACATTTAGAATTATGAAAAAACCTCAAAACTCCATTCAATCGATCGTCGATGTGTTAATACTTTCAGAAATATCTATTGATAATACTACTACGGTTTGTCGGAACTCTCGATAGCAAAAAGATCTCTTCTGTTTTCTCAGTCTTAAATACGGGTTTATTTGAAAAGTCTGTTTATTCTCCACACAGCCATTGATCTACTATTTTTGTGAGCCATTGGGATTCCTGTTACCATCTAGTCATAATTAGCTGATTAAAAACACAACCTCTTCATGGTAAATCAGCTGCATTTTGGTCATTTGGCAAGTGCATTTGGTATCCATCAGTTTTCTTATCTGCCTGACTCGAGTTTTCACGAAGACTTCCCAAAGTTGTTTCTTCTGAATTCAAATTAACACTGTAGTGGAGTCTGTCCAAAAATGAGATTTTACATCTTTCCACTTCAAGCCCTCCAAACTGAAGAACAAAGCCTCGCTCCCACTGTCGCAGACATTAGTTCAATTCGGGGAATGGAGATTGGCTTCAAAATAGACACAACTCTTAATTTAACAATAAAAGATGGAATTAAACTGTTTTGGTTCTCACCACTCGTGGGAATATGGGTGCTGTATAAGCTCGAGAACTTGCATCACAAAATATGTGAATTTGCTTCAGAAATATTCCAGCGCTGAACTCTGATTGATTTTAATAAGTGAAGATTCTTGAACCTTCGTAAGAATTCCTCTCTGGCTGAGTCTCCAATTTCTATATCCCAAGCAACAATTCTTCTAAAGTTTCTTAGCAACCAGTTTTATACCAAGAACACAGGACAAGCAAGTTCAATTGGATCAATTACCTTGTATGTGATTGACATATTCAGTTTTATTGAGTCTTCAGCACTGTTCCACAGCAGTCCAAGCACCGGTGACTCCAAAGTCGGTTGATGATCATCTCCTGAACACTGCCGATCTCGCAAATTACTATTTGGGCTTGTTGAATAAAATTCTCCAAATTCGAATGATCATGAAAACTTCTGGCAAATTTGTACAAAAAAGCTCTTCGGTAATTTTTCCATGAAAATACCGTTATACTTCGGATTTCTCTATGAAAACTCTAGCACAACTCCAAGCAAAAAAGGGCTCGATTTAACACCAAAAATAGCACGTTGTCATCTGTAAGTCACTTCTATTTGAATCTGTCAAGTCTCCAATTTTCTCAATTTTTCATTGGTCATTCGTTTCACAGTCGTAAATACAACCTAATATTCTTCAGTATTCTACATTTCAGTACTAATATCAATCTCAGCAAAGTTATCATAATACAGCAATGTTATCATAACAGAATATTCAGAATTTCATTATCAAGTTCTTTAATTTTCAAGCTTAACGAGCTTCTACAGCATCTTTCCGAATTTCATCTCTTAGAACGTTATTAGATTTAGTGAAGGATGTTCTTAAATTCGATCTAAGCTTCTTAGATTTCTCCATCTTAATATTCAGGAATTCTTACTTCTTACCAAAAAGATTCTGTCGTGAACGGCACGATGTTAATTCTTGCAAGAGGTGATTTGATACTAATAGCCTTATCTATTTGGCAAGTTCCATATTATACGCTATTGAAAATTATCCGGAGATTTAGTGTTGGAAAGAACCTTAACTTCATTTCCTGTATCAGTTTTACATCTAAATGCTTATTATATGAACGACGAATACACGACGAAAATTACACAGAAGCACTATAAAAAACTCTTAAAATTGCTTTTTCTTTCATGTATCTAATTTACTTGTACGCGCTAACAATATGAGCAATAACCTTTTGAAACGCTGAAATTACTTTTAATATAAGTAAATAATCAATAAAAATTTAATATAAAATAAATATTAATAAATTAAATTATTTTATTATTACTTTAATGAATCAATACAAATAAAATTCACAACTTTTTTTTCTTTTATGTTCAGCAATCTTAGTATGTTTGCAGAAACCTGCAAGCCTGTGGTACAAGTCGGTGCTGATGTTTTTGCATAAAATTAGAAGGAGAGCATCACAACTTAAGCATCACGAACAATACGCAAACTACTACGTCTTCACAACTTTAAAATTAGTTTTTGTTACAGCCGTTATTCCGATAACTGAAGAAACAACTTAACTAGCTCACTCAATAACTACATACCTATCTAACTAACGGCACTCGTACTTACTATACTGGAAACATTTGAATAAAAGGAACAAACAACGTGAACTGGCTAGCCAGGACGCCAGGTGGTGGGCTTACCTGCTGTCATTTCACATAAGCTGTTGCAGGACGTGTTGTCCTCCTGAATCGCGACCTTTGGGTACGCGTACCGCCATAATTAATCGTTTCCAGGCGTGGGTGCATCACTAAAACTTGTTCCTCGCCCCTACATCTTGTTTTTGCAAAACCCTATATATTTCAATGCATTGACTAGATAAAATTATAGTAAATATTTTTGTCTTCAATGAGATGAATTCAATTAGATTAATTTGAATTAGATTAATTCAATTTAATCTAAAATTACACATGTTTCAAAACTAAGTTTCTTCTTCTTATCTATTACACATTAACAAAATGCAATATTTCGACTGTATACCAGTCTTCTTCAAGTTCCGATGATAATAAACCTCATTTATAATTAAGTTGGTAATTATATACAGTCTAAATATTGCATCTGTTAATATACCTCTAATAAGAGATTGAGAAGTAAATGAAGTTAGATATTTGTGAGTTATGGATATTATTATAATTTAAAATTGTTTGCCTGGAATTTAGCAACAACAAAATTAATATCAAAAATGTTGAAATTGATAGTTTTATCTCTATATCAGACTGTTTATGAGATTAAATCTCTCAAGATATGAGAAGTTCTGGCAGTAACAAAACACAGGTAGGGAAAAAAACAACATTAAATTGAAAGTTATTTCCTGGAGATAAAATTTTTTTTTCAATAAAATGTTTTTTCTTAAATTTACATAAATTTACATAAACCTATTCAACTTACTGAAATTGTTATTAATTTGCTTGTTTTTTTTTTTTTTGTAAAATCTTGTACCAAAAGACAAATATACCATACTGTTCTTTCCATTTCCTTTTCAGACACATTGTAGCTAAAATGCTACAGCCTTTTCATTATTATTGTTGGTCTGTAATATATAACACCTAAAAGAAGTATCTAGCAATCTTGTAAGTCCTGTAATAAGGGAAATTGATATCGTAAGTTACTTCGTGATTTCGCATATATTTGTTTATTACTTCAGTAACCATGGAATATTAGTTAGCAATTAATCATTAAAGCTGGTTATTTATTTAATACATCATCTTGTTAAGTTTCCTGCTGGAGTGATGCTTATCTTAATGCTGCAATTCCTCATTCATAATTTAGTAGCTACACCGCTCTTTGCTTCTAATTCGTGTTAGAGTGACGTTTCCTGCAGCTGAAATTCACGAGAAAATTACAGAACATTTAATTCCACAATCGAATATCTTAATTTCTCGTTCATTTCAGAAGACAAACTTTTACAGTTTACCAAAAATAAGGACTTTAATCTTTAAGCGACTTTTTAATGAAGCCTAAAGCAGTCAGAGGGATGTCGACTGAGCTAATGATTTCCCTCAATTTACATTTTTAATAATAGTATACGAAGTAAAACTTTGATAAAGTGCTTTAAATTGTCTAAAGGAGATCTCTTATAAATGCAGTTCGTTTGCTGTTCTGCCTTTATATTCTAATTTAAATGGTACTACCAAACAGTTTCATGGATTTTCTCCAAAGTTCAACCAAACCATCTTAACAAAAAACAGTTGTCATACCTGCATATGTCTATACGTCTAAAATACAGGGTGTACCAAAGCCCTCTGAGCTATTTTAATGGGAGATAGAGATTACAACGAACAAACATTTTCGCCTATAAATTTATCTCCGCTAATAGCAACCTTCAGTGTCACAGGGCTGTGTTTAGAGGTCGGTACGATCGGCTAGAGAGGAGGTATGGATCACCAATACAAACTAAATAAATACAATGTTAGTCAATTTATTCAACCTATTTAGGTTCTTCATGTGTCACCAATCACGATTATAAATGACCGATTTTTCACAGATCTGAAACCTGAAATAAATAGTTGTCACAGTTTTTTTTTTTGATTTTGCAATCCTTTAATTACCCAGAATTATTAATTTATGTTAGATGTTTCTTTATTTCATTTTTATTTATTGTTACTACTACTGGAAAGCACGATCGTTAGTTGCCTTGAAAAAAAAAATCTTTACATTTTAAAGTTTTATTTTTCAATTTTCATGTATGCAATATTTAAATGAAATCCGAAGGAAATATTATTAATTCAGATAGTCTTAGATTAAAGTGATAATTACGAATTCATAAAGAATATGTGTTCTTTCGTCTCCTACGAATTCATAATCATAGAAGAACAGTCTACGCAAACATGAAACATTTTTAATTATTTAAGGAAATACAATATCTATGATGTTTAATCAGACTTGTTCTTCACAGTTTAATATTGAAGTTTATCACATAGATGTAAATATTCGTTATCTCTTTTGGGATTACTTCTTTCTTTAACGACAAAATATCAAATGTAGAGTGTACAATAAAAATATTAATGCTTGTTTGCCATGCTTATTTTCAATCAGAAAATATCAGTCGTGAAACTGAACATCCCCTAGAAGTTTCAAAATTACTTTGCAAAATTTAAACATAAATTAAAGGGGAAATATAAATAAAGCTATTAAAATTGTAGTTGCTTAATTAATGGTAATATCTTGATTGTCTAACATTTTTAACTGAATCTAAAATGGAGAGTTAAATGATAATTTTCATTACTCATTCTTTTGACCAGTTTGTTTTTAGTGTTAAGGTTTTTAATCAGCAAAGTTTCAAATTTACAGCTGTTGCCAAAGTTAAAATAGCCATAAAAATTTTATTGTCCAGTAATTGCATTAGCTAACAGTAGTGTTTACTAATTTTGTGTCAACAGCAACCATATTTCTACCTCAATGAGATGTAACTTGCAAAATGATTACAAACAGGAACAGTATTAAGAAATTCAAAAGCTTGAAAGTATTACAGAGTGAAAGTACTTTTAGTATAATGTGATACCTGAAAGTCTCAAATTCATGTAATTTAATTGTTGACGTGCGTGTCGAGCTATTAAAACACGAAGGTCAAAACACTAAATTACACCAAATTGAGCTAACTTTGAAGTCAAAGAGGGAACCCAGCTGATGATTAGTATGAAGCAAGAAACAGCAGTTTTAGATAACTTGGCAACTTGATTTCCATTTGTGAATAGGGCTAAAGAAAATTAAATATTCTAAATACTTTACAAAATTGTCTGTTAAAAATTGTATGTTGGATAAAAACATTGTTAAATTTCATGCTATAAATTTTGACAATTTTAATATTCGTTTAATATGCATTCGATTGTAAACGCTCATAAGTACCTATATTAAGTTATGTGTCTTATAAATGGTGCTATTAAAGTCAGAGATGAAACACAACTATTAGTAACGTTTTATGAATTCATTAACTGTTTATTGAATAAAGGCTTTAAATAACATATCATTGGGTGAGACCAAGTGTTTACTAAGTGATATCCTAGAATATTTGTTTCACACTCTTTGGTGATCATCAGCTAAGAATAGTCATCAATAAACAGCGAGGTCTCGGTACTGAGAGTAATAGGAATAATCGTCGGAATCGCATTGGAACCTCCAAAGCAAAAATAAACATTATGCTAGCAGATGAATTTCCTCTAATATATTTAGTAACTTTTTAATTGTTTATTTTTGCTTTGAAGGCTCCATTGCTATTCCGACATTTAACTATTTTTTTCTTACTTCATTACTTTTTGCCTTAGGCTATACTAAACAAAATAACTGCGGCATGAGAGTCATAATTTAGGTCTCTTCTAAAAATTTCTCCTGTTCATGAAACATATACTTATTCAAAGCTTCTGCTAATCTTTTATTTTAGTAGCAACTTCTTTTCATAAATGGATCAATATTTTATTGTTTAATTAGTTGAATTACAAGATTAAATCCTCATTTCTCTGTTTCTATTTATCTACCTATCAATTTTTTAAATATTTTGAGTAATTTTTACCTAAAATTCAAATTGTGAGCTGTTGTTTTTTTAATGTTCCGTATTTGTGTTATAGTAACAAATGCGTATAAAAGTTTTAAATAACTTGACTTTAAAAAATAGCAAATATTCCTAGTACTGCTTTAGTATTCCATTACTTATTGAATTTTTCATTGTAATGAAGAGTAAAAACTTTAAATAAAGATAAATACAATTAAATTTAAATTGTATTTAATTCTGAAAATACATTTAAGATGTTTGCAAAAAATATCATACTTTTATAGAAGAAGCATTTTTTTTTTGTTTCTAATTATCATTAACACAAAAAGTGTGAAAAGATAGCATATTTTGAATTAACGCCCGCAAGTGAATATATGATCTTCGTAGCATTAGAGATTTATTTATATCGTGCATTTTTACTAGACTAACAATTTTCCATAATTTTGTCCAAAATAAGGACATTTTATTTTGTCCTTAAAATTTCTGTTTTATTCACATATTTTTGTTATGCAGTTAAACTAGATAAGGAACAAAGATGACTTACTTTTATGAAGATCGAAATCAACAATTAAAAAACTTTACGAAACAGGAGGCTGATCATTATAATATTCCCTCTGAAAGTATTCGGCCGATTCAGGAATTTTTTTACTCTTGGATCAGAAGACGTATCAAGTTAGTTTTAGAACATAGAAAAGAAATTTAGTCATTCACTAATAATCATGAAATGAATACGTGTTAAGCTGCCTTTCATATCACCATAGGCCTATCTGTATTGAGCTACTTTAATTTTTAAAAGTAATTTTTAATTTAAATTTTTTTAATTTTCATTCGAATATTCATTGTTTCTGCTTGTATAAGACTTTATTCGTACTTAAGTTAAAAAAGCTTTTTTCGGTTCCTGACGTCATGAATCTTACAAATTCAAGAATTAATTTTTAAATAAAAATAATTTTTATTGATTAAAGCATTGGAAAGTAACCAAGGTAAGATACAACTTCAATTAAATGGTTTAGATATAATATTCATCAAATGCTTCATCTAAGAGATGATTTCGTTCAGTCTTTATTTAGAGCTATTAAAAGAATTCCTTTCATTCCAGTGATTGCTTAATGCGAATAGTTTGTCATTGGAACATGTCCTTTTGGTGGAGAACAAAGGACTAGATTTCGCCATTTGAATGCGCTGTCTCTTAACTAATGGATAAGTGATGCTCAAAGAGAAAATAGTACTTCAGCATTAGATTGAGAGATCGAAAGGTCACAATCAAAGTCACTGTATCAAGATCATGAATTGGTAGCTCATGTAGTTTCAGCCGAGCTGGAGTAATCATTGCTGAGAGCTCTTTACGTTCAAAATAAATCTAGTTTGACTTCGAGTATGTTGCCTTCTCTGTAATGTTGTAAAATATTTCCTTCCATGCGTTCTAATATAAAGGTGACCCAATTTGTTATAATCTTCATCGGTAATGAGCCTTCGTATGAGTGAGGATCACATCAAAATCCAAGAATGGAAAGTTAACAGAAAATTGAACTTGAAAGGGTCAGTCTATTGGGAGACTGAAGAGTGAATCTCAAGAGAACTAATCAATTAAATGATTACCCACTATTAAGGTCACCAACATAAGCTCAATATTTCCGAGTGGATAAATGAGTTATACAGTAAAAGCCCGTTATTACGCTCGCCGAGGGACCATGACCTACAAGCGTAAGAAGCGGGATTGCGCTATAGACGGTAAATGATTTATGAGATGGGGAAAGATTTGGTCATCATTTTACAAGTAACATAATGATTCTACTGTACAATAGATATACTGCAAATATGAGCTTCTTTCCTATTAAAAAGATCTTTGATTGTGGTTTGCCGTGTGTGTGTGTGTGCTACTGTTATATTAATTATGACATTTTTAATGCGGTTCAGGTAACTATTAGCGTCAATTCATACACTAATAGGAATAATACTAATATATTTTTGGAGCAGATTTAGCGCAAACTTTACTTTTTTACGTTTGCAAAAACCCTTCGCTGCATCGGTAATTGCATCTCTATTTTTCATTATTGTTCGCAGGCTGGAAAAGGGAATTCCTAGAGATTCTGCGAAATCCTTCTGACTTCTGTAGAATTCTCGTCGTACTTACGGAGAATTTGCAATTTTTCACTTATAGAAAGGGATTTCCGCTTCGACATTTTGCACAACTGTATCACAGACCCGCACTTCACAGGGTTCAAAGATTCCCTCCTACTTTACAGTGTTACATTTCTTTTCGATACAAAATTTCCGATATAAAAAAGCGCTACAAGCGGGATTTGAAGCGTTATAAGAGCGTAAAAGTATACAGAGATATATAGAAAATTCCAGAGACCGTATAAAAGGAGCGTAAAGAACGGGATAGTGCTATAAGCGGAAGCGTTATATCGAGGTTTTACTATATTTGTTTACAGGAAGTTTCTGCTAATATCTTTAGAAGCAGGGGATTAAATCTTGAACCTCATTTTGTAGTTCTTCAAATGGCGTTTAAGGACAATTTCTGCTATCTGTAGGTTTCAATTTTTCGATTGGAATCCAAAATGAGATGCAAGTTCTATTCCCTCCTTCTAAAAATATTAGCAGAAACTTGCAGTAAACATAACATACCATTGATACCATTTGAAGAAGTACCACTTCTATACGACAGGAAACAGTAATTTGCTGTTACTGTCCAACAGTTGATCAGTCATCTTGATATGGGACTATCTCATTAATTATTAAAACGTTTTTACGTGTGTATTAAAATTTTTAGAATGGTTTACAAAATTTCACACCTTAAAACGGTTAAAAATTATTTTATAAAAACTCTACATGTACATGTTTCATCACACGAACGTGGATGTCATCAGGCAATTCTATCTCAATCTACAGTCTTTCTACAGTCTTTGATTTTATTAAAAGTATTTAGACTTAAGTAGCTTAAAAAGAATTTGCAGAATAATAATTTTCAGAAAATGGAAAATTCACTGATAACAGATAATATTCTGGACTTTATAAAAGGAAGAAAATAATTAAAACGCTGTATTTTCAAGAACTTCGCTTTAAGATCCTTTAGGACTATCTAGTGTAAATTAGCAATTAGCATAAGTCAGAACAAATTTCCGCGAAGTGAGAATTGGGGTTTTGTTGAGTATATTACATAAAGTTGAACATTTCGTTTTGTTCAGCGAAACTAAGTAATTCTTCGTTCTTTGAAACAAAGTTCTGAGTTAAAGTTCACCAAAAAGAAATCCTAAGACTCCCTAGAGATAATGTAGATACAATTTTTTTGCATTTTACTCTACTGTCTCCAAATATTCTAACATCTACGAGAATCTCAGAAACCGGATTCCTGCAGCAACTTCCCCCTATTTGTAAAAAGAATTTAGATCTTGGATCTTACAAACTACAATTTTTTATGCAATCCTTATAAAGCATTAAATTTAAAATTCTACAAAGTCATGAAAAATTTCATTAAAAAATATCAGCTTCCCTGCTCGCTTTCCTCTATAACATCTTAATCTACGTTGAGAGCAACTCTTATGTCAGTGTGATTTGGATATCCCAAGGAACTCCAGGAATTCGGTTTTTCAGTCGCTCTGAGCATCGATTAGGAAGGAGGAGGAGTTGGGCCAAATCATCCGTCAAAAACTTTTCTGGAATCTCTTCGTCAAAATCTTGCAGCAACGACGGAACGGATCCATCTTGAAGCGAACATTATTCTCTCGAATATTTATGATCTCAGGATGAACAGAATAATTTATACATAAACATTCATGGATACTCGAAAGAAGCAGCTTAATGTCTAAATCACTTCTTTCTTATGCATCAAAATACATTGCAATGGAAGTTGCCAATAATTCCTTTACCAAAGCAGACGCCGCATGACATCGAACTCTTTTGAAAAAGAAAGCAATAAAGTTTTTATGAAATGGAAATTTTTTATGTTAGTTGGTGGAGCCATAGATACTTAGAGTAACTCTGTCCTGGCATTTCTGGTTTCATTCATTTCATAAATTACATTTTACAAACTTAGAGAAAATGATAACATTTTTTTTAAAAAAAAAAAAAGACTCTCTCTCTTTTCTTACTAATGTTTTCTTGATCTACATTTTCGCAGAATACAAAATAATTGATTTTGGAATCTTAAAAAAAGATGCATCATCGAATATGAGTTAAAAACAATTTAAATTGAATGTTTTCGAAAATAACAACTAAAAAATAACATAGAATATTATTATGAAAAGCGCTTTATTGGATCAAGCTGAATTATAAAAACATAATTAACAAATGTTGCAGTTATAAAAATAACTAGAAATCTTGGAAAACAAATTAATTTACAACAAATTAATGAAAATTAAAAAATGCCTTTTTTTTTAACTGACAACTAAAAAGGAACACAAAAAGATGAGCTTTTTTTTGTATTCACCGAAGCAAGATGATGCTTGAAGCATTCTGAATTTTAAAATGAGTTGCTGTTCTAAGTTAGACATTCGATAATATTTATTGACATTGTTATAGCTTACTGAAGGTTGCAGCTATTTATACTTCAGTCCATTTTCGATTGTATTCTGTCAAATTGAAAAAGTGAAAAAAAAAATAATATAAAATTAGACAAATTAGTTGTAGTTTCTAGTGATTATCTAATTAGCTTATTTTGTTTGAGATATCATAGAATCATTCGAAGAATTGGCTGTAATTTCATGCTGCCAAAATAGCAGTAGCATCTATATTTTTGCAATTAATATTAACACAGCTGTAATCATTCTTTAACTATTGCACAACTTTGCAAACCTTTCATATACATTTAGAATCTTCCTGATTCTGTTAACTGCAAAGCGCATCTGTATCATGTAACAGCGTGACGTGGTTTCTCCTTCAATATAATTTTAGAAGACACTAGATGGTTATCCTGCATTTCGCTTCGGAAGTCTCGTATATGTAATGTATTACAGTTAATGAATGTAAACAACATTATATTTATTAAAAAAAATCACATTGTATCAAATAAACTACAAATTAAAACTTACAACAAAAACGAAAAATAAATTAAAGTTTTATATTATAACAAATACATTCAATTCCATATTGATAATTCGAAATAATTTTTTATATACAATATTTTTGGTTTTACATTTTGAAATATTTTTCTTATCTACAGAAATTCTGATAAGTGAACCATGCAATACTACTCCTGTTACCTGGCAACATGCCTCCGATATTCCATTGTTGCAGACTTACGCATGCACGCACATAATATGGTTGAGTAGACCATGCAAGGAGCCTGTTGCCTGGCAACTCTTCCATTGTTCCGGATGTACGCACGCAAAGACACATGTACAGTTAGTACAGATTACAAAGTAAAAACAGAAATTAACATTATTCACTGCTATATAAAGCAATTTATATCATTAAAACTGTTAAATAAAACAATTATCATTATTAATTTTAGAAATACACACTATACTAAAACACATACAAACATAACATTTTGGTTTGTATATGATCTGATCTTAAATCTTCAGTAAACTTAAAATATCGTAAATCTATTCAGGTTATTAAACACAGGGCGTAGAAAAAGTCCGGTAACAATTTCAATAATTTTGTCCGCAATGACTATAAATGACATCACTTATACAGGTATAAGATACTTCATACAGGTATCATATTGCAGGGGAACTCTGACTTTTTTTTGTAGTTTCGTTATTCTCCTGCACTTGGCTTTACTAGCACAGATGGCACCCTCCGATCTTTCGAGGCAAACGTGGTTCCCACGTCGAAATTTTGTGATGTAAACAAACTTTGGGAGTTCCCTTTCGAAATGATACATAATGAATGTGATGCCGTCTGAAGTCATTGTGCAATAAATTACGGAAAATGTTACCAGACTTTGTGTATACGCTGCATATTTATTTACTTAGGATGTATGTCTAAAATTATACCAATGAACAAAACTGAAACAACCAATAAGAAACTTCTTCAGGTTCAGCACTATGTCAATTATATTATAATTATTATTATTATTATTATTATTATTATAAATTTAAGTTTCAAATTTATATTCATAACGCATTATGGAGTCTCAGAGGAAGGAGAAAGCTTTTCTTTTCCTCATATAAGGTACCTCAGCCATATAACGCCACGTATTCCTTTAACGCCACCTATCTAATTCTTCATAAGCATAAGAGATGGCGGTACTGCGCTAAAGTAGTTTGCATTGACATGCCATCTAGTGATGAAGTGAGTTACTAGCAGACCGCCAACATTTTCGAGTGAAATTATATCTCCACCTTTTCGTGTCGAGGACTGGTTCTGAAAGGCTGCTACTATGTCAACGTAAGATAAAATATAGATTTTTTAATGTTCAGCAAAGATTAACTTTATAAAACTATATATTTTCTTAATTCTTGAAGATTCTTCTAAGTAGATAAGTCAATTGTAATTTTTAAAATTCGGAAATTGTAGACAAACAAGTGTATCATGTGATCCATGTGCTCAGTAGCACTTTAACGCCATGGTGGTGTTAATGGTCTACATATATGATTTTAGGTTACGTACGACGTTTATAAGTTACTAATATATTTCATGAAAATATAGATTTTTATTATATTTATTATTTTGCTATTATAACCGGAAAATGCCGAAATTAATTAATTTTTACATTTCCTTTTTTGTTTTAGCTACAGATTAGAAAGACTGCATTAATTTCAAGTGATTTTTTATTATTTTTTACAGAAAGTCAAATTTAGTTGCTTTTTACTGTAATTTTGTACAAATAATGTTTACAATGATGGAATAATTCTTAATTTTAAATAAGTTACATTACTAGAAAGTACGTGGCGTTAATTGGACCAGGTGTTCCTCATAACGCCAGTTTGCAAAGTTTTTTTGTTTGAGTTCTAATACTTCTCCAGTAAAAGTTATCAAATGTTTCATTATGGTATGCTTCAAACAGAAGATTAAACTTTCTTGGTCATAATTTTCGTGTTTCGATACACCCTATTTCCAGACTTACAGTAATTTAAATGTTAGGGTGGCGTTATTTGGGCAGGGTACCTTACAACTTGAAGAATTTTATTGTAAAAAGAAATGAAATATTGTTAAGAATAATAAAGAAGATGTTTTTCAAGGTAATGATGGTATAATATTGAAATATATGTATAGACTGTGGAAACCTTAAATTGCTTCAATATAAAACAATATTCAAAATAAACTAAGAAAAAAAGCTTTATTATAAAGTCTTACTGAATTTATACAATTTAAAGAAAATTAAATCGTGGTTTAGCCTTATCGTGCTTCATGAGGCTCTGAAGATATAGGCTTCGACGTTCAATGACCACCGGGACAGTTTGGTTGGTCAGCCTAATCTTTGCCTGACTTTACCCTCGGAAACGAAATCCATTATTTTTTTAGAGGGCTGACTGAGCTGTAGATTTCGAGAAGTACCTCTGTGCATTTTTTTAAAAATTTATGTCGCAATTATTTTTATTAAAGGAATTTTACTTTGCTTTCTGAAAATCAACGAAAATAATTTATTGCACTGAGTACTTATCAATGTATGAAAATGACTTTTCATACACGTTTTTCATATAAAAATTTAACACTGTATTATTTTCTGCTAAATTAAATTTCTTTGTGAAATTATTGTTCAGAACTTTAAACAGTGAAATGGAATAAATGAATTAAATAATGGTTGACTGTTAATCCTATCAGTCTTTCAAGACATCCATAAAAAGACAAAACAGAATCTCAAGATTTATTACTAAATTAATCTTCCTCATTGCATAATTAGAGGTTGCTATTAAAATAGAAATAAATCAAAGAACTTGATGTTGCTTTTTCGTCCAAGCCTTCTCAGAAATATAAATCCCCTCATTTACCCACAACCTTTTAAGTCAGAGCGATTCGTTCTATTTACCATTCAATCGTAAAACATATCCAATTTAATCCACTCATTGAATGCAGACAGAAACCCTGGCGTAATAAAATCTAATGAAATGCAATGGAACATTTTATGACGCTCAAATAGCCAGAAATTCATGCTGCGAATGAAATTCAGAGACTTTCAGCTAATTCAACTAACAAACAGAGATAGTTCTGGTGACGGAAATTCAAAATTATAGACAATTTGAAGCCCAAACACCGCCAGCTTCTGTTAATTGAAATACTATAAAAAATTAAATGAAACATAATAATCACTCGAAGTAATCCCTGCTTTAAACACTGTGTTTGCATTTGGGAAATGTGCGATAAACTAAGTCTCTAATTTGTAGCTCTTTTATTCAGACGAGTTTATGAGCTATAATTCCCGGATTAATTTGTAAAGTCATAATACGTTTTTTCCCGAAAACTAAATTCACCATCCCATCGCTTTTTGAATATTTATTGATAAAGTTTTGCACAATTTTGACAAATGTACTTTACCTTCCAATAGCTTTTTTTTTTTAAGTTTTGAAAAAATTATTTCTTGATGTTAGTACAGAACCTTGTCTAATAAACATCTATTTTTAGTCTACGAAACCTCATCGTTGTAAATCAATTCAATTTGCCTAATAAATGATAATAGCAATTTTCCTGAAAAGATCATGAAATTCACAGCGCAAAGCTAGTAGAAGAACGGATCTGGGTCAACTAATCCTTAACAACATTTCAAAGGAGGCGTCAAAACTGGTTTTACTTTTTTTTATTTGGTTCTTAGGGTAATTGATGATTGGCTTAGGGAACTAAAGAAATTGGCCATACCATTATTACTAAGTTTGTAAATTATTACCTTTATAATTATTATTCTGAATATCTGCAATTTCAGCGTTTTCTATTCTTTTTATAATATTTTTTCCTATATTTAGTTTTCGTTTTGAGTTGAAGAAATTCTGTAATGCTTCCTTGATATGATATGATTGCACAACACTGTACATGATCTAGGGTAAGGCGAATGAGAGAACAACCTTCCGCCCACTGCCTATTTAATCGCCAGTTCAGACACATGATAATCTGGAGCGCGACTGGAGAAGATATAAAGGGAAAAGTCCACGACTTCAATCAGGGATTGAACAATTATTTCAAATAAAGATTTCTATGGGTAAAAAAAATTAATAATTTCAACAAACTGGAATATAATTTCCAATGTACGGATATCAATATTGTTCGTAATTTCTTCTACAGATCCTTCCATACTTTTACAGCTTGCTTACTTACCTCCTTTCATTTGATATAAGCTCCAACTAATTAATTGTATAAAGTTTTACATTTTACGCTTGTTAAATAATTTTGAAAAAATTTCGAAGTAAAAAAATTAGCAAAAACTAGTAAAAAGCATTTGCTATTTTCAAAAAGTAGGCGTAACTATAATTGTTTCTAATGGATTTACAATGGTTTTACTTAAAAATAATGCTAATTCTTTTATTTCAATTAGAAAAATAAAGTTAAAATTTTTGAAAGTATAAAACTTAAATATAAAATGATTTTATTCTACAACATAAAAATTTCTTCAAAGTTACGATTTCAAAAACACATTAGAAAAATTATTGACAAATGTATATGACAAATTTATTGAAAAATAACAAATGAAAAGTATGATATCTCCGTACACTAGCTAAGTTGTTAGTACTGTAAACATAAATCTCGTTCCTAAAGGCCTTATAAATTCCGTTATTAAAATTCTCCATTATTGAAATAAGTAGCTTAAAGACATTTTGTGAAATCGATCTTAGTAATCAGTGTCACTTCACTTACTAATTCAAGTACGAAAATTACAATATGCAGAGACGTGAAATGAGAAGACCAATTTTAAGAGGCATATCGTATAGCGTAAAGTGGCTATTAAAGTCGTTAGATGCCGCTAGTCTTACTCCTGAACCAACTCGACTTTCGTTCGATCGATTATCATAAAAGCTGGTTTGCAGCAAGATCACTGAAATTTATCAGCCAATTCCAAATTTTATCGAGAATGGTGAAAAATTAATGGCTTTGTCGTTCTAGAAGTGGTCGTTTTTTAAAAAAAAAATCAGATGCAAATGGGTAGATTGCCATGAGATTTAATAATTTCTGTGATCAAATTAAAATCTACAGCGTATTCTATGATAAAAATAAAAGATAGTTGATGTGCCAACTTACAACCGCATGATAAGATCACAAAAAAAAACTGTTTAAAAAAGTTTTCTTGCAAAGATAGCTTCTTGTTTCCTTTACTTTCACAGCTATTGGCCCGTAGGATCGTATCCACTTATCAAAATCAGTAAGGATTTTTCTTTCTATACCTACCCTATTTGTACAATTTTTCAGCTTTCCAGGCTATCTAGTTTTTGGTTACCATAATCACAGACGGGCGGACACACAAATTAGCCTTAAACTTGCGTTTTAAAACATTTTTGTTCTAAATCTTTATTCTCTATGACGAACATTAAAAAGCGTTCCAAAATGTTAAACCAAACCCATAATATACAGTGGTAGGTGTACTTCTACCTACCCACCAGCAGATTTAAAGAACAGAAGTTAGAACTGTGTCTAATGCTTATTTTAATTTCTTCCTTTAAGTCAGAAGTATTGGTTTATGAGTTTTCATTGTTCTACAAAAGTTCAAAATTCCCTATCCATCCAATTACAAAATAAAGTAAAATAAAGAAATAAAGTTAGGTCCGCTATTAAAGTTTGGTATTATATAAACAGAAACGAAATGAGTTCGTCTGCTACTGTTTTATCTAAGCTTAACTTCCCTCTGCATGCTTTGGAATTGTTACTCATTAAGATTCATACGAAAAGGATCTATTCAGTTCCTCATACCATGAACTGTTTCTAAACTAATGAGGCTAGTTTTGCGCCATTTCAGCCTAAAAGCTGAGTTACCAATTACGTTGTCAGCGGCTCAGTGAGTATAACATGAGAGATGTAACAATTGGAAATGATGCACAGATACATGGAAGTTTTTGAAAATCAGAATTATTTTCTAATTTTTTTACTCATTTCATTTTTTCCCCATTTTTTCATTTTTCATTTTTTCCCCATTTTATTATTATTTAGGTTCCTATTATATAAATTGAAGACAAAGCACTTCAGAAAGGATTCAGATGTAAATCATGACGACAGAAACGAATACAACAAAAAGATATCTATTACACACATTAATTGATTTTAGAAGAAATTGAAATTTGTTATAAACAACTTAATCCTTCTAAAGTACAATCTAACTATCGTAACAGCTTTAAAATTAAACTTTATAATGGTACATAAAAAGTTTAGTTTCGTAAATTCGAAATTTACTCAATATTCATCTTACATTAAATAACTGAGATGAAAAATAAAATGGAAATAATAAAACTGAGAAAATAGAAATCGCTGACTTCTTACGGAAGTTGACAAGAAGAAAGTTACATTAAAAAATGGCAAAAATAAAAAGTTTCTTGCAAACTTCCAAATCCAACCTCGACATTCATTAAGATTAATGGTGTTTTTAATCAAAAACCTGCAGCTAAACCTTGAGGCTGTTTAAAAATCAATGTGAAGCTTTCATTATTAACGTGTATTGATCATTAAATTTCAGCTTCCTAGAGCAAATAACTTTTGAATCATCTGATGGACGGATGGATGGATGTTATCAATATGAATATGTTCAATAACGAATTCCAAGCTAACATTAAACATTCCACAGCAGCTTCAATTCCTGCCAACCAATTTGTAATTATTGAAGAC
>JAFIDM010002131.1:36584676-36635132 GCA_023159025.1 Thereuonema tuberculata
TACGTGATGATACGAATTAGCCATAGACAAAAGAAAAGAAAACTATTATTTGACCTTACTATGGTTAAATATTTGAAAGACATTCTCCCAAAAAATTTGGTTTTTCCATATTTGTTTTAAACCAGTCAATAAAATATTATATTTATTATTTCAAACCAAGGATGCAATATCTAATTGAAAAAAATTGGTATAGTGTATTAGTTAAAATGTGCATGTCAGAAAGTATACATAGGCATGTCTCAACAAGAATTATTTTAAAAGAGTAAAACATTTTTAGTTTTAGTTTTAGTTCACTAAACTCATACATAAAACCTCATTTATTGGATAATTCACATTTGTATTTGGCAAGATGTCAAAATTTTTAGAACAGATAATAACAAATATCGTTTAAAAATTAAAGTAGGCGTTGTTAATTAAAAAACATTGTAATGCTTTGCTTAACAGAAAGCATGAAATCCCACAAATCGCAGACGTATATACACATTCATTTTTTACAATCTTGCAAGAATCTAAGGAGATTTAGTGGGTCTACGAAAAATCCGGAACATATAAGAGTATTAATATTAATATAATTTTTCAATTCCTTTTGCCTGAGCTCTTCTGAATTATGTATTATTAAAAAACGGAATAGATATTATAATATAACTTATTCATCATTATTCCTCACAATAATTTCAATATTTCAAAACATGTAGAAAGAAATATATAAACGTTAAAACTTAATCTTATACAAAACTACAGTATTTTATCTGTCGTCAAGATCACTATATGATATGGAGGAAAACACTACAGAAAGGTTATGAATTGCATGAATCTATAGATCTGTAAAAGAAAGATTTAAAGTAAATTTTAGATAAACAAAATCAGCTATTGCTAAAGCTAAGATTGTAATGCGGTCTTATTACTTAGATATAAACAGAATTACAAGTTAATTGTAAAATGTAATTGTTTCGGCTCCACATTACATTGCTTTAAAGAGATAGCAAATAGAAGTTTCATATAAGAAAATATAATTTCTTATTAAAATTTATTAGAAAATTCATAGTATTATGATTTTACTTCTGTTTCATTTTAATCTGTTCTGCACTATTGTGTATTATATTGAGTTGAAAGTTTTGTTTGCTTTACTTCATTGAGATATCCTAGTCACTTTTTTAGCAATCATACTCCCATCAAATTAACTTTTTGACATTTTGGTCCCATTACCTTAAATTATTGGCGAATAGTTCTGTGAATGTCCAGGTCTATTTTTCCAGTTTACCTTGTCGCTCATCATAACCATGACAAAGCGTTCATTAAATAAACAAATACTCTTTTCATTCTCATAGTTTAAATGGTTGCAACTCATTCATAATTTGAACTTTTACAAGCTCATCCACTAAGGCCCTACCATCAATGATTGAGTACGTAAAACATGTGAAGCCTTAAAATTCACATGTTGAACATGTTGAACATTGTTCCAGTTCTCAAAATCGACCTTCTAGCACGGTGTAAGCAGAAGCTACTGATAACTGATAAGTAACTGATAAGATTATTTTTATTATTAATTAATACAAGTCAAACTCTGTAACAGGAGTATGGCTTCAAAGGGACTTAGTTTTGCAAATAAATTTAGTTTTGTATTATAAAAACCTGCATGAATTTATATATATTTTCGTAATACAAAACTAAATTCTTATGTAAAAAGTAATGTAAAAAAATGACATATATAGTGGAAATACAAGATTAGAATTTATAAAATAACGTTTTATAATAACGAATTTTTTAGCAAATTCAAGTAGCTTTTAACATGATGTGGATTCAAACAGACAATCAAAGTTAAACAAACTTCAAGTGGAAGAACAAGAATTCGCATGCTTAGTCAAGAATAACTAGATATACGATTGGCTAACCTCAGTGCAGAGAGGTCTCAACTTGCAGCGATTGGCAGTATCAATTTTGAGGGCAAGGGAATGAAGACTCAAACATAAGCGTGATAGTATTTTAAGCTGGCCCAAGCATCATATCAAATTAAAATAAAAATCAATCGGGCGAGGGATGGGATGGGTGAGCGCGGCACATTTTTGAGGGATGGAGGAGGATGAAAATTCAAATTAATGTGGCTATGACCCTAAATAAGAAATATCAAATTGTTTGATTAGGTTTGATCCACTTGTAAACATACAAATGACAAATTACGAAGAAAAATGCTCAAGCGCAATAGTAAGTCTTCCCCCGACCAATAACAAAAAAAAAAAATGAATGATGATAACAAAAAGTTGCGAACAGATTTGTACTACTAATAATAATTTACTGTTGAATATTGGAATAGAATAGAATAGTAGTAGTAGAATATTGTTTTCAAAAATCTACAGCATTTTTGCCAATCTAGGATTTTTCAGCTCCGGAAACACCGTTAGTTGCGATTTCAATTGTGGTTTTTTTTTCTCAATTTCTCAGGAAATCGATAAAACTTCAATCTCTGTTCTTTATTCGTACCACATCTTATCTAAAGAAATGTGAATGATATTATAATCCAAATGTCATTCAAACATACTGGAAATTCCAATTATTTTTTTTTAGAAATGGCATTAAAAGACATGAAAAAAACAGTTCTGAAAAAGAAATCTTTTGTTTCATATTGGATTTCCACAATTCTCTCAATTGTATACCGCTATTATCGTCGGATCATTTTATGGTCAAAAGATTTTTTCCACAATTTTATCATCAGAAGTAGTTACAGAGAAGCTAATTATAATTAATAAGAGGTTGAAATCAAAATGGTGAAGAAGATTTCTATTCAGATGACGCTGAGAGTATTAGTTTTTCTAACATTAATTATCATTTCAAATATCTCTTGACTTTAATAATCAGTTTCAAATTGATGAGTTAAGAATGGAAAAAATATAACTTCCTGAAAATATTTAAATTTTGATTGAATGAATGCTTAAGAACTTTTAGGTAATATCGCAAATTTTGTTATATTATTCCCAAAAGCATTAACTTTACACAATCAAAATCTATTTTCTTTCCTTCCCTGTGACATAAGTGGCCTACAGACGACTATAGACGAAGTCCCATTTCTGTTTTTTTCATTATTTAACAGATGTAACTACACAGCTTGTTGTATTTGCTCTTAATGGCTCTAAAATTCTAAACGATTTAGTTGGTTATAATTCAACTGGTGTTATAATTTCTTATAAGTCATTTAACCAAGTTAATTGCTCTATAATTGCAGATATATTGGTCCTTCTACAAGGTTAAAACAAGTTCAACATAAAATTAAAAAAATCCACATTTGAATCGACCGGTTTCCCATGCTCCTATTGAGCGCTTTGTCAGGTTATGGTTGCATTGATGCCGTTCCTCTATTTAAAGTTATTTCGATGTAGTTGCCTCACCGTTGGACCAATTAAAAGATCAAACTAGTATTAAACATCTTACGATCTGCAATGCCATTCCCGGAGTCGATGGACCAATGAAAGCTCAGACCAATGATGTTTCGATAGTCTGCTACCAATCGTAGAAGTAATTATGGACGACGTGCTGGTGCAATTCCATAGATCGTCCCGTTCATTCTGTAGGGGGATATTATGAAAACTCTTTGGGACTCCCGAATACGTTAATTCATTTGATGGAGGCATGCGTTGGATGCAGTCAGGATTAGGCAGTTTAGGAACAGTAGCCTTAACAATGAAATCAACAGAAATTTGCTGGATATGTACAGGTGTATATATGTGCTGAATATATAGAGGTGGAAACTTTTGAATAACACAAAAGACAGATCAAGTTCTTATTAATCCAGATTCATTTTTTTTAGTTCATAATTGTCTTAATTTCTAACATCTAGTATGAATTTAAATTCTTAAGCTATTTATATTAGATAATTATTTATATAAAAGTTATAAAATTTACTAAAAGTAATTAGTCCTCTTGGTTTTATGCGACTTTGCTCTTATTTTTTATCAATTAACGTTGTTCTTTGATGTGCCATATCTTCTTGGCGTAATGTTTTACACTACACAACAAAATTGTCCACGCTATCAGCACTTTAGTTGAAGACCGCGTTTTGCTGGAATCGTTCAAAATAGTCGAAATTATGACATTAAGCCATGTCGAAATCAGCGAAAATTGAAATCTTCAATCGTTTCTTCTTTTACATTAGAAAAATATATATTGCGGTTAGATTTCTATCCTAAAATCACGCTGCACATAACTTGTTCTATAAGTAATTCTGAATCCAAAAATCCATTTTCCAGCCAGTTTAGAGATAGAAATATGAATGATGTTAAACAGACTAATTTAAGGAAGTATTTTGGATGAATAAATTTGTAACTTAATCGATAGTAGTATTTCTGTTACATTAACGTAAACATATGGTTCAAACAACTAAACTTCTCGTTATCTAATTACAAGCAAACAGAAAACTTTACAATTACACGATATCTTTGCATAATTAAGAATAATATTCTTTCTTTTCAATTATGATATGACAGTAAATGGATAGAGTTTCGAAGATTTCAGAGAAATTTGAGCCAGTTGCGGAGATGGTTGTCGTATTGGACTTAAAATGCGACTCAGTTAATTGCTTCCGTCGGATATAAAAGACTATTCTTTGAATTGGAGGAAACCTAATCAATATTTGCTTGGTAAGATCAAAGTGAAGCGCGTATAATTAAAACTAGCTTGCTGTGTCATAAAATGCAGATAAATTATTTTTATATTTTGGAAAGAGTTGTGAGATTAGAAAGTTTGTCTTTTAGTAAATGACAAATATGGTAATTTGGTTGTGTAGGGAAGGCAATATTCGTCGTGAACGAAAAAGAACTCATGTTTGTCGAAAGTTATAATTAATTTTTGAAGACACATGTTAGTGCAATGAAGAAGAAATAAATAGTTTAATTATCAAACTCAATAAATAATTAAAAGTAAAGAGAACAGGTTTTCGTTCTCTCGTTGGAAATATCGTCTCGAATACAAGAAAACATAAAAAGAACGATTAAAATACGAATATCCTTCTTATTAAGAGAGTGAATTTCATTAGGAGTAGAAGTTTATAAAATATATGCAACTGCTGCAATTTGATTTAAGATACTAATTTATCTTGTTTTATTTCAGGCATGTGGATTAGACAGAAAGATTGAAAGTAAATTAACATTTATTAATGTGTAGTTCACTTAATGTTGAATAACTTTCATGAATTCTTTTGAAAACTTTATGATTAGTTATGTCATTGAGAAACTTTCGGTAAATCTCATAAACCCAAATAATTTGCCAAACTGGAAAAGCATTATTATTTATGTATATATTATTTAAATTTATATTTAAATGTATTTTTATTTAAATTTATATTTTATATATTTTTGGAAATGCTTACTTTACAAAACCTTCATTAATGTCTTACACTTTCATTAAAAGAAATATAATTCATATAAAATAAATACTTATTATAAAATTGTATCCCACTACTTACAGGCCTACAAAGGCCTATGGGGTGGCTGCAGGGTAGGCTCCAGCATTCACGACCTAACGGGACGAATTGAGGTCGGGGGGTCAGCCCGACGCCCGCCCATATTATAAAATTATCAGATATCAAAAAACCTTAAGTCCCAATACTACTTTTTTTGATCATAAGATAAAAGTGTTTTTTTTATATTTATTTTCGCAAACTTTTTTCCAAATAAATTTTGGATTTATAATTAATAAATACATAATGATACAAAAAACATTAAAGAAAATCTTAAAATCCTTTAAATAAACTATGTATTGTTTTTTCAATGCTTGAAGATATAGACTGACTTTGTTACTTAGTTACCAATTTGGTTAGAATAACAAGATATTTCTTAATTGTTAAATTTTCAAAAATACTTTTTTTATATATTTTGGTTGGTATGCCATCGTCTTTGCCTATTATTATTTTTTACAAATAAAACATGTGATTTTATTTGTAGATTATGAAACTTTTCAAAACCACAGATATTAATGAATATATTTTTTTCTTCTAAGTAATTATATTTTTAAAAATTGTTCCATTGACTTTATTCACGAATTAAAGTATTTTTCGAAAGTTTACTGTATTAAATAAAAACAATTGTTAATGACATTAACCAACAATAAATATAAATATAAAGTTTTGGGTACTGATTATATTTGAGATTGGGTGCAAAGCCAGCGAAATTCAATGTTTTGTTCACACTAGCTATATATTTTATATTTTGTATTTTTTTTATGAACTCGAAAAATTTTCCGAACTTTTTTTTTTAAATTAGGGTCAGGAAAAGTTATCCTTCCCCTTTCCTTTCCCAATTAGATCGATCTTCTGGATTGAATGATGAGGTAAGTAAAAATAATAATAAAGAAAGAATAAAGAATAAACCAAATTTTAGTATATGTACTAAATAAAATAAACTCCGAATTTTATTTATTTATTTTTATTTGAAACTCATCGTTTATCACTTTAATACCATCATTTAATACTTCAGCAAAACCAAAATGATCCATCTAAATTGAAATATCAAAGAAATAATCAATAAAATTACTTCACTTAATTAACTAGTTAGGTAAATAAAAACGATTAGCTTTGAAACATTTTGTTTGTTTCGTTGTTAGTTATACAACCACAATCTCATAATATTCAAAATGCAAGTTAAGCAATTACGTTGTAAAAACATGTAATTTGTATCTTGATGAAAATTCCAAATTTAATAGAAACTATAATTTAAATTAAAACTTTGGCTAAATTAAAAGCAAATAACATATAAAAAATAATGTAGCTTTGAATTAAGATAATAAGAGATGTAGCTACTTGGTTATTCTCCTTTTAGGAACTTCCAAACCAAGAAATGAGCACCTGAATGTATTTTAACAAGCTGTTCCTACCATGAAGAAAGAGACGCTATGGCGAAAGCTGTAATTGCTGACGGCGGTCGTTCTTCGTCGTTGCGGAAGTTGGAAATTTCTCGTATCGGAATGCCAATCTACTTCCAAGAACACCAATTGAAGGCTAAATGGATAAGAAAGAGAAAAATATCGAGATATCCTGCTTCGCATGGCTTCTTCATTTTGGACGCTAAGTCTAGGGAATCGGCATTCCAAAATTGTGTTCTGTGGCAAGTTTCTCGTGTCGTTCTGTCATGTAAATGCCTCGTTAGCCGACCTCAGTAAACAACCTCAGCGATTCATTTCACGTGTCTTCTTTCAACCAAGAACTCTTGCTTCCCGAGAGGTGACATTTACACAAAGAAAGACCCGAAGGTTATTAAATCTGCATATCATTTTAGAACTTTAGTAAAGATCAGAATCTTACAAAAAAAAAAAAACCTTGAAAACACGGGACTAGTATAATGTAAAATTCTAATGTACTTATTGCGTAAATTTCTACTAAAGCAGAATATTTTCATATTTAATAGTTTTTATATTAATAATTAATATAAAATAACTGAATTCAAAAATTGACGCCTAGGACATTGCGATCAAATTAATGTTATGATTAGATAGTACTATCTCCTGTATAACATAAGTCGTAACATATAACTTATAGATGAGGATGAGAATGTGGATCACTCATGTGCTAGATAAAAATAAGATGGTAATGATGCAGTCAAACGAGAAGCAGGAATGGCAGAAATTTCTTTATTATAAGTGCTATAAAATGGTTTTTTGGAGAATATCTGGTCCTCAACCTACCCCATTTGTCTATTCTGTGTACGTCCAAATTCGGACTGTCGATCACGGACCTCATGTATATTAGCTCTTCTTCATAAAATTGATCAATAGATTATTACCTACAGTGATCTAGATGAAAAGCATCGGTTTTCAATGGTCAATGTTAATAACTCTATATTCACACATTTCGCGAGACCTACAGCAATCTCCTTCTTTCATTGGTTCTCTATAGCTTTGTAATTCACCTATTCCTCTTTTCCTGCTAAGGTCTATTAGGTTTCTCATTATTTTAACTTACAGACATTCTAACATTCTAAATTCATTTGCTAAAGACACAACTTAAATTTTTTATAAAATTTCTCTGTTCCAGATCATTTTCTCATTATCGAGACCTGAGATGGTCGTTTCTAGATTACTATCAGTTATCAGCTGAATTTCTGAAATCAGCAAGTGATCCAAAATCGATGGGAGCCTGAATGCTGACTAATAAGGGACACGACAGTGGTGCTCCACGATTAAAAAATAACAAAAATATTTCTCCAAATTATAAGAAGATTCGAGAGAAATTAACCCAAAAATTTTTAGAAGATTCGGGGGATTCTTTTTGAAGATTAGGACATCTTCTTGTAAATGTGTTGTGAAATGCCTTCATAACCTGTAAAGTTCGAGCTCAATCATTCCCAATGACCATTTTATATTAGCTTGTTACAGCTTACTGAAGCACATGAAGAGCTGGTATCTTGGCTATTTTATATTTTTAAAGATCTTACAAAAGAACAAAGGTAGACCTGAAAACAAAATTTGCTGAAATGTATATTCTTCATTTAGAATACATACATAAGACAAAAAATAAACAGTAAATACATAACAGTAATAAAAAATATCAAAATAATATATGTGTGAAATTGACAGTTCGCAATTCAAGACAGTGATGAGAAAACAGAGCTCATTTATATACTATGGGGAAATAACGCCAGCATTTATGTGGGCTCTACATGGGGCCAAACATTGGAGTCCAAATATTTGTCAACAATGTAAATAATAAAAAAAGGAATTAATAAATTTAGAAAGTATAGTTAACATTATCTATTACCAGTAATAAGGATTTATTCTTCAACTCTTTGTGGAACTGTAATTATTTAATTTAAAAGGGTTAAATCTATTAAATCATTGCTATGGAAATTTATTAGATATTTTCGTTCAATATTCAACATTCAGCTTTCGTCTTTTCATCGAGTCCATCTACAGCTTGAATTTCCATATTAATTTTTCCAATTTTAATACCGTTGTTCAGTAAAATTTACAATTTAAATAGTCATGGAATCATTCTACTCCGCATTTTGTCCGATTTAAGTGAGTGTAAATGTTGTGATCGACGCACGCTTCGTGGCAGTAGCTTTTAAGGTCCTAGAGCCATCTGCTTTCTCTGCAGAGAAATATGCCCAAGGGACATGTTTTCCTATTTTATTCAGAATCAAACTACATTAAAGTCTTATCTCATTTACTCGCCAGAGGACTCCATATGTCAATATCGTTCTAGGCAACTTAGACGGAAACTAATTACATTGTTATCTTAGCATTTCAGCAATAATAGTTATTGTTTTTAGAATACGGCATCAATATCGAAGAATTAATAAATACTTTTAATAAATATTAATAATAACTTGAAGTTCATAATGAGGATGAGTATGTTTGTTAAAGTAGGTAATAAAAATCATTATGGTAAATTTCAGTAACATTCTCTCAACAAATCTATTTTGTTATCATCACTCTAAAAGTTATCATCACTCTAATCACAACGGATTTACATTAATTGCAATTTCTCTTTATCGGTCTTCCTTTTGCCGTGTATTTATACCTTAATACAGTGTAGAACTTTTATACAGGATTAATAGGCTTTTTCCAAGTTTCAAATTATTAAAATTTAGTTAGAACGACAATTTCTTCAGTTTCTTTCAACTGAAACTTTAATGAAAAAGAATGCTGTAATTAAATGTTAGTAATTTTTGTAAATTATAATTTGCACAATTAATAACTACAGACAAGCTAAAAAAGCAAATTACAGAAGAAAGATAGATATTATTTGAAGATAAAGATTTTCTGTTGTGAGATCCGTCTGCAATTTCTGCCAATTCTTCAATCTTTTCAATAGAAAATAACAATTTTTATACGGAGATCGTCAAGAAAAAATACAGAGCTTTTCCAACGACCCTTCTGAAGATCAATGCTTGAAAATTTTTCCATTGTTCTTACTTTTTCTTTTATTTGTTGTTCTCTATTTTCCTTGGTTCTTCTCAGTACTTTTCCCCATATAGTTTTATTTGAACCACTAAATGATTGCAGCCTACAAAAAGCTTTTATTGCTATAAATAACCACAACAAAATTGATGGAAATATTTATTTTGTTGTTGTTGATGCAATTAAATTCAGAACTCGAGAAGCATTTCGTTTAGCTGCAGATATATATAATTTTTTGGAAACTCAAGCCGCTATTAGTATACAAGGAGTTGTGCTTTTGTTGTCTGTACTATATCAACCCTGCGAAATGGCATAATCAGTAAAATATTGAACTACCAACACACTGTGTGGCGTCCCTTTCCTCTCGACGGCGCGCTTCCTCTCCGCGGCGACAGCAATTTGCTTAACGTCGTGATTGACAAAGACAAAAACTAGATTCATCAGGAAACAACATGCTTCACCTCTCCTGTTCTTTCCAGTTTTGTCTAAAACATCACCACTGAAGATGTGCTTGAATGAGAGCAGATGTTCTGGTTAAAAGCAGGGCAGTACGATAAGGTAACATTGAAAACTGCAAAAAAACCTATTCTTTTCCGTACTCGTGATAGCTATTTGAAGTACATTACGCATGGTCACCTACTTGTCACTTTACAGATGCGTTGAAGCCGTGAGCATGTCATGCAATGCGGTCTTATTGCTCATGGTCTTCCCGATCCTAGTCAACGGGTGCTGAATCGCTCTTGAACACAATGGCGCCATTTGGAATATTATGGTGCTAGGAATGCAACCAATACAGAGGTTGCAACTGTATTCAGCGATGATTCTTCGACGCTCTGTTTCTTGTTGGAACGGTTACCTGCGTAAGTGTAATACCGCTGTTACCACTTACGCCATCAGCGTAAGTGCATCTTTAAGGATTTAGAACAACGTTAGGTCAATTAAGGAGCTGTGTTCCACTTTTCTGAACCTGTACATCAGGTCATGCCGGTCTAATCGCTACGATAGGCCCACGATGTTCTTCATTTGCATGCATACTGCAACTGCTTCCTCATAATTCGTGACATTTGCCTAACTTCTTGCAGATATTGAATTTTCCTTTACTATAGTTCCATGACCTTACTGTTAATAATGGTAACAGTAAATATCAATACTATATTTAATTCAAAACAAGCAAATTTTCGAAGAAGGTTAAAAAAACATTTATATACTGTAAAAACTCAAAGATTAACTTTAGTTATAGGAATTTATTTTTACTTTTTTTTTATTTTTTTTTATGTTTTGAATAAATACGCTTTGGTTAGAGAATATAATGAAAGTTGAGCTATCTTGCATTAAAGATGCATTAAAGATTTTTTTTTATTTGCTGTAATTTCAAATAAAAGTCTCTTTTATTCGGGGAACAAGAAAAAAAAGATAAGAAAAAATTGAAATTATATTAATATCCAGATTTTGCAAGGAAAATGTTTTTGTAAAATATCAGAAATTTTTAAAAATTAGGAGGAACGAAATATTTTTGAAATCCAAAAAAGAAAAACCAGAAGAAAATAAATTAAAGTTTTACCAAATGAAAACGACGAAAAAAAAAAGAAAAAGAAACCTAGTTATTACTAATAAAAATTTATAAACAGAAATAAATGAAGAAGATCCGAAGTTTATGTTTAAGATGAGCTATAGGTTTGTTTGGGATGATACAAAAATGTCTAGGGTTAGCGATTTTTGTAGACATAGATATATGTATATCAGTCACTATTTCGTCAGTGTGAAACATATCTATAATCAATTTGTTGTATATTGTTTTTAATCACTAAACAATGTTTTTTTGGATATTTTATTGTTTACAGTTTGCTATGTGATATCCATGCATAATATTATTGTAAAAAACGCTTGAAAATGGAAGAAGGAAACTTCTGAAATTTTGCCAAATGTTATTTTTTAAGTTATTAAACTTAAAAATTTTAAGAAGTAGAAGCTGTTTTAGTTAAAATTGAATATTATTTAGTTTCTTAATTTTGAGTTGTAAAAGCTTGAGTTGTAAAAAGCTTGAGTTGTGAAAGCCTTTCGGCTTTCTGTAGGATAAGTTCTTTGAATATTGAACATGAAGGGTTACGGTATTTATTGAAATGAATTATCAGTCTGAAATTTTTATTAAAATTTTAGTACTTCAGAATGTACTAGACTTTCATCATTTGGAACACTCGGGGTAGCTCTAGAGAAAACTAATATAAAGAACAGTAATCTTTTTATTTTTACAAGATTTTTTTCTGGAAATTCTTTGCCGTTTTAATAGGATACTCCAACGTTGAGTCAAATGGAGATAAGGGTATGACTGTCAATTGTTCCCTAGAGTCTCCTGTACTCTATGTTTCATTCCAGTTTCAGTAATCAGTTCGCCAGCTAATTAAGGTTATAATACTTTGAAGCAATGCAAAATTTTATTACGAAGTGATTTCTCGAGAAATAGCTTTTTAATTATCTTAAGAAAAGAGAAAAACTAAGATATCATGACATTACAGTATTAATTAAAATAAAAACTATTTAATGCAAAATAATAAGAATATTTTTGATAATCAAAATTTTCCCAGTTGTCTCTTTCCAGATTGGCTATTTTCCCATAGGTTTTAAAAAATAATTATTACAAATTTAGAATACATGTAATTAAATTTTTCTTCTCAGTCCATATGACTTTGAACTTAAAAACTACATTTTTACTCATAACCATCAAATACATAACTATCAAATCAAATCATGTCCTAACTCTGTTTTAAAATATGTCTTTACTTTTCACAGGTAAGTTAAGCAAATGCAAGCAAATAAGAAGAAAAATCTTGTAAAAAATGAAGGATGATTTGAAATGGGGCCTGTAATTCGGTAAGTTCGGAATTTTATTTTTATCGTCAGCATAACTTTGAGGATTTCTTGTACATAAAGCTATCAATGTTTCTATCTTTTAATTTCTTTAAATTTTAATAATTTAAACCCATCTTCCTTGAAGAAGAGTTTCTTCATTTAATTTATGATGAGAATAAAGATTAATACGAATTAAATTGAAGTTTTAATGAAGAATCAAAAAAGTAAGATAATTTATTTTGTTTGTTAATTTTTTTTTTTTGATTGTCTATTACTTTTCAAAAAATTTAAAAATATCTACAAATTACAATCCTATTCCCAAATTTTATGTTAATAAGTGGTTAATTTATAACTTTAATTTGTAGATTTCTGGATAATTTTATGTATGGCAGTTTATAGATTAAGCAAACCTATCCTAGCGATTTGTTACTTTAAGAAATGTAAATTTCACATGTATTTATGTGTTGTTTTATTGAAATTCGATTGTCTTTGAGAAATTTCTAAAGCAATATTTGGAAATTTTCAGTTTGAATATTCAAAGAAATCAAAGTCAATGAAAGTATTTTAAATTGTAATTAATGAAGATTTTTAATTAAATATTTGAAGAGATCAGAATTAAGAATCCTTTAGTAATATTAAGATCAATTATCGTTTATTTTTTCAACAGTTTTCTTGGGTTTCTTACAAACAGTAGCTTTCCATGATTTTGGCGTTCACTCATAATTCAATGAAAATACTTTACCTGATTCTTTAAGAATCCCAAAGAAAATGGATTTGGATCTCAAATATGAAGTGTCGTTTGTAATTCTTTGTTTAATTAATGAAAAGATATTCATTGGAAGTAATGTCATTCTTGGAAGATAAGTTTCGAAAATCTTAATGTCATTTCCGAATTTTCAGTATTGTTATTGCATTCGAAGTGATCCGTGACCAGTTATGCCTACATTTCGCTCCAGTTTCCTGTATCCTTATAAATTAATTTGTATCTATGCTTTCAATTCAATGATGATGAATTGTTTACAAACCCATAAGGAAGCGTTATCGTTTTGTTTTCTGCTTATCCTTTCATCTTCCTAAAGCTTTCTTTATCTACAGTTGTTACAATTGATAGTATTTAACTCTGATTTTATAATACCTTTGTCTATTCTAATCTGGAGATTGTGGGTGTTAATGAATAGTGGTGAAGTACTTAAGATATCTCAGATTAAAATCAATAAGTGCACAAATCAGTGGAATGATATTGCGGGGATGATATTGCAGGGGAATGATAGAATGACAGAATGATATTTCACAGTGAACTAGACATCCGAATGTCTGACTACTATTGTAATCTGCAGCAATAAAAGACTCCATTCAAATCTTTTTAGTCTGGATATTTGATTTTGTATAATGTTCAATAGAAGTTTAAAATCAAAAATACTAGAGAATTAAAGTCAGGATTCTGATTCATCTGTTCGTTCAAAAGCCTTCAAAGAGTAGTTAATTAAAGTAGGAAGAATTGAGAAGGATTTGAGGCTATATAGAAGACTACTATCTATAAGAGGGGAATGGAAGAGCTGGTGACGATTAAGACAACTCAGCTGGCGAATAGAGAGCTAATCAGGCTAAATGAACTTTCAGGATAAATGAAGCGGCAGATTAAAATTTAGCATTCAATTAATCTTTCCAATTTGAAAACTGTAGCTGACAGTAACTATCAGTAAATGTGAAACGACTGTTCAAACAGAAAAAATATGCAAAACATCGAAGTTCTTGGACCGTGTTCTGACGCTATATTTCGAAAGACAAACCAAACTTTAATCATATGCTGGGTAATGTAAGGTTGAATAAATAAGGAGAATATGAAGGTGAGGTAAAGATTCTCATTCTTAGCTTCTCTAATCGAATACTCATTGATGGCAAAGATAGAATCTAAGATCTTAAGAATATTATGAATATTTTAAGTGATATTTTTTAAACTTTTATATTGCTTTATATTATATTAAATATTAACTGCATTGTTTTGGTTTATTATTCTCAAAAGATATATGCAACGAATTGCATTTACTTGTAGTGAATAATTATCTATACTTAGTATTACATTAAATACTATAATAAATTTGGAGTCTTATTCGTCTGGAAACTTTAAGTCGTTGATGCGCCACATTATCTATGCACCATTGTTAGATATCTAATAATAGATTCAAGATATTTCAAATTGGAATTTACCAATTTAATAATTTAAAAATAATAAAATAGCAGTAAGGATTACAGAATATATACTTGAATACATGCAGTAACATTATTAAGAAGATAATTGACATAATCCACTAATAAATAAGCTTATTTTGAGATATAATATTATTTAATATATATTTAATAATTTTTTAATTAAAAAATAAATTACTCTATATTATACGATAATAAATTAACTTGAGGGTTAGGGGAAACATTTTTTTTTTCTTGTAATAGGACCGGTGGGTACATCCCACCCGACCTTTTGTTCATGTAGAAACCCTAGAATATCAGAATATTATATAATTATATGCAAGACTGAGGGAGGAGAAAGAAGGGAATAACGCAAAAACAGGAAAGAAAGGAAGCATCCATGCCGGCACCGGGATTTGAACCCAGATTCAGAAAAATCAATTAACTATTTAATTCTTAGGATAAGGATAAAACCAGAAATGTTACAAACTCCAGAAGATATCAGTATCTGCTGAAATAAAATACCCTACAATAACTCAATAAAATTACATTAAATAATAAGGGAATAAAAGACTAAGTTCCGTAAATGGCGAATATATTTAGGATAATAGATTAGAAAACGTCCTTTCATTGAATATTCGGTGATTTATATATTCTGGTATTAAGCAGTAGAAACAGTTTCATGAACATTCTAAATGAAAAAAATATAACTGTTCTTATTGTGGAAAAAATAAATGATGAAATGTTTGTTTGGAATTTACTTCACTGCCGTTTTTAATTTGATCTTAACTTGACAGCAAAAGAAGTTAAATAACAGAAGTAAATTGAATGAATTTCTCAAAGGAATTCCAAAACCAAAATTGGAAAAAAAAACATAATCTTTCTCATTTATAATTGTTCTAGTTGTTTTCGTTGTTTTTTTTTTTAAATATCTGCTCTTTATTTTCTGTTTTGCTTTCAAAGAGTGGAGATCAACTTTGAATAATCTACTTTTCAAATTTTCATTTTTTAATTACTTTAGAGAAAAATTGTCGCTTTATGGTTATGTAGCATTTCAGAACATTTAACTAAAACACTTCAGTGAAGTAGAATTCAATTCAGAACAATTTGAGTCCATCAGAACTAATAAAGAAAAATGAACCAATAATAACAGAGTCGTCTCAGTGCGGGCTAACCAGCGCTACGCCCTATTACAGTGGCACTTAATTAATCTAGACGTCTCTTTCAGCTTTAATAGAGAAGAAAGAAGACATAATGATCATCTCTTTATCATCTGAAACTATCCAACCTCACATTATGCTATGCAATCAGTTTTTTTTAAAGAAAATAAATCAACTTCAATTCCAGATGAGATTTCATTCATTCTTTCTATTTCTTTAACAACCAATCTCTTTCTTCAAATCAGAAGATTGCGATATTACTGTACGTATTTCATGGGGAAAATTATAAATTACGCATAACTGAGAATTACTTACAACTCAGATTAACCTTATTTTTAATTAAACTTAAATAAGAACACTCGTAATAAACATTTACATATTCGTTACATGTTTTTCAACATATGATATGCATAACTGTGAAACTCTCAATTTCAAAATAGTGTATTAATTTTCATAGAGGTTTTCTAATTTCGTGTTTTAAGAAACTTTAAGGGATTGAATAAAATACTGTAAACCCATTACACAATTACAGTTCTAAGATAAATGAAAAGCAAAGACTCACCAAATTTTCACTAATTTTCCAGCATATTGACACTCACTTTTCCATATCTACAAATTTTCCCTTTTGTTGACTGCAGCGCTTTTCAGATTTTGAACCTAACTTTCAACATTCTTCTAAAATTGAGTCCTTACTAATGACTGCCCATACTTATATTTAAGCTAATTGCTATTTCTGATTTAATTTTTGCGGGTTATCTTTCACTTCTAGAATAAATCTCACTTTTTCCTCTATAAAGTAACTTTCACTCCTTCTGTAACCCAAAGAGAGAGACGACTGAAGTAAATGAAGAGAACACATGTTTCAACAACACGAAAATTCATTCAGTTGGATTCCTACAGTTTTGTCTCTGACCTTTCATTAAAAAAAGCCGCCTTTGTAAGAAGGAAGTCGCCCAGAAACCTCATGAACGCGAAGATTATACATCGATATAGAACACCGAGCTATATATCGGTGCACCTTGGGAATATCTATTGTTGAAAATTCGTATACTTAATCTCGTTTTCAAAACTATACTACTTATAAAGGCGAATTACGTGTAACTCAGTTACGTATATCTCAAAGATAATTTATGCGTAATTAAATACAATTTTCGCGAGTACTACAAACACTTACGCACAAATCAGAACTACGTACAACTGGGTTACGTATAAACCTGTTTTTACTGTAAATGGAAAGGAGCAAATGTTTGTCAGCATAACAAGTAAAAAATATGCCCATATCAACGTCTTAATTACGAAGTCATTAATGAATGTTACAATAATAGAATGACGCTAATCACATACATGATATGATAATTCCTGAATATGATGTTTTCCTGAAGAGGAAACAAAATAAGATTTAATATTTCCTAATACTATACGGTATTATATATATAATAATACGATTTTTACAGTTTGTTATAAAACCAGTTATCTTCTTGTCAGTTGTTTTATCAGATGTTTTCAGAACTATTGTTTTCTGTAATATTTATTCACAAAGCATTTTATTTAACGACTCACTAACTTTATTTTTCATTATTTTTAATGTTGTATTACAAATGGCATAGATGCATTCAATTTGTTATTCAAAATACTGATATAGCGTATATGAGTATTGAAACAACCATTTCCTAGTACATGTGCAGTTGCAATTTTGTATCTTTGATTTTATTTCAAAAATGAATTGTTAGTTAGCATGTTAATCAAAGGCAATTTTTTAAATTTGATTCCATTTGAATGTAAAATGTAATTTAAATTGAGCCTCAAATTGCTAATTAATAAAAGCTATATTTGCTTTTGGTATTAATCAATTATTTAATTAGTGAAACTGTAATGAAAATTATCTGTGGTGGCTCGATTGATTAGTGATCGGGTTTCGATAAAGAGTCGGAAATATCAGTAGAGAATATATTTACACGATTATAATCAACTCATTCACTTTGCCTTTGTCGGGCATTCTTTCACTGAGATCCATTATTATTACAAATACAGTAGACTCCCGATTATCCGCGGAGTTGGGGTAAGCGAATTCCGCCGATAATCCGAAATAGGACGAAAAAGGACGAAAATCAACACAAAAATGCTTTTAACATGTTTTATTTACATTAAAGTGGTAGTACATTCATTATAAACAATTACTTTATTTTAATTTACTTTAATTTCTTACATTAACAAAAAAAATCGGTTAATTGTCTTTGTTTTTTCGTGTCAAAACACGAAAACCCCTACTTAGACGTCTCTAAATCTGCCTCTTTTATTGTTTACCTTATTTTAGTTTTAAAATTTTTTTATTAATTCCGTAATTTATTGTATATTAAAAAAAAATGGAAACCGGAGAGGTCCGCGGATAATCGGGAGTTTACTGTATCTTAAACAAATCTTTAAAAAAAGATTCTCCTTGAACTATTATTTTATTAAAGTATTTTTCGGAATTAGGAAAGTATCAATTAAAAGGAACTGATTAAGATAAGGATTTTGGATACCATGAAACTATCAGATTACAACTTGCTCGTAAAGCTTATTCAATCTTCCAAGCTTCTCTGTTTTCAGGTTTGTTTCATAAGAATTCATTTAAAGTTGAATCCGCCAAGCCTGATCTTAGGTTAGTGCACCTTATTATGGGTGTGTTTTATGGAGATGCGATGGTGATGATCTTACGATCGATATGTGCTGTGATACGATTAAAATTGCTTCGTATAAACAGCGATGGGATTTTGATAGAACTTTAGGGCTGTCGAGAAGAATTCCTAAATATTCAAATCTCTTTTTCCATATATCATCTATGAAAGAACTCTTGTAGATCGATAGGATTTCCTTTTATATCCTCCGAAAAGAAACTTTAGAAATTGTGAAAAATGTAATAATTTTTGTGATATAAAGATTGCTGAGAATTTATTCATAAATAAAATGAATGATAAAGCACAAAAAAAAACAGTGACGAAAAAATGTATTTGATATAAAATGTATTTTATTTTATAAAGTTCAACAAGTAAAAAGAATTCTTTATTTTATGTGAAAGTTCTGTACATTTTACCAAATAAAAAACAATCGTTGAATTTATATTTTTCTTTAAAAAAATAGTGGTATTTGTTAATAGAAATGACGAAATAAATTCAATAAATTATCCAGATAACTTTGAATCTTAATTAATGTTAATGATATAATTTTAAAATGATTAATTAGAGAGAACATTAAATATCATGTTTTCATTTATTTTATTTTAAGCCTGGATTTTATGGGGCTAAAAAAAGTTAAAAACAAAATTTCAGTTTGTTTTCAAAAATCATTGTTTCTTCCTTCCTGTAACAATACATCATTTCTATCTTTTTTTTATTTTTTAATATTATTTTTCTTTTATGAAAAAAAATTAATCCATTTTCCTTATACTTTATCTAAATGGATTATCGAAATTTCTATGAAATTCCAATAATGAAATTTCCAATATTCTTGATTTTACTTATTCTAGAATAAAGATGAGATTGATAATTTTTATATTAGATTATAATGTTTTATCACCAATGATTTAGTTCTTCAACTTTGATCTTTTTATTTATTTGTGAATCTTTAATCGTAACAGCTGTTGTATTTCATCATTAAACGACTTTTTATTGGTCATCGATTAAGAAATTGCAGTTTAATGACTACGAAATTCAAATGGAATTCATTTCTTTCTTTTTTTTTGCATTTAAACTGTACGTATTTTTTTTTCAAAAAGAATCTTCGCAGAAATTCATGTATTTAACAATTGTTAAATACTCGATTTTCAATATACTATCAGTTTTTTTAAGTAATTGGAATTTATTAAAGGTTTAAGAAGTAAGTCGTAAGAAGTAATTTTCAGATTATCCACGTACAAAAAGTCAATAGCATCTTATACCTTTACATATATACAATGAACACGCACAGATATGAATGCATTAATATTAAAAATGGTATCATCCCAATAATGCAGTATTAATCGTTTAAAAGTGAAAAATAAGAAAAGTTATTAATAAAAAAATTATATTAAATAAGTTTTAATTTAAACATAAAGTTTAACTTAGACACCACACATTCAAATAACAATATTTAAAAATTAAATCATTAAACTGTTACATGTTTAAGCATTACTTCCACCGCTCATTATCAGACCTGGATACCAGCAACGTAACAAATTTTAACATAATAAGGTCTAATTGTATTTACTTTTATTTTAAAACATCAAAAAGAAATAAATAATTTTTAAATATCCCGCTCGTACTACTGACAAAGCTCCGGGATAATTTCAAATCAGAGAAAACAAACATATTTTTATTTCTGATTCTAATAACTGATATTGTTCTAAATTATAATGTAATATTAGATGATAGAATATGAATTTAGAACTAACATATTCTTTTTCATCCTTTACTTCTTCGTTCTCCAAGCTTTTGATCACAAGGACCAAGCCATTGTGATAAAATCCTTCCTACATTTGTAATCCTAAGAAAATATGAGGCGCACTCTAACCTCTTCAGATTTACTTTTTCCTTGCAAAAAAATAGAAACAAAAAAAAATCGTAGTGGATAAATAATCACCCCAAAGTTAGCTAAAGTAAACGTTTTATTCAGAAGTTTTACTTATGTAAATATCTTATCAATTTCAAAGCTAATTTGAAGATTACAAAAACCTGAAATAGAGGTTTAGTGTCAAATACGAGGTTTCGACATAAAATTCGTGAAAGCTTCAGTAGTTTTTAATCTATAAGGAATCTAACAGCAAGTTGTTTGATATTTATTCCTATACAAATTTAGAGACCGATATTTTGTTAGTCTTCTTAAACCCCATCGCTCGATGAATACTTACATAACATACTATCAATCTTTCTTCTAAAAAATCTCCGTCGGTGAAGGTGGCCTTTAATCGTGGGTGGAGCAGCAGAAGCGATCTTATTAAACAGCTGATGCTGGTTGACAACGAGGCTGGTCCGCACACTGTCGTCCTCAGGGACCAAGATTTTCGTCGTTGACATCTCGGGGGAGATACCCCATGGAGCCACAATTTCCGTAAGGACTTGGCAGCAAATTGAATCGAAGAGAAGTGCATTAGGAAGGAGGCGTGGGCTCTGCGAACCGCAGTTCTTACAAAACTAAAAGCACAGCATCGATTAAAAGAAGACTCAACTGAACAATATCTATTCCCCTTCATTTCGAAGAAAACAACATTCTAAATACGTGGAGAACTTAAAAATAAGAAAACGGTCAGAATCTAATTATCCCAACTCAGCAGGAGACAATTCCTAGATTAATTAAAAGCATCTTAATGGAATTTTTGAAGGTTTTCAATTGGATAAAAAAATACTTAGAAAACTTTATCATTACCCATTTTCTCTAAAAGTATCATTTGTCATGAATAAGATTTTACGTGCACATTTCATATTAGAGTCAATGTTGAAGGCAATGCGCATGGGTACTTCTTTAAAAAAAATTTAATACAAATTAAAAATATTAAAATTACAATGGACTAGTTTCTTCCCCTCGAAGGGATTTCTTCAGCAATAATACAAAAATCTAAAATGTCTAGATATATATTTATTATTAAATTATTTATCATATTTTATTATTACTTGTCTTCATGAAAATTTAGATAATGTTAAAATCCAAAACTAATAAGGTGGCTTTTCTTGTCGATCTTATCTGCTTGTTAAGATTACTAAAAAAAGTTTTTCAAAAGTCAACGAACAAGTGAATATAATTTTGTACTATAGCATAAATTTAAGGACGACTCACAATAATAAAAAAGAAAGTACAATAAAGTAAGGAAAAATAAAAAAAATAGTTAGGAAATTAGGAAAAAAAAATAAACCCAGGAGGACACTTGAGAAAAAATTAGGAGAAAAAAAAAAGTATTTATACGGATTCGAACCAACGACCTTCAGTATATGACTCTGAAACCCTACGTATCAATTATCGCTGACAACTCAAATGCAAAGGTTGCATTTCCAATATTAAAGCTAATAGCGGAAATCCAATGAAAACAATGGCAAATATCTCGAACATGTTGGGGGAGGGGGAGCATGGGTCCCTTAAGATACCTCATTCCTACGGTGTTTCGGCCTCTGAACACGATAGTGAAATCAGATCTTTGTCGATTCGACCTTCCTTTCGGGAGTTCTCAGGGTGGACAGACACGGACGGACGGTCAGAACAAACGCAATAGTAACGGTACCGATTTTGATCGCTATCACAATAGCTCCCAAATGGGTTGCTAAAAGCTAGTTTTTCAGTTTCAGAAAAGAAATTAAAACTTTAAGAGATAAAGAAACTGTTTGTACGCTATTGGAATTTGAAAAGAAAGAAAAAATAAAAAACTCAATCATTATCTGAGGAGAAAGAGATTTTCTAAAGAGAACCGACTTCCATTTTTTTTTCGGATATCATGGGTAATCTTGTTAAATATTTCTTAAAAATTCATCCCAAACTTTTTTGTTTAACTTTTTTCTGTAAGATGGCAACCTCCTCGTAAAATGGAAATTCTAGCTGGGCATAATGGATAAAACTTCTAATTTTCGAAATAACATCCCTCAGATAAAAAGTTTCACCTCACTTGAGAAATTTATTACTTTGAAGTTTCTTTGCTGTTTTTTGAACCAAAAGATTCGATTTACATAAATAAAACATAAATATAACAACACATAAATTAAAAGATTAAAACATTTTCCAATAAGATATTCGCGTCAGCGATAGGAAATTTTCCGTTTCATTTGGAAAACTCAGAATCACGTTTTGTTGTGAAGAAAGCCATTATTTTTCTCCTTCACAATATAAGGAGAAATTCGGAACCCGCATTTCCTTGTTCACGCCTGAAAAGAAACCGGAAAGATGTTAGAAAGGAAACAAAGTCGACGATCTGAAGTCCAGATCAGTAACAGACTAAATAAAACAGATTTCATCAATAGAATTGTTCCAAATCTTCTGTTCACGTTTTTTATCATTTGCTGGTATAGAAATCGATGTAATAACACTTTAATTGAAATTATTTATAAAATTATTTATAAAACACTGAATTTCTAAAGCAAATTATTTCTGGCGAATTATATTTAAAGGGATCATTATTAAAGTAAAACATCTAGAATGTTCTTAAATTCAAATATTAAAGTAAAATAAAAATTTTATGAAATTAAAACAAATGCGCAATTAAAATCATTCCAGCATGTGAGTACTAACATTTTAGAAGTTTCTGAATTGTTAAATTATATTGTTGTTGACTGAAATTTATGAATGTTAAATTATTCCTTTACATTAATATCTAACGGCAAGAAAAATATAAAAATAATATTAGAAAAGGTTTTCTCCTATGACAACAGGGTCACGCAAAAATATGAACTAGAAAACTAAAAAATTGAAATTTTATAAAACGTAAATTATATTGTTATATGAATAGAATTCAGCATTGTTTTCTTTTGTTCCACGGGAACTAAGATTATATAATTGTGAAGATGGAAATAAAATACCCGTATTACGAATAATGATATGTTTGTCATATGAAATAAAAAGAAATCATGACATTAGATGATTCTGTTACCGATATATTATCAGCAATTTAGATGAATAGATTTTATATAAGTTATTTTTGAATTTATTGATAATTACGTACCAAGAACAATTCACACTTTATTGATTTGATACTTTCTAATTCAGAAAATAATATAGTAATAATATAAGACTAGTTGCGACCCGTGAAATATTCACGGATGTAAAACAAATACCACATTTTTGAAAAACACAAGATTGAAAAAGATGTTCTAAGCTAATTTTTTTAGAAGCCATGACTTCCATAACAGCCCATATGTAATTTGAATATCGGCTTATTTGTTAAAATAATATTATAATATTGTTAAAATAAAAAAAAATTAAAAATAGATTTACCACTTTCCTAATAGCCAGCGGTGCGGTTTCTCATTATGAAACATAATGCCAATCTGCTGTCCTAAATCAACTAATTTTTCATTTCGAAAAGACATTAGTTAGTGTATTTGCAATTATTTTTTATTTTTTTTTCGCCTTGCATTGGATTCGAACCGAGGACCGCGTAGTTGCAGTCAGGAAAGCTAGCCACTGGACTACTCCACTTAATACAATATTCTCTGTCCGACTCTCTCCACTTTGATTGATGACAAACATCCGTTTTTTGCATTTATTATACAGCTCCATTAGCAACAATCACAACCATCGCAACAATCACACCACGCCTAACAATTGAGTCTGTTGCATGCGCAACAATCACATATGTAATACAGCTCTTCAACAATCGCACCAATTCCCAATAATCACATTTTTAATAATAAGGAAATTAAAGCACACATTGATTACAAACATAGAAACAAATATACAAAGATCCGTACAACTTTTGCCTATTAATAGGATGATTGAACTAGTATTTTGTAAGTGTTACAAGTTTATGATTTTGATAGGTATTGCAAGTTGATTTTCTTTGAAAAAGACTGGCGCATGACACAATTAGAAAGGTCTTGGGGAATTTTATTCTAAAGCTGGAGAATTAAATCGAATGCTCATTGCTCTTTTTGATCGTTGGATGTGGTTTTCCGTATACATTTGATTATAATAATGGGACAAGCCTCGTGACGTAGTGGAAGAGTCTTTCCTTTATTACTGTTTTAATGAAAAAAAGGTAACATTATTCTTTAAATATGATAAAAGGGAGAGTTTTTTATTTTGACGAACAGGATCTGGTAAACTAGTGCTTCGCTTTGTGTGTTTTATATACAATTCTTAAAGAACAACATTGGATTAACTGGGGATTAGCAGGTCAGTCCGATAATCTCCTGTCTTTAACCCTGGGAAGAACCTCGATTCCCATTTTATAAAGGATTGAGAGAACTCGAGGACCTATTGTTAGAATAAAAACACTTTGAAAAATTTCCTTGACTTCTATTGTGAATTTAATCCTGGTTCTTAATCTTAGACCAGCTTTTACAACAGAGATCGGTGGTCCCTCTTCATGTTCAGAAGTGTTTACTAAGATGACGACGAAGCTTTTTAACACTATATTTTTTAGATAATTTATAAACTATTTGTTCAGAATGAAAATTCTAAGACAAATCGTGTGAAAAAAAGAACTAAAGTTGAGAAGATTAGTAATAGAAGATTACTACAGTTCAAACAATAAAAAAGAAGAACATATTTAAATTTGAACGTATTCAAGACTTTACGAAATTAATATAAAAGATTTTACTTTTGTGACTTTTTTTTTAATTCAGTCCTTCCAAGCAAAGCAAAAATGAAACTTTAGGGTTTTGACAAAAATGTCCTATTTCAGTTTCCAAGTTAATCTACAATTTTAATATGAGACGTATGCAAAAGAAAATATTATTCGGAGATTAATAATTAAAAGAAAAAGCCTGTTAAAAATAAAATGTTAGAATTAGTTTTACTTTTTTCATTAAGCAAAAACAAGATCGTTTTCTTAAGTGTTTTTTCAGTGCTTTTCTGTGAGAATAGTTGATGCAATTTCATAGTTTTATTCCTTGAGATATCTCTCATTTTATGCAACAGTTCGCTCCATTGTCCTAATATGAATAATATTGTTCTAACATGCTTCTTATTGCTATCGTCAACATTGACACATTGCTGAGAATATTTTTCTGCTTAGATCTAGTTGCCTAACTCTCAGGACTTCAGGAAGGTAATCAGTAATTCATTCAGTTACAGATAAGAAACGCAGTTATTGGTATTAATGAATATGTATCTAATTCAGCAAAATTCCAAAGTCCTGACAAGTCTGGTACATAACTAAACGACAACGTGTTCATGTTCTGTTGGGATAAATCCTCTGCAGCATCTTGGATACTGTCCAGTTTTAATTAATATTTATTTAACCAGTTATAGCATAAGAAAAAAATACTAATAACACAATATTCAAAGAATAAATAATTAAAAAATCATTTAATAAAAAAAATAATAGGAAACCCTGAGTAACACTCATTCCCAATCATAGTAAAAGCACATGAAATTAAAGTTTCAGTTTCATCGGGGTGAAATACTTGCAAATTTCAGGGAAATTAAATTTATAACATCAGAAAAAGTAATGAGGGGCGATTTCATCGTTAAGGAAATTAGTTAATACAGTTGAAAGTATGCATTTATTTTCCTGATACTTCCAAAATTAGAATAAGTTTAAGTATTGTCAATTTTAAATATCAGTCAGGTACAAAAGGCATCGCCTTTTCGCTGCATGTCCTTCTATTTTCAGATGTTCTGTTTTACTCATAATGACTTCAGAATTCAAGTACCATTTTTGCTTCGTCTAAAAAATTTTCTTCTAGGTCTTTCTCTGATCTTTTTCCTTTTAATTTCCCCTTCCAGAATAATTATTTTCTTTTCTCAATCTCCTGTATTAATTTTCTCCTTTCTCCACTAAGTTTTAAAATTAATCGAAACCTGTTGTTGTTTTCCTATCTGTCCAAATAATTTTTATTACCCTCCTTCATATCCACATTTCAGCTGCCTGAAGACGATTAATGTCTTGTTTTCCTAATGTCCAGGTTTCATTACCATACATCAAGTTGCTCCATATGTTTTCGAAAAAGCCTTTTAATTCCTTATTCAGATGGTTTTAAGTCGATATACTTCTCTTATTTCGAAATGTTTGTTTCATAATAGAAGTATAGAGTAAATACCAAGAAGGATAGCTATTATCTTCTGAAATATAACTTTCCAAGTAGCATAATTTACATACTTGTTCCATAAGATTTTCCCCTATCTTATAATTGCTTTCGTTTTATCATTACTTTTTTCAACTATTATTATTTTAGTCTTTTCTACATTTATTTTTAAATCTCATTTTTGCTGTATTCTATGTAGCAATTCAAGCATTCTATTCATATTTTATTCTGAATTTTGCATTACTGCAAAATCACCTGCAAATCTAATGCAGTGTACCTTTTTCCCATTTACACTCATTCTTTTAACCTTAGTCCTCATAATATACATTGCTTCCTCGATGTACATTTTAAATAAATATGGATAAAGAGGACATCCCTGTCTTACTCCTTTCTTAATTTTTGCTTCCGCCATTGCCCCATTGCAGTTTATAAGTGTACATTTGTTCTTATATAGTTGGAAAATAAATCTTTTATCTTTCCAGTCCAAACCCTTTTACTTCATAATTCTAAACAAGTATTCCCATTTCACCATATCAAATGCTCTCTCTAAATCTAAAAATGTAAAGTATATTTTTCTGTTCATTAAATACTTTCTAGAATCATTCGGAGAGCACAAATTGCTTCCATAGATCCTCTTCTACCACGAAAGTCAAATTGATCCTCATATTCTTCAATTTTCCCTTTATTCTGTTTTTCACTACATGTACAAGAATTTTAGAGGGGTGCGACAATAGCGATATTGTTGAATAACACTGGTCAACATGATTTTTTTCACAAGAAAACTAAATAGTGATTCTAGTGTAGTTTTGTATACTGAATTCAAATATGTAATCAGAATTTTTCCATCAGGCATAGTTTTTTGGTGAGGGTCATTTTTGTATAATACACTTCTGTATATTAGGTTTTTTTTATTATAATTCTTGTAAATTATAGAAGTGGTAATTTTATTCAGAATAATTTGGCCCCATGCAGACTTATTCCTGTTGAAACATGTTCTAACTCTGTACAGGTTTATTCATGTTCAAACATGTTCAAATATTGCATTGTTTTAGTAAGCAGATGGTGAATAGCCATTAATGAAATTGTAGTGAGCCTGGCAACACATGTAGTGGATTTCTGAAGTATATTGTTTTTATTTGTAAGTTTTATGAGTTTTATAAACGTTTCAATATGCCAAGAAAGTGTTTAAATCAACCAAACAATTTCTGTTATGTCTGTGGAGAACTGACTTTCAAATCTCAGAGGCGAAATTTCACACCACTTGTGAAAAAATATTATGAGCTTTATTTTGGGTGTAAAGCTGGTGATTTCGATAAAGACTGGGCCCCAAATGTATGCTGTGTATCATGGTTAGGCTTCTCACTGGATGGAAAAATGGTACTCATCATATTCGTTTTCAGTCCCTATGATTTGGAGGGAACAGAAGGATCATTCAACCGACTGTTATTTCTGCTTAACTAACATTAAAGAAATTACGTCCATAACAATATATACAGGTAAGTATCCCAATTTGGCATTGCAGTGAGATCTTTACCACATAGTGAAGAGTATTCTGTACCAAAGTGTCCAGATTTCATGACCTTAAGTGATAACTCGGACTCTGACCCAGCTCATAGAGAAGACGAAAGAAAGGAGGGAAGTGACCCTACATTTGAAGCAAGTAGTTCATCAGAGCCTCACTTTTTATCTCAAGAAGACCTTAATGATCTTATATGGGATTTAAATTTGTCTAAACAGTCGTCTGAGCTTTTAAGTTCCAGGCTCAAAGGTTGGAATATACTCCTGAAAACATATACGGATATGCGTTTATTGTAGTCGCAATAGTGATTTAAGTAACTACTTCTCTAAAGAAGGCCATGTAGTTTTTTATAATAATGTTTGTTCAGTAATGGAGACTCTTGGACATCAACACCAGCCAGATGATCCCACCTAGACTTCTTCGCTGAAAATCTTGGGTCTGTCTTTGAAGAGCAATGTAAGCCTTTTCATCAGCAGATTTCTACTATGGAATAGAGGTACCAAGGCAAAAGGAGTCTTAGTATGCTGGCTGACTACTGCTGGACCAAGAAGAGAGACATCCCAAAGGCAAAATATAGCCGAAAATCATCATATACAACTTTTTAGATAAGCCAAAATTAGCCATATATTTATTATTTAGTGTTTCGTGAGTACTAATTCTTTTCAAACTTTAAACTCGTGTCACAAAAAAACCCTGCCTGATGGAAAAAATCTGAGAACATATTTGAATTCAGCATGGAAAAGATAGTTAGATTCCGTTTATTTAGTCCTAGTGAAAGAAAAGAAAGAAAGAAAGAAGCATGTTTTTTTTTTTGTAGACCAGTGTAATTTGAACATTCTAATGTAGGCCCTGTTTCCATTTTTTTGATAATGTAATGATTCTACTGGTAATTTACCCGATTCATAACATTCCTTAATTATACTAAACACATGTTTTTCTCTACATTTCCTGCATTTTTTAAAAGTTCAATAGGTATGCTGTAAATTCCTGCAGCTTTTGATTTTAAATATGAAGTAAATAAAAATAGAGTAACAAGTTTAATGAATTAATGAGTTAAACGAACATAAACTCATCATTATACAAATGCCTTTCATTCCTAAACAACTGTTAGATTTCGGTTGTCAAGCCCTGACATGAAACGATTTACTGTTGTAAATTTATATTGTAGATCAACGGATTAGGCAGCTATCGCAAAATATTAAAATCCGGGAATATTTGTGAAGGCTGAGATAGGAAGTGATTGGAACTCGTATTTTTCCCCACCTCTACGTAAGTGTTCTAATACGAAATGACTCATATCCGTCCGACTAATAATATGGTTTGTGGAGGTTGTGTCAAACGGACAAAATAAACGTAAGAACTCTCCCTTTAACTCTCCCTTTATGGGGTCCAGAAAATGAAGTAATTAACATTATTTTAGAAGTAAGTTAAACAATTTAGAAGTCCATCCGTCACATATTATAAAATAAGGTTTAGAAATATGGTTACTTTTGGAAGTAAAAATTATCTACTTAGAAAATCGGAAAGTTTATAAAATCTGAAAGTATATTATATCGTTATTTAGCATCAACTAAGTTATCGCTCCTTATTTTGCAGTTGTTTCTACGTTGTCACACCAGCTACACCTTGTTCAGAAATAGTAATGGCGGCCTTTATTATGTAAAATTTTCACAATAATGCATTAGATTTTTGATGTCCTTTCCGATAACAATTTTGATATAACTTATTTATAATGTTTTAAAAATTTAGATGATTTTATGACTACAATTGTTATTGTGCTATTTCTTTTTCATTTTTATTTTTATTAGAATAAATGATTGGAAGAGGGATTTCTAAATCTCTATTTTCGCTACAGAAATCACTGGCAACTTATTTGTATTTGAGAAATTCAATTTTTCAAATTTTATTTTTCAAGAAAAGCGAGACTTATCAATCAATCAGTCGATATGTGTGTGTTAGCCCCTAATAAATTTTGAATCGCTGAATGGATTTCATAAAACGCTGAAGAGACTATCTTAATTCGGTGATTCCTAACGGAGACAGCATTGCAATAGTCGTTACAGAGTCGTAATACGGTTTGTCATCTCGCATAAGAAAAGAGTTCTTAACTGAACATTGATTTCAATAAATTTTGCAAAGACCTTATATTAGGAATTGAATATAAAAGTACCATTTATAACATCACCTTATACCTAATAACATTTAAAGTAAGAGATCAGTTTAGACAGTTACGGGAATTAATTCGTTCAGTGATTCAAGATGGCTGCGTTCTCTGCTCCTTCATTGTTTCTTCAGATTTGGCAAAGGTTTGCTTTACATTGCCAATCGAATATATTTTATTAAATGTTTTTTACAAGCTTCTAAGAGATAATATTAAAAATACTAAAAACTAAGTATAATAAAATTATTCTTCAGTTGAAATTTTTTTTTCACTTATTAGTTAAGTGAAATACTTCCTAATAAAACTGATCACAATTAAACTGATAAACATAATCAAATATTTAATGGTATATTAATTAAACCTTGACTTTAATACATAATTAAATTCAAAGTATCTTTTGTATATTTATTTTGTGTTGCTATATAGCAGATTAACAATGAAAGAAAAAATACTTCTCTTTTCTAAATATCTTGAAAGTTGTTGTTGTTTCTAAATATCTCGATGATATGCATATTTCATCACTTAACATTGATATAGAGTAATTCACTAGTTGGCGCATGGCGCAGCTTAGCCGCAGCTGCTTTTGCGCCATTAAACACTAACCAACCAACCTAGTTGGCGCAAAGATTCAGTCATTCGCTAACAGTTCAAATGCTATCTTCATTAGTTGACATCGACTTAAGTTTTATTTCTGAATTTTTTTCCGTGTTGCTCCTTGTGACAGCGGGTGAGGATGACAAAATTTCTTATTAAAAGGAATTCGAACCGAAGCAGTCGATTTTTTTACCAAAGTGTAAAATTTGAGAAAATTAGGCTTCAGTTTTAGTAACTTATTTTTCGCGGCAAGTTGAAGAAACTGCATTCAAGAAAAGTTCCTACAACGCAGATAGAACTGCGTATCCTCAAAAGTGATTTTAGTTTGACTAATAACTCAAAAAGGAAAGGACGCACGAAGATCATAAACATATTACTTCGTGTTGTTGATATGTGAAGATTATCTTTAAATATTTCAATAATAAAATATTAAATTTCAGCGGTCACATAAGTTATTGGTATTCTATTTTTTTAGCTGTTGATCAGAAAAACAGTAACTTATTAACGCTTACGGAAACTCCGTTCTTTAACAATTGGAACTTTAAGAAAAGTTAATTTTTTTATTGATTTCTAGTTCTTATGGCGTTGCTAAGGAAGGATGAACACATCAGGAACCATTATTTCAAACATTTGTTTCCTTATTATTATTTCTTTTTAACTACTCTTTCAGGTAAGTACATTGCAACTAAGAAAAGGGCCTAACGCTGTCTTATTCTTCCTGCTAGAAGGAAAATTATATTAATAAATGTTATTGCAGTCTTTAGATGTTTTCAAAGAAGAAAGAAACATTCAAAAATAAAGACCAGTTTGTTATCACTGATTCTTTCTAAATGTTAATAGTTACAACAAAAACGAATTCAATATTTAACATTAATTTTAAAGTTCGGATTAATTGAAATGTTAATCTGTAATCAAAATTAGATCTTCTATTTGTATTTTACTATATTTGACTGTTATAAACAATCTTATTTCTTCTTAAAGCTTCTTGATATCATCTGAAACAAATAAAATGCTTCGTCAGGTTTATTTACCTTTTATTGCTTCTTTAAAATTTTATTTCAGCAAACTATTTGTAATGTCACAAGTGGCTATTCCGAAACATGACGAAATGGGCTTTGAATAACGATCCCAGTAATTCCACTTGGATTCCGCTTCCCATGTTAAGTATTCAATGATTTTTTTATGAGCTGACCTGCAATTAGAATATTTTAAAAGCTTTCCTCAGGAATTCCAGCCTATCAGATTTACTCTTGAATTTTGTGACCAGTACATATTATCACTTTTGGTTTGTATAATTTGAAAATCAGATTGTATCGTTAATTCCTTTGAATCAAAAATGTTCATAATGTATTGAAGCTTTTCTTTATATTTAAAATCAATTATTTGCAAATATATATTTGTTCATTTAGATAGCTCTTCAAGGTATGAAAACAGAAGTTTGTGCTATCATCACAGAGATAAAGCTAGGAATAATGCAGAAATTCATTGCTTAGTGGGGAGGGAACATACAGCGATATTGGAGTGGGGGGTCGCTTTTAAAGGTTAAGGAAGGGTTGAGTCAAAAAATAATCATGCTCATATTTTGAATTACACCTTAAATAAACAGAATACTAAAATTATGGTAATCCGTCAAGCCGTTTTAGCATGTAAATGTTAAAGTTAAAAAATAAGAAATAATTATGTTTAATGTAATCAAAGGATGGAAACCAAAGCCTTCATATATTCAAACTTTCACGACTAAGAATATGATCGATGGGAATTTTGGAGCAGCTGTTTCGTCCAAGGTAAAAGATATGTTGGAATACAAAAAAGATAGCAAGACGTGAAAGTTTTTGTTGGTTCGCACTTATGGGAGTGGGATTGGGATCATAATCTTTCATGCCTTCTCATTGAGGTTGAATCTGGTTGAAGAGTTCTAATAAGAACGAAACAGCTGTCCCAGATTCCCATCGATGATATGCTCAAGGCATGAAAGTATGGCTATATGCAGGCTTTATTTCCTATCCTTTGATTACATTGCTGTACGTTAAACTTAATTATTTCTGATTAGAATAGTCTTACTGGTTTCTTACTTTATATTTAAAAGCCTTTGTACCAGAAAGTTTTTAAATCCTTTATTTATTATAGTTTTATATATATTTTGTTGGGTTCCATTTTCGGTAGCGGGAGGGGGATCCGTAACGTTTCACGCCTTTCTGAGCTTATCATTAAGAGTAATCTGGCTGAAGAGTCCTAATATGAACGAAACAGCTTTCCGAAATTGCAGTCGATGCTAAACTCAAAGCGTGAAAGTTTAGCTATGCGGAAGCTTTATTTTCCATCCTTTGAATATAAGTTCTTGCATGCTTAGTTAATAATGGATTTTTGTTTTATTATGGCCAAGATTTTGTTAATTTGTAAAGATACACTCATTTCCATAAGCATATGTGCAACTGCTACAATGAAACAGAGAGGTAATAGCAATACTATCTGGCACCCCTGAAAAGATTAATGGAAATTCCCGCAAGTTCCGGCAAAGAAAACCTATATCAGCAGTTTCAGAGAGTTCGGTTAGTCTATGTTGTGAAGAAGTCATTAGTGTTGTGCATCTAAAAGCGTTGCTATTGCTTTTTATCACAAAACACGATCTGTAGTCCATCAATATGGCACAGAGAAACCATACAATGACATTTTGCCAGATAGGATCATCGGAAGAATAGAGACTAACCATACTCAGAGACAAGTGTCCCAGGATCCCAATATTCCATGAAGCGTCATTTCCAGGCTTTTGAGAAAGTTCCAAGATATTCGAAGACATTATGTTTAAGGTTGGCCATGTGTCACATAACAGGACCGATAGGACCATAACTGTCCGACACCATCCAAGCACAGCAAATGCAGTGTTGAGAAACCTCGCAACAGCTTCTGGATCACCATATCCAGACAGACGGTTTGTCGTTGGCTACTCGACATTGTCCTGTATGCAAAGCGGCCCTTGTATGCATTCCCTTAACTATAATGGCACATGCAGACCCGCCTATCAAGTTGTACTGAACACTTTGCTTGCACCCCACAACAATGGGTCAGTGTACACCCACGAGTGACGTTTCAGCAGGCAGGCTGAAACTCAGCGTTTATTCATCCGGCTGGCCTCGGAGACACACTTCAACCCTGGCCACATCATCGAAAGAGATCGTTATGCAGGTGGCTGAGTCCTTGTTTAGGGTGAATCATATTAGGGTAGCGTATATCTCTACATGTGTTCGACAATGGTACAGTAAAAGCCGTGAATTATAGTGATGGCATCCTGCATCAATATGTGAGGTTTTTTCTTGGTGCATTTGGTCCTCGGTTCCATTTAATGAACTACACTCTTAGGGCTAACTTGGTTCAGGAATACCTGGAATCCGAGGATATAAAGCGTCTGGACTGGCCCTCCCGCTCAGCCGTCTTTAAACCCATTGAGCAAGTAAATCCTGCATCACGGACTATTGAATGATTCAGAAGAATAGTTGATCAAGAATATGATTGCTTACCCCAGAAAATTCTGGACAACATTATTATCAGTATGAGGAACAGCTAAACAGCATTTTCAATAGTTCCAGGTAACCATACACAGTAATAAAAATTTCCACGACCACCAGGTGGCATTCATAACACAAGTAATGCCGTGTAGAGGTTTCGTTTTTTTTCTATTTTTCTTAGGTCGAGTGAACGACCCAAATTTTTGCCAGTTACTGTTTTTGCCTCATTTTCTCCTTAGAAATTATATTGGTACTCTTGGCCTATGTTTCCCACAGCTGGATAAGGCAAAACTATCTCAGATAACAGTTCCCTTAATTTTTGGATATGAGTGAATTTTAAAGGTTCTATTGATAAGACAGAGAAACCATTTTTTAACATTGACTGTAAGAAATTGATGTCAATTTAACATTGACTGTAAGTAAAATATGCCGTTTGACAGGAAATCCTTAGATATCTGGAAAATGAAGATTGAGTGATGGCAAGTAGTTTTGATACTGCATTTTAATGACACATTCAACACAAAAACAGCACATAAACGTAATTCAAAACATAAAAGGAACCAAAATCATAATCTCAGATATTTGTAATACATTGGTACCAAATCAAATGCAGATGCACAAACTGCAAGGGACTGTGAACATTTGAATTGATCTAAGATTTTTATTATTTTTTAGAGCCAAATTATATCATAAAAATATTTCTGGTAAAAATCAAAGCTGTTTTTATGTTTAACTTTCAATGATACACAAGCAATGTGACCAAAATTAAGATAATTGCAGATAATGTGCTTTAAATCAGCATACAACGATGGTGAAGTGCTGTGATTGTGGGATAGGGTGTCTGCTTGGGATAAATTAATTGGACTGGCTGTTAGCGCAGCATAAATAGGCAACGTTATCAAATTTTAAGGAAACAAGACCAGCCGTTTAAATGTGATGAGCGTAGAAACAGACAACATTGAAGAAAAGAGCTTCGACTGCTCAATTAACTACTATCTTTGTAATTTTCTCCAAAATTTTGATGATCTTTCTTCAAAGTCTTATTTATTTTGAACGTACCTTTCATTATAAATTATCATTTTGATTTATGTATAATTTATTTTTTTTATTACTGTTATTTCTACTATTTTTGCCTAAACAAGCAAAACATTTAAAAGATAAAAGCTTATGCATGAATAAATTAGCCACTCTCATTCTGTTCAAACATGTGAATCAATTTGCCTTTGCTGCAAATGAATTTTCTGTTTGCTTTACATTTGTATAATTTTGATTTCTAATTCCAATAAAGGTAATCTCTTCTTATTGGAGGTCCCTTCGTAGTTCAACATACTCGTGCTAATCAGAATCATGTGAAGTCAGACGAGCCAAAGGTCACTTATTTCCTTTGTGAACCAACTTCCTTTTACCAGTATCTAATGCTTTACATGTCATTGATTTTTCTTTCATCCGTTGTTGCTTATTTCTACTTCAAGTTTTTTTTTTTGTTGTTGTTTAAAGTTTTGTTTCAAAGTATTCATTTTAGAAGGATATATCCACCGAGATTATTCATTTTTGAAAAAAATTACAGATTTAGGTTTTTTATCTTTAAACTTTAATATTTAAGCTATTACTGTAAAATTTCGAATACACTTAGCTATTCATTAGATAGTCTGGGGCGTAAAGTATTATACCAATGGAAAACTTTTTGATAAGGAAATGAATCCTGGATTCGAATCCAACTGATGACAGCTAGAGTTTTGAAACAGTCTGTTTTGGATTCCCGATTCGAAAATTCCAAAAATAGTTCAGTGAGTCTTTATTTGTCTGCTTTTTATCCTTATTTTTCCGTACTAACATTCTTAAGCACAATAAAATTGAAAGTAAGTTATAAAACTTATAAATAAATATATAAACAACATACTTGGATATAATCCAGATCCATTGGTAACTGTACTATATAAAAACATATTTGACACAACCACAAGATTAATCATTGAAGCTTGTGTTATAAATAGTTTTTATTGTTTCACAAAACAAAAAGAAGTGAAAATAAGTCCATTTTTATTCGAAAAATTCAAAAAGCATCGTCAAAAATCATGAAATTTTTCAATGATTGTAAACTTTATAAACATGGCCTATCTTTTTTGTTTGTTTAAATTATTCTACATTTGTAAAAATCGTGAAGCTTTTCAAATGATTGCAAACATTGTAAACATTGCCTATTTTTGTTTGTTAAAATTATTCTATGTTTCTTTCTATTTTGCTTTGTAATTAAGCCTGAAGAAGCAAAAAAAAGCAGCTTTCTACGAAATATAGCGATATATAGTGAAGAACTTGTGTTTCCTGTGTTTTCTATATTATAAAATTCTTGTAGCAAAAAAAAAGATCTGTTTCAAATTTTCAAATTCTTTTGTTTTCATATTTGAAATATGTTTACAGAGGTTTTAAACTGTTCGACAGTTAAGATAATCGATACAGACAGGAAAAAAATGTTTGGGATATGGTCACTGGATCCAGAAGTTTCTTTATTTTATAGTTTATGAAATTTCAGTGATTAATTATCTTTTAATATAAATACACATTGAGTTTAATCCTCATACAAAAGAAAGTGTTTGTACCTAAAAATAGATGTATTATAAAATATTATGTTATTTAAAAAAGTACCTTCATTAAAAGTGCACAAAGTAATAACAGTTAACAGAATTTTCTGCAGGGTAAAGGTAAGATTCTGATGGGTCTGCGAAGACTGTGATATTTTGATTTTATTGTATTGTTGCTTATATTTTTTTTCAAATCTTGATTTACATTTTACAGGAGCTCCTTAGTGTGTCATTTATTCTTTATTGCAGCTTTTTTTATTTACTCATTTTTAAGTTATGACAAATACCTATAAATTGCTTTTTTTAGAGCAGCTTTCTCCATAATTCCTTCTTGTAACAATTTACTCCATTAGTTATTGAAAACTTAAAAATAATATTGAAATATTGGTTTTTCATTTGGTGTTTTCACTTGTTTGCCTGAATCTAATGTGAAAGTCTGGTTTTGGTATCCAATTAAGGAAATAATTAAATTTAACAATGCAAGCATGGCTTTTCAACTCATCTACATGAATTGTGTTAGATTATCGAATTTCACATCTAAAATAACCGCAGAAAACTAAAACATCGATATAAAGTTACCACTAATTACTGAAGAATCAAATTGGTTGTTTGGAGATTACACACCTCTCCCAATTGAGGCTGAAATTTACCAAACTAAAGTTGAACTTAACCACATGAAATGATAAAAGAATGTCCAATTATAAACTATACTTAGACAATAATGCAAATTTAGACTAAATTAACTTCTAATAAAGTCAGACATGCGTGTCAGACATAATACTTTCATCTAAATTTTTATTATTAATTAAATACAGTCTAGAATTCTTTTTATTAATTTACATTATATATATAAGCAACATTTATGGAACAATGAATATATAAACTATATAATCCGTTTGAGATTTCTGTGAATTATTGTAAGGTGCCTAACATTGGTATTGACTCACCTTTCTATCTATTAATCCAAATTTTACTTATTATTCATTTAATAGAAAAAAGGAAACATCAGGCCTTTATTTGTCACCTAACAAAGATTCACATAAATCTGAGTCATAAAATCGTCATTTTATATTTCTTTAGAAAATTGCTAGATGGTCAGTAATGGTGATTATTTTATTTTATTGGGACCATAATAGCGATTTTAAGATTTATTAAGTATGGTTATCTAATACATGATAAGCGTATATCATTATCTTTCTAAACCAACAATGCTGGTCTCAAAAAATTTCAAAATATTTTCAATCTCCAAATTCACTAATGGAGCTTAATGATGATGTTTGTTGTTGAGTTTTAATAAAAAAAGCCAAAAAAATCTTAAGAACATATAAAGAAAATAGTTCAACATTTTCAACAAAAGCTTTTTGTTTTATGAAGAAATCAGTGTAATTTCGCTGAAAACGGATTGTTACAGTGCATTGCAATTTTAATTCATATGTATTTGAAAAGAGCATATAGAAAACGATAACAATTGCAAAATATAGAATTATAATTTTAATTGCCGATATAATGCTGTTCATTAAATTTTTGTTTGTTCATTCTAGTTAAATTTGCTTGAAATACTTCATGTTATTCTTTACTTTGCTATCGAAATTAAATTGAAAAAATGAAAACTTAGAAAATAGATATTATACTAAACGATATTTCATAATAATTGCTTGACTTGGCACAACTAAAATTTAAAATTAACTGAAAGTGACGTCTAATTAAAAAAAGAAAGAAACATAAAAAAAAACCCAACCATTTTTGTGTTGGAGTAATGGAAGGGATAATGTTATGCCGCCTTTCATGTATAATTAATGAATCTTTCCGAACCTTTTATCTCAAGACCTATCGCATGTTTTCCTACGTCGCAACACACTTCTAACTTGTCATTGCTTTCACAATTGACCTTGTTAGAGGGATTCATTATTTCTCTTGAAAAAAAAAATACTCTTATCGAGATTGCAAACCACTGTAGAGATATTTTCAAGGAAGGGTTGTTTAAACTTGTCATGGATAATGGGAAATTTCTTAAAGTTGAACATTAGAGACTTCAGCTGTCTTCCAGATTCCAAAAAGAACCCATCAGAACTCTTGTGTTTACACGTGTTGACAACGAAGGATACACTAAGCGTAAAAGTGATTACATTTCTGCTAGACATTGCCCCTGCAAAAGTTAACAAGACAATAAACCAGAATTACTTTTAAAGATGACATTCAATCTTCGGTTTGTTGGTTGCGGAGAGACGTATTGAGACAAATTCAACGAATGATTTTTCCATGTAAGATAAACTGCAAACAAAATGTAATGGGACCTATGAACAAAAATAAATTTTATACCAAACTCATTTATTACATCTCTTCTACAAAATAACGCAATATTTCAGAGAGCTTCAACGGCTCCTCCTTCCTCAAGCGTTATACAAAATAAAATAAAAATAATAATCAAAAAATTAACAATAAAAACGTGCTCCGTGGGGCACTTAATGCAAAAGCATTATTACAAAAATAAATGTTTCAAAAAATTAAAGAAACTGTCCAAACTGAATATTTTTGAAGTTTTCTTTTAATTTTTATCTTTGAAGAGCTGTTGAAGCTCTCTGAAATATTGCGTTATTTTGTAGAAGAGATGTAATAAATGAGTTGGTATAGTTTAATTTGAAGTATTAATGATGTTTTATAAGAATAAATATTATTGGAATTGCAACAATATAAGCAACTAGATTCATTAATATTATATCAAGGATTAAGATAAAAGTTATTCAAAAAATTCTGATAACGACAGCTTCTATTGATTAAGTTTTGTTATTCTAAGAATTAAGTTTTGTTATTCTATGAATTAAGTTTCCACAACGATTTTTTTTCTCTGGAAAAATGAAATTGTTTTAGAACTTTACAATAAACTACCGTGATTTCAATATGCAATAGTAGTGCAAATATCGTAGTAGATAATTTACTAGCAATGAAAGATATTTTGAAGTATTGATGTTATTTAAAATCGTTAAGGAATGTTGAGCTTTTTAAATAAAGATACAACGTAGAAAAAAACATAAAATGTAAATTTGTGATAACACATACAAAAATATGCAGAACCGAATTACTGAAAAAACAATTTATTAAATTCTTGAAAAGCAATTTAAATTTAATTTTAAACTGCCTTTTTTAACTTAAAAAACTTTGGTTATTACCATAACTTCTGTTTTCATCTGTTTTCGTAAGAACCATTCACGTTTCAAGGAAGCTTTGATGCTTAAAGATAAACACCGTTTTAATGCTTTCTTTACGATGTTTCGCTCAGTTTCAACAGATGAGTAATCGATCGTAAAAAGTTAGAACTTCCAGTCCATTAAATTGCAGCAAATTGACATAAATTGCTTAAAAAAATGATTACCTCATTAATTGTGAACATTATTTACGGTTTTTTTTTCCAATTTTCTAATAAACTGAGAAGGAAATAACAGTTCTCTAACAGTTTTATGTCATTATTCAATTACGGATAAATATTTGGGACAAATGAATATTATTCAAAATGAGGAAAATCACTTTGAAGACTCTCAGTTTCTTGAAAATTCTCCGAGTTTGTACAGGATTTTAGTTGAAATTATATTAAAAAAAATAATTTGATTACAGTCAATTATTAAGTAGTAAAGCTTTTGGGAAATATTGAACATCCTACCAATTGTGAATTAGGTGAAGCTTTTTATTTTTTGTTTTCCTTTCAATGTTGATATTCCTTTCATTTTTAAATTATACTTGTAGCTGTCGTAGGTTTTGCTGTTGTTAACCCAGAATTGGAGAAAACGATTTTGTTTGTTTTCAAATCCTTCCAAAAGCTCATTTAATTATAGCAGATGATGACTATCACAATTCAAGTAGTTCATGGATAAACATTACTCAATGAGATTTGAATAGAACTGTAAAATTTTTCCCTTTTCAGCAGATCTCTGAGTTGATTTCCTAAAGTTCTGAAGATAGATTCTGAAGAATCTGAAGAACTGAAAAGTGTAGAGAAAATTCATATTCTCTCGATTTGACAAAGGTTAAGTTGTCTTAGTATTAAAGAAATCAAGGGAACTTGATATATATTTAAACATCAGTTGCCATATTTTACACTTGAATTCCTTATTTTATACAAAGTATTCATAATCAAAGTTCACATTTAGAAAGGCTGTGACTGGAGAACCAATCAGCAGAACGACTTCATATTTCACACAAGGACATCCGTAGCGATGGAATTTTGTTTGGCGCAAAAAAAAAAATTATTTCTGAACGTGGCCGCTAGGGCGATATACGGCACTACATTACTCTAGTGGATAATGCAAATGACAAATGCAGATGCCATGACACGTGATTGTAAACTGCTATAAAAGCAGAAAGGTGAGAATGCATTCCTTAATTCCATAATGACAATGTTTACCAAGGATCGCTCACTTCTTGTGCAGCTGTTTTATCAAAATAACAGCTGTGCTTTAATACCATTGCGAAATTGTAGGACAGTAAAGGGACTAAAATCGGGTCCTATGACACCAAAATGATATTCGAAAAGTGATCGAGAAATTTGAAGAGAAAGGTTCCATAAAGGTAAAATCTGGCAGAGGACGGAAAACCGACGACCTTCAGACATTGAAGGATGTAGCCATATCTGTGGAAGAAGAAAAGATTGGAAATGTTGTGGGAATCAGTAGTGCATGGGCTGTTGCACGATCATTAGACAAACCTGTAAGCATTTATCTTAACGTTCTACGACACATTTTGCGCTGATATCCCTACAAGATCTGCAATGTTCAGCAATTACTGATTCACTACAGAAGTGGAAGTCCAAACATTTGTGCCCAAGCAGTTTCTTGCACGAACTAAACTGGAAGCGACTGATCATGGAACATTTTGTGAGCTGATGAAGCTCACTTCCATCTGCATGGTGATGTAAACGTGCACAACTTTAGAATTTAGGCATCTGCAAACCCACAGTCTTGCTACCGTTGCCACTTGATTGACAGAAGGTCACCGTTTCGTGTGATTTTACATCCATATTTATCGTCGGACCTTTCTTTTTCTAATACCTCGGTCCTGAGGCTTTCGTCTCCTGCATAATTATTGCCAAGCACTGTGCAAGCACTCCGTTAGCCAAACAGATAATTAACCACGCTTTAACAGCATCGATGTGTGGATGCAACGGTTTTAAAGCAGGATGGTGCTCCAGGACAAGCGATTGCTTCGGGTTACTTTTACCGACAACAGAATCATCGGCCTTCATTTTCGTACAAAGTAGCCAGCGAGTTCGCCGAATCTTAACCCCTGTGACTTTTGGCTGTGATGGCATGCCAAAGATCGTCAACACCTAGCCAACTTAGGGGACCTGAAGACCAGCATTGCACGCCATATTCACAGCATTACGAGTGACACTCTATGTATTGTGGTTGCGATTTCAGTACGCTGTCGATACCGGGAAAACTACATCGAAAAGTCTTTGTGTAACACACAACGAATCATGTGTATCCACTACAGAGCCATATATCGTCCAAGCGTATTTTTTTGGGGGGCCAAGCATGTGAAACATGAAGTCTTTCCTCTGATTGGTTCTCCAGTTACAGCCTTCTGCAATGTGAACTTTAATTATGAATAGTTTATAGTTTATAAATACTATATCATAAATACTTTTGATAAAGCTTAGGAATACGGTACCAAACGTTGCTGAATAGTATACGGTAAAAAACCGTTGCTTAATAGTATACGGTACCAAACCTTGCTTAATAGTATATGGTACAAAGCGTTGCTTAATAGTATACGGTACCAAACGTTGCTTAAAAGTGTACGGTACAAAACGTTGCTTGGTGAGTGAGTCACTTATGATTGCTATATCATTATCTGAAGATGAGTCACAATTTTATAACATAAATTTTAGAAGTAAGCAAGCAGATTTGCATATAATAGTTAAACAATAAAATAATAGGGCCTAACAGATTTAATCCACTCAAACAGCACTGGCATCTAAAGAAATAATTCTGAAATTATTTCTTTCGCTTCATTGTATTCACTGATAGTCATTCAATTTTTAAATTTATATAAAAATGCCGTATTTGAATCGATTATTAGCTTTTAATTATCTTCATCCTTAATTTTTTCAATTTTACATTTATTGAAACAGTAATATTAAATTGATCAAAAATTTAGCAGAATAGTTTATTTTTTCTGTTAATAGCGGATTGGAATATTTTTGTTTTCTACTCTTTTCAGTCTTCTTTTTCTTAATGTTTTTCTTTGACTAATTTAAATTTATCTTTCTTAAAAAGTATTTCTTCATGATAAGAGTTACGTTATTTTATCATTTAAAATCCGTGAGCAAAAACCTAAAAAATACCCTGTACTATTTATATTTTAAAATTATTGACCTACACAATCCTGCTGTCATATGTAAGACATTTATTTGTTTCCTAACGCTAATATATTCAATTCCTTTAAATGAAATGCAAAAGATTATTATCAATCTTTCTGCAGTATTGTGACACCACTAAGTCAAGAGAAACATCCTAAAACCATAACTTACATGACAGAGGTTACCATCAATCGACATAAACCTTAATGAAATCTTAACATCGACATAAAACTCGAATGCGTGTTGTCAAAGCTTGTAATGGACTGTCTATTTATAGGCGTAAAACTATTATTAACCATCCTGCCGAACACAATCTGTGCAATGCTCTTTTAACTGAAATCAATAAACTACAGAAGAGCTTATCGGTTAGTCACTTGCCTCAAGGTCCAATTTAGATCCTGATTGTATTGCGAAGTCCTGCGGAAATATATAAATACATCAAATGGAACTAACTGACAATTTAATAACTGCTTACAGTTTCACCATCTCCAATTTCGTTGCATCTCAGATTTCGTAGCATGATAGCAACGATAACGGAATATGCTTTTAATAATATTATTGTTAACCACCTATTGTGATTTAAGATCTGAGAAGAACTATCTCCTAAGGAATTATAGAAAAATCAGTAATGTTCTAGATATTTTTGGAAGCAATGAATATTATTAAAGTTTGATTCATTACATGAGACATTGACATCCAGCCTACTTTGTGTGATCAAAACTACTCGGACAACTATCCGAAACGGTAGTTAGACTTTCCCAGTGACACCCTGAATATTTAATAAAAATGTCTGATAACCTCATATCTTTGTATGTTATTGTTATCAGTTAAGTAATTATTAAAAAAGGGATATTTAATTAATAATAAAAATATTAACAAATTCATTGTATGTACAATTAATTTTAAAGCCTATTTACAAAGGCATTGAATCATAACAGCACCATCACAAACAGCACAATAAAGTCTTAATAGCTACTGCACAATAACTTATAAAAAAAGATATCTGAGAGTTATTGTGGAAAGTTCCAGAGAGTTCCAATGGAAGTTAAAACAAGGGAAAAAACAGTTCTCCAACTCTTCGCTTATGATAAAGTAAAATATTCAGTGTTTTAATTGGAAAAGATAATTTATCAGACAGCGAAATGCAAAGAAAGTCACATAAGAAGTTTATTAAAGAAGATTCGACTAACTATGGATATTTAAGTTTAAAATAGCGATTATTCTTCTCTTAAAATATATTTTTTTGTTTTAAATTCATATTTATCTGGTATTTCTGATTAAAAAAAAGTTTTGATAAAATAGTTTTCTTTTCTTTTTTTTTTCTTTAGCATCAGGTATCCATTACATTCACATAAACAAAGGTTTTTTCTCCATTCTCTAACCTTGTTAGTGGATTCGAACTCTTAAAGATCCTTTTTCTTTGAACCAAACCCAGTGCCATCAGTCTGTGTTACCTCCTTTCTTGTCCAAAAGCTTTACGACCACGGATTCCAGGAGATTAAATTTTCCGGTTAGGATAAGACAAATAAATTTTCCATACGCCACCAGGAGCGCTGAAACCCGTCCTTTCTGTAACGTTTGTTCTGACACAAAATAAATGAATTTAAAGTAGAAGAGACTGTCTTTACAAGATTTTATACGCTTAAATATAAAGTAAAAAAATATAATAATCAAAAATTAGAAGATTTTCTGGATTTCTTAAATGATCAATGTTTTTAATTTTTATAATAGGAATTTTTCGTTTTATAGGCCATTTTTGATATTCAATAGTACGAATAGCTTTTTCTAAAAATTAATTGATTTTGAAACCAAATTCTCAGAACACACAAAGTATTCCAAAATAAAACAATATATAGTGTTATAATCTTTGATGAACGGAAAAATTCAAAATTTTATTATTAGCAGTATTACAGGCATTGAAAGATAATAATTTCATATTAATTCAAAGAGGCCCTGTGTTACTTTCCTACTGGTAGTCAAATTACAAAAAAAAGTCAAAGTGATGTCCATTTTGATCTTTAAATATGTAGAATTTTTGTAATTATTTATAAAGCAGTGTAATGTTCTTCTTAAGAAAGCTAAATCTGTGACTTATTTTCAAATTTATAAATTAACTAGATAGGCAGTGTCGCTTCGCTCCGGAACCCTTGCATGTATTGCATTAAAAAAAAAAAGCCTTTATATATTTAGCAAATTAATATGGAGATCGGAGAATACACGACTTCCCAGCTCGTTGTGGGCTTCTCCGCTTAACTCAGTTGTATTGCGCGTTGGCACTAACACGGGGGCGGGGTTTGCCGCAAAAACACTTCAGTTTTGCATGTATCTTCCAAACGCAGAAACGTTTGTTAATGACTGATGTACCGTTCGATAGAACTTTCAAATACCAACATTTTCTCAGTATAATGTTCTCTTCCAACTTTTATACTTCTCGTTTAAATTGAGAAAAAGTCAAAATTGGACCCTTTAAAAGGCGTATCTTGGAAACTAAAAACTTTTTTTGAAAGATTTTTGTAGCATCTTGTTTGTCTTAAAAAGCTCTACATTTTATCCATTTACATGACCAATCTATCTCTTATAGTTTGTTCACAAAATTGGAAAAACATAAAGTCTTATGACAATGACAGACAGAATAACGCTTTTATAATATAAGATAATAATGTTAGTAATATGGTACTGTTTTTCTTTTTATAATAAATATAGTGTGAAGAGAATCTTAAATTACAAGTTATTATAAACATTTTTTAGTGACCCTTCCCCTCCATTAGCATATTAAGTTCGGGGTCACTGAACAAAGATTAATAGTTTATTAAAATACCTCTGGAACCCCTTATTTATTCGATTAATTACATAATTATAAATTCCATTTCTTCGTATACTATTAAAAGCTAATGTTAATTTAAAATAAATATCTGGATTCCCTAAAGGACTCACATGAATCTAGGTAATACTGAAAATGAAATCAATGCCAGAAAACCCTACAAATTCAAAAAAATAGCAAAATTACTAAGACTTGAATTTAGACGATGCATTATTACATATGAAACGTTTTGGTCTGCTTTCCTCTAAAACTAAGGCTCCTCAAATCAACCAGTCTAAATGTAAAACTTACATCTGCTTCTACTCTCTTCTTTTATTAGCAACAATATTTCGTTCCCTTTTACAGAAAACCTCATCAGGTTGAAATTCAGGACAAGAAAAACTTTTCCTTCTTCCTCTACTACTGAATCCGTTAATCATCTATTGAAAACAAACAAGTGTTTTTACAATTAAACATGTACAATCCAAAATATCCGTGTCAATATAACAATTTACAAAATACTAAATTAGTAGAAAAAGAACTAAAACAAATATTACATCTTCTTTACTCATCGTTCTATATTTCGTCCTGGTTAGAGGACTTCATCAGGATTCTCAAATAAATACAAAATATAATATAAAAAGAATATAAAAAGAAAGAGAAAACCTTTCTCTTCTTATGAATACAAATGATAATAACAAAGTATGATAGCAAAGTATGATAACTGAAACAATTGTATCATATTACAAATTCTTTCTAAATAAATACTTGACGTTAATACAATTAAATAATATGAAATAATCATAAATTCAATTAAATATTTAGAAACAAAACATAACATTTAAACTGAACAGAAATGTAGATTTTCCCGTAGATATGACAATCAATACTTACTTTAATGTTAAAAATTCTTTAATTTTCTTGTTTTTAAATAAACTTAAAGATACATCGTTCACCTTCGGAGATTTGTCTTTGTTCATGCAGATGCAACTATTTATTAGGCATGATTCTAATTTGTACCTTTTATTCTCGTCTTTAACATTGAAGACCTTTTAAACGATTGGGTCAGGGCAATGACCTCTGTTTAAACAATGATGTAAGATGTAAGATTTATTTAAGTCCTTTTTCTATATATATGTGATGAGAAGAATTATAAAAGTTGAGATACTAAATTAGTGTTAAAATAACAATTTCAAAAAACAAAAAACAAAAAAAATAAACAAACATTACGATCCAAAATATCCATGCCAATATAACAATTCACAAAATTTCAAATTAGTGTTAAAATAACAATTCAAAAATACGTCTATACATTAAATTCTATAAACCACGTTTCTCTAGCTCTATTTTTTATACTATTCTTGAACCATTCATTTGCCAACTTCACTGATTTTCAAAAATTTATCTTTATTTATTTCATGGTAACCAATTTATTACACATAATTCTATCGTTATTCCTTTTATGTGAAACAAAATTTCTACTGTTGCGTCTGAGTTATGGCCTAATTCTCTACAGTGAGCTGTCCAAATGAACACTTTGGTTCTATCATTCTTGAATGCTCTTACATGTACTAAGACTCTTTCTTTTACGGTCCTTCCTGTGCTCTCGTAATGGTTTCCACCGTAGTCCCTACACTTTAGTTTGTATATCATCCCCACAGCATTCATCACATTATCGTCACTAGTTATCTCGCTCTTCTTTATTGATTTATTTGCTTATTTATATACCAACCCGAATTTCCTTTTCTTTACATATATCTCTTATTGATTTATTTATTCCAATCCATAATGGTAATTTTAATATCTTATTGAATTCATTTCCATTATTGCATTAATTTCCAGTCTTCTTTCTGTTTCCTTTCTTTAAAGAAACTATTAACTATCTTATTAATTAGTTTTGTTGGATACAGACGATTGATTACTTTACAAGTGAAGAATTGAAGCACTGAGATCAAGAAGAGGACTTGTCATCATTTCTGTGATATCTGAGTTATCACTAGCAAAAGATAGTAGATGTTGTCCTCCACTGTTGAAAACAGAAATGGGACATGTAACGTAATTTTAAACATGTTAAATCGTAGCATGATTTCGTTTCCTGCAAAAAAGGGAATTTTCGCCTCACTAGTTCCCTTCTTGCACGAATTTATTTCCTCTAGTTGATCAAAAGCAGATAAGGCACAGTGCACAACCGCGATTCATCCAAGGGTTATAAAGGCAGCGTTGTTGCTAACATTCCATTAATTGGTAATAGTGTGTCACCGAAAATTGACCGATTTTGGGAAGGCCATATTTGGGCCATTCCGTGCAGAGAGCAAAAAAATATTTTTTAACATAGAAAAATATTAATGAATTTTATTTATAGAAAAACTGTGCTCTTTCTCATGATGCAAAAAGTTTTGGTATTAAACTAAAATTTCATTAAAAATAATATCTTTTAATATATAAGTACATAAAAAATTGCAGAATGATGAAATTAAAATACACTGATGATTTCTGAATTTAATAAATTCAATAATTAATAAAATAATTATGAATAACATTTATAATGTCAATAGGGAAAAAAAAATAATCAAAATAATGAAAAAATAACTAGATACAATTGGTTAAAAATCTTTTTAAACTTTCAATTGAATAATAATTTTGGTGTAAGATTAGAAAAACTGTATATAAAATATAGATTATTGAGTCAAATTAATTGGGAAAAATATAATTCTAAAATAGAAAGTATTAAAAATGTTAAAACTTTATTAATAGCTGACGTAATTGAGGAGAATATTACTCTAAATTTTTAACTTTTAACTTTTGTTAAGTTTCTTTTGTATTAGATAATTAACAAAGGGATGTTTAGACTGGATGATGTTTCAATTTTATAAGTAACTCTGTACAGATAAGAATTGATTTAAATAACTTAAAGTTGATTTGAAATGTTAAATAAACATTAATAAAAATAATTATTGATTATTGATTAAATGTTTAAATATCACGTAATATTTTAATACATTTATATCCTCATGTATTTTTAAAAGCAAACTTTTACTTTGAATTCACATTGTCGCACACGTAGCTATCAGGGTGTCACACACGTAACGCAGATTTTTAATTTTCATTTATTCAATTATTTATTAAATTTAAATTTTAACTGTGATTTTAGATGGTATGATAAATAAATTATTACCATATTTTTTAATTTAAATGCAATAAAACTCACAGAAATGTTTCATTGAATGTCATTACTCAAAATTTGCTTTTTTTCTAAATCACACACTTAATGTTTTTTAAAAAGCTATTTAAAAAATAACTGTTATATCAAACTAATAGGTTTCTTAATAAAAGAATATGGTAAAGTGTATATTATTTTTAAGACCGTTTGTTTGGATTTTTAAGTAAGAAATATATGAAAAATCCTTGGTTAATTAGAAAAAAATGTTTTCAGAAATGTCACACACGTAACACGGAATGGCTCATTTACTGTCCTTTCCTTTGCCAAATTTTCATATTCTGCGATTATAAGCATGTGCAAAATCCGGGGATTACACTTTTCGAAAGATTGCAACATATTAAATAAAAAAAGAAAAAAACAAAGGGCAATGTTGGATGATACAGGACTCTCAAGGCAGAAACGAGCACTTCGTCAAACTTCGATGGTGGTTGCTAAAGTGAAGCGCCTCGTCACGGGAGAGAATTCAAATACGCAAAGGTTTAATGTTTATTGTTGAAGCCTCTATTATATAAAGAGCTCTCTCTGCATCAACAAGAATAAAGGTTATTCAGTCAATAGTAACACCTTTTCTTATTTCCAGAACTTAATGCGGAATAAAGACGATAAATTTCAATAATGGGTATCAAAATTGTTTATGCTGAAGGATATGGCTTATTATTTGTTGTTTTTAGGCCATTAAGATAACTTCAGTGTGTATATATTGTTGCTATTGTTATATTATTATCATTTTAATTTGCTAAATTCAGAACTTGAAAAAGCAGAACGATGGCTTATGTGAAATGTTGTTTGTAGTTACATGAAATTTGAAATGACTTTAAAGAAGAATTATATTTAATACGACGAACAGATTTTTATAGTATTTCTTTATATTTGCAAATTCCTGTTCGAAATATGATAATATAACGTGATTTATCACTATTTATTATTTATAAATATTTATTTAATTATATAGACTAATATTTATAAATAT
>JAFIDM010002131.1:36649416-36688721 GCA_023159025.1 Thereuonema tuberculata
CCTGAGTTGTTAAAAAAAACTTAATGTACTTCCTTTTTTTACTGTTATTATTTTTAATTTTTTTATTATTTACGGGTCGCCCTTAAATTTATGGTTTAGTGAAAAATTATATTCACTTGTTTTTGTTTGCATTTTAGTCACTTAGTACCAATTAATTTTTCCTCATTTTTAGTTAAATAATCAAAGTTTGAATTTGCTTTTTTACCAATCTTTAGAAACGAAATTTCAGAACAATTAAAGTTATGAGACAATTTTTTTTAATTATTATTTTACGGTAACTCGCTGCAAAAAAAAAAAAAAAATAAAAAAATAACACATAATAATACAGTATTAAGCAAAAATGTCTGAGGACAAAATTAAATAATACAAAAATATTGATTCCTTAAATATAAATATTGATATCAAGTTGATTCCTTTAAATTTTAGTTGATTAAAATGAAGAAAAGCAGAAAAAAACATTGTTTTAACGATTGATCGCAATGATAGTACAGTATATAGGAGTTTATAGTCACACCTTTCGTAATAAGATCTGTAAGTTTGAAATGGTTAGCAGATCAATAAAAACAACCAAACTTTCTCAAATTTAAACTGAACAACTTTGTTCTGATAGAACGATGTAAAATTTTATTTAATAGTATTAATAGTTTAGTTTGGGTCTGCGGGAGGCCTGATGCTCGTTCCGGAGAATCGCTCAACACGTTGAACGTAAAGTGTCCGTTGTTCATCAGTGTTGGCGCTGGTGGTCTGAGAAAGGTGGAGATGCTCGCTGGTTCCGGATGGAAGAACCATCGCATCATACGATAGGCCATCGCGGATCGCACGGTGACTGCAGAACATATCAGAACCAGTATCGCACCCGGGGTGTCAGCCAGGACCATCTGCAACCGTTTGCTGGAAGCTGAGCTACGATTACGGAAGCTGGAGTTCCCTTCGCCTCGCCACCGTGCAGGCCGCCTCCAGTGGTGTCGTGAAAGAAGCACCTGGAGGGATGAATGGAGCAGCTTTGGCTTTAGTGATGAGAGCCGGATCTGCCTCTGTGCTAATGATGGTCCGTTTGCGCGGGCGATGTCGACCACGTGAGCGGTACCTGTCTCAGTGTGTATGGCAGCGACACACAGGACCAACGCCTGGCATTATGGTATGGGAGCTACAGTCTACTATGTCCGTCTCAGGTTATCCTACAGAGAACATTGAACAGTGCAGCGTATGCCCAGAGCATCAGCCAATAGTCTGTTGCCATTCCTACAACAACGAGCGATGTACTCTTCCAACAGGACAAAATCCGCCCCCACACCACTCCTGCAACCCAAAGAGCTCTCCAAGGCGTTCATCAACTTCCCTGGCAACCAAGATCACCGTTCTTCAACCTCATTGAGCATGTGTGGGACTCCATTGGTCGGCATCTGGCCCTGTCTGCAACACCGGCAATAAACCTTCACCAACTGCGCCACCAGATGGAATCTGCGTGGACCTCCATTCCTGAGAATGACATTCCAGAGAATGGCACCTCTACGTTCGTCTCCATGAGAGAATGCAGGCCTGCATTGCTGCTAGAGAAGGGTATACAAGGTACTGACATGGTCTGTACATACTGAAGCTTCTGTAACTTACTACTCTGAAGCTTACTACTCCGTGCACATGACCATATACAGTGTACGACCCTTAGAATGTGCGAATAAAATTTCATTATCTGGAGACAATGCCTTCAGGGTATTCATTTTTCATTTTCACCAGTGTATGTAGCAACTCGCATAATTTTTAGTGGCTTCCCTACTACCCAATCAGCTCTCCTGAAAAAGTGATCCTCGGAATCCAGGCTGACGTGCCCATCATGTTGCGTTTGTGGGAGTGTGTGGCAGGCAAGCCCACCAAAAATCAATACTTTAGCCTTTGACCTTACCTCACGTGACGTACTGTTGACCCATGTCGATGAAACGTAGGCATCCTCAACAGTACACCTACATTTTCTACCTTATTTTGTGTCTTATGGTTCCGGAGGAGTAGCTGGCAGAAAAAAAAAATCATTTGTTAATATGGTTTTTTACTGATTTGGTAAAATCTTTGAAGTTGCTGAGGTGTAATTTTTTTTATGCTCGGTTTTGCTTTAATTCCTTTCATTACATTTTATGTACATTTTATATTTGATGTTTCTAATGTAAGTAAGACATTTTGTAAGTTATTAAAAACTCATTCTTAAATACAAGCATTGAAGGAACTTACAGTTGCTTTAACTGCAATATTTACCGAAGCCTATCCCAGTAAATGATGATCATAAATTAAAGAAATGTTAAACTGAAGAGAGAAATACAAAATTTCAGAATTTATTTTTTTATATTAAAAGAATTATTAAGTACTTTTGTTAAAAAAACTAAAAATCATCTGTGAACTGTGAGAACAATGCAAAACTTAGCCTTCTCTAGTGCTGAGTCTTATTTCTTGCTTTGCTTCTCTTCTTAATAAACTAGGTTTCCTTCTTCCTTCTCAGAGGTAAATTTGTGTGGCTGGCCTAACATAAAGCCGTTGACATATAAAACAAACCTGCGCCAGGGTTCTTGTGATTTCTGGGTTCCTTTATTTGCGCGCCGTCTATTGAGAGAGTTGGCCGATCGATGAACACTCCACATGTAAAGGAAGTTGGTCTGAGACCGCAAAAAGACGTCCAGGTAGACGAGAGAGCGTAATGAGCCACAAGGAATTGCCACGATAAGTACGTTCGATACCAAAAGCATGGTAATTACTTGTCCTTCACGGAATGTGCTATCGTGACAGCGCATTTGTTAAGAGCTACTCGGAAAGAAGATAAAACAATGTAAATTAAAAAAAGAGGAAATTAGAGAAAAAAGATTAGGCTGAGATATAAAAGACCAATGAAGAAATTGAATTATTCACGAAGTATGATTTTTTTTTCAATTTTAATTAGTTGTAAAGATAATGGAGGCAATAGAAGAAAAAAGAAGATGCATCCAAGGCCTCTGAAACTAATTGAGAAGAGAGGAACTACTTAAAAATCGCTGAACACAATTTACTTAAGTTTAACAAGATTTTATGCAAAAACAAATGGGAAGAAAAAGGGAAGTAAGGATAAAAAAAAGAAAAAAAAATATTATCGCATGTTAATTACAGCAAAACATTGCCTTTCTTAATTCTTAATTAAGTCCTTGCAATTTCTTTTTATATTCCATTTTTTAACTCAATTGCCAAATTGATCTTAGTATTGCCATAGTACTCAGGAAGCAAACTGTGGGGAATGATTAAGGCCATTTGAAGCAAGTAAATCTTTTAAAATCATTTTTTGTTTATCAGTCGCATTCTGCACGGAAATTTCTGTAATGAATTTCAACACGATGCCACATATTTCAAGAAATAATCGAGAAAAGAAATATATCAAAGAACATTACTAAATAATAATTCTATCATTAGGTTCCGTTGTAACTGATTCATAATGAATTTTGATGAATCAAGAAATAAAAATCACTTTTTCCCGCAATCACTTAATATAAAAAAGACAATAAAAGATGGAAGAACATGGTAAGTTTATTGATTAGAAACCCTAAACGGAAAATTTAAATGTACTCCTTCGTTAGAAATGGATGAAAGAAACAGTTTTAGCTAGTAGTATAAATAAAGATTGTTTACGTTTTTTCCAATCAGCAAAATTCAATGATTTAATTTATTAATTGAAAAATTATTGGTATTTTATTTTTATTTTTTTAAATAATGTACAGTATTATCAGTTTACAAATCTTTAATACTTTTATTATAACCTGTTTGTCAATTGTATCATAGGATAACATTTATAATTATATACATTTTATTTATTGTCTTATTATTTTAGTGTTAGTCTTTGAGCTTGAAAAAGGAACAAAGAACAGTTTTGAAAATCTGTGTTCTACATTATTTTTGTATTTAAGTTTAGGTAAATAATTTACAGTAGATCCCCGATTATCCGCGGAATTGGGTGGCAAGGGTACCGCGGATAGTAAAAATCGCGGATAACCCGAAAAAATACTAAAAATGAGGTGTAAACACGAAAAAAAATATTTCAGCAAAAAAACTACGTTTCATTACACAAAAAACATACTATGCAAAACTTTTAAAACATGTAAAGTACAGCAGAAACCTTTCTGCAGAGCAAGAGCCTGCCAATCATCCACGAATTCCGAGAAGGCCTATAGGATTACGATGTATAATAAATCTGTCAGTAATTTTCAACCTTCGCACTGTAGGGCCTATTGTATTTTCCCTGTTGTTGGCTTGGATTAAAATTGGTTTTTCTGAGGTTCGTAAGTAAAAAAATTTTTCGCGCCACTCGCGGATAATCCGCACCGCGGATCATTCGCTCGCCGATAATCGAGGCTCTACTGTATTTTAGAAGAATAATGTTTTAATGACTATAGATTGTTTTGATCACCTTGTAAAATTTCTTCGTGGTTAGTGTTGAAATAGTAAAATATAAAGATAACTTCTCAATTTGCTTAGGTTTAAAATAATGATGTTCCTTAAGTCTGTTTTAAGGCTGGAAATAAAGTTTCTCGTTTTAAAGAAGTTTTGAAAAAATTATTACGATTAATATTTAAAAATCCTCGAAGATAAGCGAGAATTCCATCCTAATTATTTATTCAATAAAATAACAACTATCATGAAACATTTAAAATGTTAGAGGCCAAAAAAATGTGGATGTTAAGATGCGCTTACCTCATTTAAGTGCTGATATCATTAGATTAGACATCTATATTTCTAAAATGCTATAAAGTTTTGTTGCATTCCATCTACTAGTCTACCAGAACCGCTGTTTTAAACAAAGATTTTGGATTTTCTATTTGCAGGTATTCCGAGATTCTCATTTAAAACTCGACAACTAGCTTCAACTTATTAACAATATTATATGTTAATTTTTATATTATATGTTGATTTTATTTTTCTCTTAGAAGAGAGGACAACAAAAATATCGGATTTCAGCCACAAAATATTAAATACTCCAAATTAAAAACAATAGTATTTACGCGAATAGAAAAATTTCAATAGAAGAAATAAAAATTGGAAAAAAAACACATCTTTCGTCCAGAAAGCTTTCTTTTTAATGTTTAAATATTAGAAAATCCTTAAATATTAGAAAAAAGTATATTGATAATTATAAAATAGTTTGTCCATAGGTATCATGTATTAATTCAATTATTTCCTTAATTGATTTCTACACGAGGACATGCATGTTTATGGATTATACTAATTTTAAAAATTAATGTTCTTTATAATAATGGTAATATATGTTTTGTAAGTAAACTATGCCATGTTAATATTAAATTTAATTCACTGTACACTATTTATATGGCTATTGTATTCAATTTTGAATCTATTATATCATAATAATATAAGAAATGAATAAATGAACGTGGATTAACTAGTTTATAATTTTCAATGTTCATTACAATTTTTCTTATTTAAGCTAATGTTTTTCTTCCTGATTGTTTTTGAAGATTACGTAAAAATGATATCCAATCAATTTTTCGATAATCGCATATCATCGCAGCATCGAAACTGGTGATATCACTATTAAGCAGTGCTAACGCTTGATTAACTTACATTCTATTTAATCTTTTTTAATCGTCTTCTCTAAAATCTAAGAGGGATTACACTAAGGGTAAAATCTGCTTTCAAGCTGCTTTCATTATGCGAATTTTTAAGTATCCGTCAAGGTATCATCAATGAAGAACCAAAGAAATTTTTGTTCATAATAGAAATTAAACAGTTTTTCTATGAATATTCGTTTTTGTTATTCAACAACGAATTTAGAAGAGAGCTTGGAGAGTGTCTGGCTGTAAGCACAGGTGTAAAAAGAAAATAAATAAAAATAAAGCTACGCAACCTAGGCTTCTTCGTTGCAATTGCCTTTCTTATAGACCATCGAGAACCCATGAAAGTATACTTTAAGAGCGCAAAGGCATGTAGCCACTCACCTTATTCATGGAACAGAATCTTGTTCATCCTGTAGAGTTTTTGTGACCTTTTCATTAAGGTTTAGTGCTGATGGATGACTGCTGTTCTCAGGTTTTAGTGAAAAACTTTCAAAGCGGGTACACAGCAATTGCTGTGAAGAATCAAAACACTAATTATCCTGATGATATCCAACAAAGCAGAATAGTTAAGCATTCGTTAAAGAACGATAGTTAAGAAATACATCGTTTTTATTATCTACTTTTTAAGAAAAAGTTAAAACTAAGTTTTCTAAAGTTTTGAAAGCAGAAACTGCATATCACATTTTTTTTTTCATCTCTTAAGATTGCTTAATAAAGCTGCGTTTTTTTTTTTATTTTCTAATCATTAGGTAAAGGTATTTGGATTAAGTTGCTTATGCCATGGTAAAAGCTGATAAATTGTATAAGTTTACTGCAGTTAGTCTTCGTAATTTTTTAAAAGGCATACTAACAGACTTTGAGGCATTGGAATACGAAATAGAGAAACAGCAATTTATGCTTCATGATTATGAGTTGCAGTAATATTATGGTGCATTTACAGAATTGCTTATTGGTGAGTTTTTTGAAATATTGAATCATTTGCAAACTTTGTTTTTTCCACTCAGACGTAATAATAGAGTCGTAATAATAACCTTGCTGTTATTGTCGAGACAGGTTTGATCACTGAGGGTGGGCGGGATTTTTCTCACGGGTTCACCCAATCATCCATCATCTATCGCTTTCTTTTGAGGGTATTTTTTTCTTTTTTTTATTTTCTTGCCCTCCGATCTCCAGTTAATATCCATTGCATAATACTCAACGGAATCTTTATCTCCTGTGCTGGCCATCTGTGATTCTTCTTTTAATCTAATGAAGTAAACGTTAGCTAATTTTTTAACATTTTTTAAGAAGGATTAAAAATAAAAACACATATGTAAACTTCACAACGAAAAACATACATTGCGGGAAGCTTTTCGGATTCAATGTGGCCTCCTTTGTCAAACTTTTTTTTTTCTGACTGCATTATAACGATATCATTATTTTTTCGAATTCTATTATATGCTTGCAGTTCTAACGGTGAAATGTTTCCTTTGTTATCTGGTGGATTAGAATGGGATAAAATCCCTATTTGGTACCTAACGCGTTTCTTTTTCTTAGCGTTTATTTCAACGCTTTTTCTATTAAACCTATTATGTTTTCTGGTTTATTTGGGTATTTTTCCAAATTAAATTTATTTCCTTTTGTTAAAACAGCTTGTTCATATATATCTAAATTATATTTTGATTCGTTAATGATATTCTCTGTTGTCACTTTAGGTGTGTTCCATTTTTCCTTCGAAAAGGTTGCCAATTTATTTATGTATCTTTTTAATGTTCTCGGAAGTAAAAAAATATTTGCTTGCTCTTATTTTCAACAATGTAATTTAATCTTCAAATTGTAGATTTTAATTTTATTCCTCAGACAATTTTTTTTCAGTTTATATATTAAATAATTCTTTTTATGTCCAATCAATAATATTATCCTTATGTTTAGAAATTGGTCATACATTTTTTCTGAGAAGTTTCGAATTTTATGATTATTCTTATAGGGCACTGAAATTCGTAACTGTTTAGGTATTATTTTTCTTGCATACTAGATTAAATATCATTGCTGTTTTTACTATCTCTAATTTTATGTTAGTTGTAAAATACTGCGTCATTAAATACGTAATAGGATCAGGGTATTTTGATTCAGGGAAATCATAATTAAACCAGATTTTGGGATAGGGATGGTAACTAATGTTGGTTCCCTGAGCAACTAAAGGATAGGACCAGAATAAAGCTTTTTAAAAATAAGAAGATATTTACAATTGGTTTCAAATTTTTTAACATCAGACTGGAATTGTTGATAGTTTACAACAATTGAAACAATCATCGTGCACTTAAATCTGTGTTCTTAGTTCTTGTGGAAAGAGATTTACAGGGATAAGTTTAAAAAAATGGACTTTAAATGAAGGTTTTAACTTAGAAATTACAATGTGTTTTTAAATATGATTAATATAAACATGTAATATAATGTCATAATTTTTGTATGAATCTTGAGGCTTTCAACTTCCTGAAACGGGAAAAGAACGATTAATAATGGAAATTGTCTTTTCGGTAATAATCGACTTTATAAACAAGTATTTTGTCGTGTATGCAAATTTTTTTGCAGAGGATGTGCAGTTAAGGAGGATATGATGATACATATTCATGAGAGAACACTTAATATGCTTGGGTTGTAATTTCAATTAATGTATAATTTGCAATTAAGACTTCGTTAAGCTCATTATTTTAATCTCACCAGACAACATGGTCTCACATCGGAGATTTGGTACTCGCTCACTGACATCCATTAATACACAGTTATTTTAGATTTGGAATGTTAGATTGAGGAGAAGTTTGATCGATTGCAATTACCTAATGAAAATAATATTCATCCATATTCAGTTGATAATGGTGGAGAGACACCAGAAAAAGTTATACAGAGATAAGAAATATTTGGCTCAAAGATTGACAGCTCCGTCCTCCCTCATAGACTACTAATCACAACATACCTAGTTATCAGAATGGAATTGAAGAAAAAAATGTTGTTTTTTTTTTATTTTTTTCTAACCATTTATAGTCCGAACATTTCAAGAACATATAAGACCAATAAACACAACATTATCTCTTTTGGTGCAAATTGATACTTAAACTTTGGTTATTTAAATAATGTAAGGCACAATTTCCTATTCCCTAACAACTTTTTAGAGTTGATTAATTAAATTCTATATCAAAATGAGTCTCAAATCTAATTGCAATTGCAATTCTGAATTTATTACTAAGTACTAGAATATAAATGCTTAATATCTAATATTTATTAATTTTCAACATTGTTTTAATACCTCGTACATTTTTTGTGGTTGTCATGCAAATACGCTTTTTGTGAAGATATAGAAAAAACTTAAATTCACGGGAATCATGGCTAATAATTTCGTGTATATATGCTTACATTCTCACAAAACTATAAAGTTTGAAGAATTAAATTATTACAGGTATTGTTGTGATGAATGTAATATTAATAATGTAAGAGCATATTCATGTTGGCGATTTGTTATTTTAGGAAATTGTATTATAATTTATAATTAGCTTGAGAAAAGAAAGACTGTTATGTTGATTTCCGAAAATTTGGAATTATTTAATATATTTATTAGTTCGAAGATGTGTTTTTATGTAATATTATGACGAAAAGTAGAGAAGAGATTAAGAGGAAATATAGAATATCCTTATAATGTCCGAAGTTCCCACTACGAATTTTAATTTTTATCATATTTAATAAAACCCTGTATCTCACTTGAGGTCTTAAGTAAAAGGCGGAATATGGAATGTACCTGACATAAATGCGAATTCAACGAAATGAAATTATACGATATAATATGACAGCTGAACTTAAGAGATAGATAAGACATAGACTCTGCAAAGAGCGAAGAATGTATGGCGAGGGTTGTCAGCAGACGTGGGATGGACGGAAAGGCCCAGCGGGCGTCTTAGAAAGAGTTAGACAGATGTCTTGAGAAGCGACATGGCCGCCTGTGAAGATACATTAGAGATGAAAAAGAAGAAATATTCTCAAGATTCACAACTTTAATTCATCGCACGTCAAGTCTACTTAGTCTGTCATAACTTTTTCATTTGTTAAATTTGATTCATTTACCTAATCTTGATGAGTTTAAAATATTTAATATTTAAAATAAAATTTTAAATATTTTAATTAATAATTTTCTCCTCATAATTTAATTGATTTAGTGTTAATTCAATTTTGATATATTAAAGAAGTAAAATTTTATTATTATCATTTTCTTTTTCTGGACAAGTCCTCTTGTAGTTTTTTAAAGAAATTAGAAGCCAATCTTTTCCAGAATATCTGTGCTACTTAGAAATATTCAGTTTTCATCTTGTAGGCTTTCTTGGTCATGGATTCGGAGAATTCCTACGATTTAATATTAACCGGAAGCAAAATGGAACTTCAAATTTAAAACAATGTTTTAAAGCCACGGCTTGTTTTTTTGTGTGTGTATGTATATTTTAATAATGCAACATACTTACTTATACTTCCGAGTAGGTTCATTTTCTTAGTGTGTTTCGAATTTCAATTCACTGAAGAAAAATTCTTAAATTCTTCCCACGTTTTTTTTTTATTTACTTAAGCAAAAAGTTTTTATTTGAGTTTGTATGTGTAAAAGAATATATGTTCTTTCTAGTTACTTCTTTTCTTTCTTTTGAATGAGATTAATTAAAATAAGAGCAGAAAATATAAGAGTTCATATAAACTTTTAGAAAATTTATCCTAAATTTAATTTTATCTTTTCGAAATATCATTCGTTAAAGCTGTAATTATTATATATTTATTTGTAAAATAACATTATATATATTATACATTAACATATACATCTTGACAATGTATACAACACTTAAGACTTGTACAAAAATTTTTATTTTTATATTATAGCCGTCTCTCTGTTTATATAAAGGTTAATTATAAATATTAATAATAAGTTACATTTAATTAAGAAAAAATTGATGAATAAAATAATGTTATTATATTAGTTAAAAATATCTTTCAAATGATATATCTCCTTTAATCATATACCTTAAAAAACTAAAAGCCTACTTTGCTTAAAATGTTATTCCTTAAATTGGATTAAAATTAATCATAGCAAATCACGTGCAACAAAATCAAATAGATAAAAAGAATTAACAGTGTTTACGATATTCATAGAAGTTCATTATTTAGGTTCTAAAGCTTTTCTATGAGGATTCTATCTGAAGCTAATTTCTCATAAAGACACACTTGGAAAAATTTCAAATACGTCTATAAAAGTTTGATCATCTCTAGTCCGTAAATAGGCATACCAAGTTTAAAAAAGATTCTTCCAAATGGTTCAAGAGTTAAGAGCTGAAACACACATTCACATACACACACAGATTAATTGATTTAAAGATCCTAACTTTTGTCGGAAAGTAGGCTTAAAAAAAGATTTTTAGCATTTGTATTATTTTCGCAGCTTTATTTTTGTACTTTCTTTAAATAAAAGAAAAAAATAAACCCACCAAAATTCTTTGGATTTCTTTCCGAAGATAATATAATTTGTATAATTATCCTCAATTGTGACGTCTTCAAAATGAATGATTCTGATTTTAACTTTATAGATGTAATACTTAATTAAAGGTTTAAGGGAATCGGTTTCATTAGAGACAGAAAGCCTCCAAACACCGGTATCATTATCTGTGGCATCAAAGAAATTTTCAGAACAACGCTGACAGCCGATCGATCGACAGCCATATAGCGTAGCAATAATAATTGTAACACAAAATAGAACACCTATGCCCATTGACACTTCTAAGAAAAAGTTTGGACTTCAACTTATTTGGGTGTAATTCACATCAACTCTCGATGTACATCAAATTACAAGTTGGTGTAGTTACATTATCATTATTATTTCGAAGATTTCTTTACAAATATCAAATAGGCCTGAAAATGCTTGTTGAAAGTCCAAATAAATAACTGACTCCCAAATAAATAAATAAACAGCATTGTCGTGTTGTAAAAGAGGAAGCATTTTATTGACTATTCCAAACTTATGGAACTAATCTATTTCTATTTTGAATTTTAATTCTCTGATTAAGTTATGGTCACTTAGATAAGTTATGGTGCTTTTATATCTTTAAATATAATTTAAAATTTCTTAATTTAGACTTTCGATTCTAGCTATAACTGAAAGAAATAATTCTTCATGTTGATCATCAGTCTATTATTTAATTTGGTTTTATCATTAAGAAATTCAAAGTTAATAAAACCTTTGATGATGTAGTGAATTTACTACTGTTTACGGCTTTTCAGAGCCAAATTCCGTTGAGCAATTTTATTGGGACGTTATTAAAAATATTTCTGAACGAGTTGCGGTTTGTTGTAAGTAAGCTATTTCCTTTTCAGATGAAGTTTCACCTACAACAATGTAGTTGTCCAAATTGGAATGTTTAATGACCTCATGTTGGTCGTCCTTTTCATTGGAATTGAGCAGATGCTGCAACATTCATTTCCTTTTCATTAGGAAATTACTGTAATTTTATTACATCCTTATTAAACTGGAGCCGAATCACATGAAGCGAAAGGTCCATTTAGGTATCTGAGCTTGATTTATTAGTGGCTTAAGTTAAACGTACTGTGAATTGGAACATTTCAAATGTTTAGTTAACTTTTAAGGTCAGAACTGAAATATGAATGGGAAGAATGCAACGCACTTATAATATTTATAGACCAACTTAGAACCAATTTTTCCCGAATATAATCTTCTATGTTTTTTAAAGTAATAGACATCTTAGGGTATTTATCACTGCAATCGCTGCTTCTCTTGTTTATAACTTGGAAATTTAATTAACAGTGGAAAATAACGAAGAGTCGGTGGGAATTCTAATAATGAACATTCAAGATTTATGACTGACTAACATTTATAAGGAAAACGGTTGACGATTAAATCATTTTCAGCCATTTTCCTACTAAATGTTTATTTCTTCAAAAAAGAAATTAAAATAAAAATTCACTTTAGCTTTATTATTATTATTGTTACTTGTGTTTTTGACTTCATTTGTGAGTGGTAGTGTGGTGGATTGGTGGTGCTGATTTTTCTTGATGGGATTGTTGGGGTGATGGGTTGTTAATGGTTGGTTGATGGGAATTGGGAATTGCCGAATTAGATAAAACACATTTTTTTTATGAATGTGGATTTCTCTGCTCTAATCTGATTTTGTTCGTATCTTCTTACTGGATTTATAGATTTCCACGAAACTTTGACAGATATGCAGAAGGGTTTATAACAATGCTAACAAAGTTTCATCGATATAGTCTTAATAGGTTTTCAGAAAATACGATTTATTGATAGCAAAAAAAGGGTGTCATGGAAAAGAGAGTAAGAGTTCTCTAATGTCGCGTTTTCGAGGAGAAGGGCTAAAATAGCAAGGCAAGATAATCGGAAGTTATTTGCTTTTGGCAGCATTTCTTGGAATATTTTACTATAAAGGTTTATTATTTTTTGATTTAAGTAAATTCACACCGTCTAAGAAAATAATTGTTGTCAATGATTTATCCCCTATCTGGGCAAAGATAATTATTTAATTTATGTTCTTTCGGTGTTTCTTCTATATGCTCGATATCTACTTAATAAAGATTAGAAAATAAGTGGATCGTAACATGTTATTTTTATTAATCTAATAAAATTTATCTACTCCGTTACTGTTTTATGCTATTAAATTTTATTTCACACCAATAACTTGGTACATTACTCTATTTTATATGATTTTCTTAGTTCTTCTGGTTTTCTTAATAATATTTGAATTTTAAAGATTATCTTCCATTTACTCACAGTAAATGGATTCTGTATGCCCGGTATTTGTAAACACTTTCTTTTTGGAAATTGCTTAAAACATAAAAGTTGCCAACGCACTTCTTATAAATAGAAAACGGGTTATATTTAAGCAGCGACTTAAGCTAAACATTAACAATTCTTTGCATTTCAAGATACACACGGGCGAAGCCGGATTACACAGCTAGTTAATAATAAATAGTATTAAGAAAATGGTAGAGTATTAATAAGTCGAAAACTGTCAGATACAACAAATCAAATTGTTGAGGAAGTGATTTTAGCCTATGCCTGATATACTCCGAGTTAATTCCATAATCCCCTATGATGTTTCTAATAAATAATGAAATTAATTTAGACAAAACAGTTTAGAAAAAATAATATTTAGATCATTTTTAATGTTAATTTATAATAATTATTTCATTGGTGCATTTTTTTTTAAATTATTTTTTTTTAATTCGATAAAATATCTATCTGTCTATCTATCTATCTCTGTATATTTTTTTTCATTTTTTAATCATATTATATCTGTCTGCAGGTTACAATAAATAAGTGTGAAATATAATAAATAACAAAAACATAATTAAATACATAATTGCAAGCAATGTTACATACAAAATTGAAAATGTAATGTTAATACATAAAATGAAATCGTTTGTTACTGATAACCTTGAAATTTTGAATCTATAATTTATATAGTTAAAAAATAATATCATCATGAATAAGTAAATCTGTTTTAATTAGAATCTAATATATAATTTTTGTTTCTTTTTTTTTAATATAATATAAAATAAATAAAAAAGTTGGTAAATTCAGAATAAATAAATTGAATAGAAAGTTTTATGTGTTTATATAATGATGATTATTTTATAATTATTCTTAATGTTTATGGTTTTGTCGACAATTTCTTATTGATTTAATTTTAAGTCCTCTAAAAAAACAATTTTCAAGCATTATTCTCGATTAACTGAAACTTTTTTACTGCCTCTTCCAGTTTCCATCTCACATAACATGTTATTAAAAATAGAATTTCGTTGTTAGCGATTTTTTTCTGTCTCTCTCTCTCTCGAACTACAGAGGAATACAAAGCTATATCATCCGAAAGACTTTTTACAACTGTTATTTTATCTGAAGGAGGACAGATTAATATGTATCTTGATTGGTTTATGATCGATTAGTTATTTAAATTCTTGCCTTAAATTCTTGAAATTAATGGTTATCAATGATGATACTTAAAAGTTGTTGGAGATCGTCTGTCAGCACTGGCGACCTAGTAAACTTTTAAACCTAAAGCTTTTAAACTTTTACAAAGGTGCTTTTTCTCATTACCAATGAAAGATTTAATAGGAGTTTTGGTTCCAACCAATCATAAATTAAACAAAGAATTTTCCAATATTGAAAAAAATATATAAAAATATATAAAAAATTGGTAAAAGATAAATAGGATTAACACTAATTTTTTTCTACTGAACTTGTAAATAGAAAGAAATGTCTTTAGATTCAGAGCAAATACAATTGAATATAAAACCTGCATTGTTCAGTCTAAATTTGAGAATAATTAATTACTGTTAAAAATAAACTTAATAATTCTAGACTTAATTTTTCAAAATATAATCTAAAACTGAACTGGTAAAATTATATGCATAAGGATACAGAATTTTTGCTACCGAAGGTATGAACATAATATTTCATATATGATTACTAATCAAAATATATTAAGTTATTTTAATTCAGTACTACATTCTGAGTTGTCAATTTATTACATGCATCTGTCTATTTTAAAAATTGGTTTAGAAACCAATTAATGTCTTCTTATAATGTTTCTAAGAGGATTATTGATTTTAGTGAAGTTTAAAAGTTCAAATATCCCACTGCATGTCTATGTGGCATTTGGGGTCGCAAAATTTAAGGTTTCAGGCGTTTCCTGACCAATGAGCCTTGGATGGTTGGATGGTCAAACCGATGCCCGCCCGCCTTTTACCCTCCGGGAAAGATACACAGTTCCATGGAGGGCTGGATGAAAACGTGTAGAAGAGAATTCATTGTGGAATCACCGACCTCCGCCGGGGATTGAACCCGATTTCTCCAACTTACCACTTGGTTACCGGCCTCACTTTGATTTAAATAAAATCATTTTTATAATTCCTAGCCAATACTCTAATGTAAATTGGATATTTTGGTATAATTGTCCTTTCATTGCATGAAATCGAAGATTATGGGACATTTACAATCGTTTGAGGATAAAAGGTAGTCTCATAATGATATATGTTTGAAATTCATCTGTTTATCGTTTTCTTTTTAATTAAGGAGCGCTGTGTTTGGAGTAAAAACAGAAACACTGAAATATTCTCATTTTTGATAGATTATATTAGCAATTTATTCGAATATGATATAGCAAAATTTTCAATCTACGAATTTCATGGTTTGTTTTTCACTATAGAAAGAAATCCCAATTTTAGTGTGCATAAACAAATCAAGTTTTTTATTTCAAATCATATTTCTGTAAATTTATCTATTTCTATATATTTTGATGGCTTTTACTCTTATCCTTTATAATGACTTTTTGACATTATCTTTTATTTACTACCTAGAGTCATTTCAAACTTTTGTAAGTTTATTAGAAACTAAGTTTTAAATATTTTTTTTTTTCTAATTTATGTTTTGCCTTGATTTTTTGGAAAGGAAACGATTACGTAATTATTCCTCTAAAATTTAAAAGTTTCCCTAGATAGATCTTGTAATTTGCTAAAAACCTTTACCGCGCTTTGATGTTTACACTTATTTGTAAAGCTAATTTCTCGAGTTTCAATTTAGTTCTAATGCTTATTTTCATTTAGAACGGTTAAAAATCTCCAATTTCCAGCAATCGCGTATTAAGGTTATTGGTTTTGAGGCTTCGAATTCTCATGGGCCATCGCTCCCATATTCAAGCAGAGGGAGTCGTCTTAAAGCCCCAAAAGAGCTAAAGACGGATTCACTCGAGCGCTGGAAATCGCTTCCCAACGAAGTGCGGATCCAACGATAAGTCCGATTTGATTTCAGTAGCCGTTGCAGCATCCCACCTTACATTCAAATCGAATTCCCGGGAAATTCACAAAGATGAGGAGAGAGGACCCACCGAGACCTTTGTACTCAATTCCGAATAGCAAAAGCATCGTAGTGGTCACTTCGTAAGCCTGCACTTGCCCAAATTGCTTCTCAATCTTTCCGCTCTAGCGGAGGGCACTTCTTAAAGGACGGTTCATGATCTGAATTTTCCATTTGAGGGCTAAAGCCTTTTCGTAAGAATAGCGCTTTCATGTACAGCAAAATAACAAGCTAAGCTTTGAAGTGGTATCTCGAAACGTAAAACAACAGCAAAAACAAAACTTAGAATCTTCGAGGAAAAAAAAAATATTACCTAGAGATAAAAGTTCTAAAAGCTGATGAGAAACTAAGTAAAAGACAAAACAATTAAATCAAATAATGAAATTTAAATCTTCCATACAAATACGACTAAGAATACATTGTAAGTTATAATATACTGTGTGCAATTTACGTTCATTTCCATAAAATGAAAGTGTTTTTTAAAATAGTATATATATTTTATTTATTTTAAGAAATATATTTTAATTTATTATATCAAATATTTTTTATATTATATATAAGATATTTACTATAATAAAATCATAACACATATATTTTATAGATATTATAAATGTGCTATGATATTGTGTTTGAAAACTAAATTAGGCATGCTGTGTTTTTCTGACTTTTTGATATGACTAATATAAATTTAATACACGCTAAAATTACTCCATAATTTCAAATTACAAGGCAATGCCTAAAACGAGTCATATAGCAGCAACTGGTGTGTTTACATATGTGATAATCTTAAATGTTTAATTTACGATGTACTCATAAAAACTCCAGCTTCATTTTGCCGACAAATATTTTATTTATTGCTGAATTTTTGTTTAATAATATTAGAAACTTCATAATAAAGTCCTAATAAAGGCTCTGTAATGGTAATAATGTAATAGTGCCGTTGAGGCACAGCCTTGCTGCCTGCTACGAGCTTTCTGTGGTAAATAGTTAAAAGTAGATGATAAATATATGTATAATGAATTAATAAATAAATGTATAATCAATTTGAAATATTAATAAACAATAAAACTATGATTTTGATATAGCACGATGCATCTGAAAAATATGTTGCTTCTGTGAAGATGTCTGACCGCTGATATGGATGTGTGCTGATGGATTGAAAAAAGATGATGGTGGATTCGTTACTGTGTTTCTATACGGATTTGACAAATCGTTTACAATTTCACTAACAATAAAACCATATCATCTCTCATGTTCACAAATAATAATTTGTTGTTAAATAATAACTTCCATCACCAGAAGTGAAATGTTCCGGAATCATAGGACTTCAAAGATTCGTGAACGATCAACGTTTTAGAATGCAAAGATCGAATTTCTCCGTAATGAGTACGTTAGGAAAAGATAAGAAAATCCTGTTATTATGATTAATTGTAATATACTGATAAGAGGAAAAGAATTTATGATGAATGGCAGTCAATTTTTCTAACATATTGGAGGTCCATAATTAGTGCTGTGTGTATTTTGAAAATGTACAGTTGTACTATATGTAGACACTATTTATTTTTTAATAAATATGTCTAATTTTCATTTAATTATAGCATTAAGATTTATTTTTAAGCCACGATACTATTCAGGTTTTCTTTCCCCACAGTACTGCGTCTGAACATAGGATTCAATATCGGAACTGGCATATTTGTTTCCTTTCTTTCACGTTTGTGCATCTTCTTTTCTTTCTTTCATTCTGTCGTCTATGCCATACTCCTACGGTTTCTAAAAAATAGGCCTAAAGTGGATTTCTACAAAGTAGTGGTTGTAACCAGGGCCTTATTATAATAATAATAAAAATAACTACTCATAAAATGCACAATGATGATGCTAAACATTTATAAGAATTATTTGTGGGAATCTTAAGGGAAGTGATGCATTATAATGAAATTAGTGAAATGGTGTAGGAATAGAGAGTTCAACTCTGGAAAACGCATTCCATCAACACTCATTTTCCCAGAACAACTGTTGTCAATATGCGGTTACGGATTCAAACAGCGATGTCCATTCGAAAATCAGTTCTTTCTTTTTGATGAACAACGCGTTTACCTTTCAAGCCCAACTATATTACTTACTTATACTACTCAAGAATTAGAGATGCATATATTATTAATTATTTCAATAAATAAATAAAAAAAACTACACCAAAATTTCAAACACCGAACTACACAGATTTTAGGCCTAAATTTATAGAATGTTTCTGTAAAATTGTAGGATTATAGAATTATAGAATAGAAGCATTGAATTATAGAATTAATGGATATGATTATAGAATAGGAGAATTATAGACTAGAATAGAATTCTAAATTCTTGGATTGTATGATTAGTCATCTAAATCTCTGTAACATATTTATAGTTTAACTTGTTGTTTTAATTTTATTATTATTTTAAAGATTAGTTTACAACAAATGTTGAAAACCACATTTTTAATAGAAATATGAAATAAAATCGTTTGTGTAGACTATTACTTTAATCGGCAGCTAGATAATTTTTGTTTCTGAATACTGGGACATTACTGTCGTAGAAAAATAATTGCTGATTGATTTTGGAACTTGGCATGCACTTTTAAGGAGAAGTATGGATATCTTAAAATAAAGGATAATAATCCTAAATGTAATCATCTTAATTTTAACACAGTTTTAATATTATTATAAGTATTTGGATTTAGGGAACTGAATGAAGTATTTACGGAATTAATCAACATTTCAGAAAATAAAAATCCCTTAAATACCTTCAGCAAAGATATAATTAAAAAATAAGATATTTTTCATTAATTATTAAAATAAGAAAAAGAAAGAAAAAGAAACTTTTTTTAATAAAAGGAGGCTTGAAGTTCTTTCAGAGAATCTAGATCCTCTATTTAAATTATTCACGACTTTAAAATAAACGTAAGGTTACTGAAAATACACATTTACATTATAACTAACATAATAATAATTTCAGAAATGATAAAAACAAATGCCATTCAAATTTCGTCTTGTTATTGGGCTAAATGTTTAGGTAATTCAATAATTGTTAAATTTAAATCTTGTATTTTCAATTTCAAACCGATAGTTCTAGCTTTTGGGATTTGAAATATAGACAAAGCAGACATACATTTTAATAATGATAAGATAGCTTCGTTTTATAAAGATACGTATTTAAAAAAAACTTCAGTGGGATTGTTAAAAGCAAAGCAAATAAAAATCCTATTTTGTAATTACGAAACCTTAGGAAGTTTACTAGGAGGCAAGATCGGCAAGATTGGTAAAATACCTGTCTAAGGCTGTCCAGTTGTCCGTGGTGGATACCGATCTTCTTCCCACCTCCTTAGTTCAAGTTTCCTCAATCTTTCTTAAATGGAAATCATCTTTTTTTGAAGGGGAAATAAGGTATGGCAGTGTATGATTGGTCCTCCTGTTACAACATTGCCCCTTTCCGTTACTTACCATAAAACCTTCTGTGCTACTTATCATCCATGACATTTTATTTTAATTTAGAGCAGATACATCTTTTCAATCCCTCTACACATTCTTTTCAACATATATCGTTGAAATGAGAAATGTAGTAGCTCAAATGAAAGAAAGCGAGACTATGAAAACTTTAATGTCTAAATTTCGTCCAAACACGATAATTGAGCCTTAAATCATTTATTTTACTTTTCAATGTTCCGATTTCGAAATGAGATTTTTAAAAAATAAATAAAAAAATGTTTCATTAAATATATAAAGATAACACATAATAAGATTACAGCTATAAAATTTCACTTTATGTCATGGTTAACTGAAGTAGAACTTATATTTATTTAATAAAGTAGTAATTGGACATCACTAGAATGAAAATTCTATTGATCAAAAACTTAAAAATTAAAACTACGATACGTAAAAGGAAAACGTTGAAGGCAAAAAATATTTAAAACTTAGTTTAACAAGCTTTTCGACTACTCTTGGCTGTTTGCATCAAGTATACAGAATTTTTTGCAGAAATTTAAATCACTTTAGATTGTTCTAAAAAATGTATTGTACATAGTTTAAGTTCTTTTTTTGAAACTGAAATTCTAATTCTGTGAACAAATTCACTAGGAAATGGGTACAAATGAAACAAAGCAATATAGGCAAAAAATTAGTCCATTTAATAATGCAAGAAGACATTTTTTTTTGTTCAAAACCGCAATGCTTAACTGCATACATAAAAGAGATGGGACATTTTTTCACGAGATTTAAAGAACTCCTATATAATATTGGATGGTATCTTGTAATATCATAAAAGAGTTGTTTTCTTTTTATGGAAGGAAAGATGTTTGTTTACACCAGTTTCATTGCAGTTGTTCATTATTGTCTGTAGGCAGTCATATCTGCTGGTCACATTATCAACCTGCCGTGTTCTTATCTTGGAACTAGCGGATCTTTAATGTCTGGCAAGTCTCAAGTTGACACGAGGGAAACTCCTCAGAGGAAATCATATCTGAAATCCGATTAAACGGACAAACCATTAGCTAGACCTTCCGCCGTTCTCTGCTTTTTACTGCTTTTTAGGAGATCACCACTGACAAACTGTTTTCTGTGGAAATGGTGTTATTTTTGAGGCAGAAAAGTAAGCACAAACAAACAAATTTTAAAATAATTGAATAAATAACATTGTTATCTTTAAATTCATTAGAAATTTCTTAAGTTTTGTAAGTTTCTTTATTTTTGTTATTGCCTTTATATTTTAGAAAAATTCTGCATTAAAAAATTGATTGTTACCCTAAAATATTCAAGAAATATTATTTTCTTGAAAAATAAAAAGTTTTCTGAGCTAAAAAGTTAGCTGAGATGTGTACAAATATGTTATAATACAGTTCTAATGTATTTTCCATAAATAAAATTGCAATCTATTTTTTTAACAAATTCCTTAATGTACAGTATATAATGTCTGAGTAACTGCTTTTATAGAGCATCATTGCAATAAAAATGCAACTTTACAGTAAATACTTGGAGAAACACTCTTGTAATCAATTTTTCTACAAGATGCCTCTTAAGGTTATTCTAAATTCATGTAGGCCTATACGGAATTGGATGTTACTATGTTCGATCTAAGAATGCTTAGAAATGCTGACAAAAGCTTGGCACAAATAATTAACTTTTAAGTGAACAAAGATTATCAGTGATCAATACAAGCATTTTTTTAAAAACTTATTATGAAAACAGTATCTAACATTATATAACTTAAGTACATACTTTTTCCTTATATCAAGAAACATAAAATTGTAAAATATCATAAATAATGAATGAATAAGCTTGTTGAAATTATAATAATGGAAAGTGCAAGTTAGTTGTCATGTGAAAATGATATCATTATGTTTGTTATATTGTAACAAAGACCAGGATGTGCAATATTGCATGATAATTAACATCTGTAAATTGTTTATGTTACTTGCAGCTTGACAAAAAACAGAAGAACTCTTTCCGAAAATTCGCAAATTAATATATGTTTTTTTTTTTTATATTGTGGTGTGTTATCTTGCCTTGTTCGTAAAACTAATAGTAGACTGATAACTGGGCTGGATCAAAACTCAGAACTAACTCGATATGTACTGATCTGTGCTGATCTGTTTATTTCAGGGAGATCAATGGTTTTTATAGACTATGTACAATGATTTGTGATTGGTTGCTGGCCTTTAACAATTTATTGGAGGATTTAAAAGACATGGAACAGATCTTAACCATGGTATTTAAATTAAAGAGAATTATGGGATACCAACCGTTAGGAATTCAAAAATAAACAAACAGATTTGACAGTTTAATGGTCAAATTTGAAATGTACAGTAAATTAAATAATGATTGATCAGAACAGTAGAAAAATAGTATAAACAAGAATACAATAAATAAACTATGATATATCAATAAAAATGATCACAATATTTATGGGTTGAAGATGTTTTGGAACTTAGAGTATCTAACATTCATTTCAAGAAATTAAATTAGAAATAGATGATAATGCATTTAATAATAATAATAATAATAATAACACAACACAACGCAGTTAGGAAATTTATGGACACAACCACACATCCCTAATCATTCCTGCACACGTCTTTACACTTGGCAATATGTGCTTTGGTCTTTGACCCGCCATGTTGTGTTAGCTGGGAAAACCCATGGTTTGAACTTTTACATAATAATAATATTGCCTTTAAGTTTTTCTTACAAATATACAGCAATTTACAGATGCGATACTCAGTTGCCTTAAGGGTGATCCCATCATGTAGGCAGACAGTGTTCTCACAGGCGAAGAATTGTTAAAATTGGTATACAAATTTCAGATTTTATAGAAGAATCTTAAGAAAAGATTATATACATAAGAGTTCAAATAAAATATTTACATTTAAAAGTAATTACATATAAATTTATTTTTTTGAGAAATTATATTTTGATGTTAAACTTGTTATATGTTCATTTAGTTCAGACTGAAGAAACAGAGAAGGCAAAAGAAGAGTATAGGGAAGCATGGGGGGAAGAGTGTGAAGCTGATTCAAATGTGGAACTTAGGTTGGGAAATTACTTGGTGTGGAGGAGTAATTGTTTAGTTTTATCTTGAGCTGAACCAGACTACGACAGGTCCTAATGGCTTGGGGAACTTTCTTACAAATATTAGGAGCTGTGTAGCTGACTGCTCTTCTTTCGTAGTTGGAGCTGGTTTTAGGTATTAGTAGGGCGGGAGTAGTTCTTGTGTTATTAGAGTGAAAGGGAGAAGTGGTTTATAGCGTAACAGATGAGCAGAGATTCTTATGTAATAGTTTATGAATGAGTAGGAATAACTGTATTTTATAGATTTGATAGAAGGGAATAATATTGTATTTTATCCAAAGAGTGGGTAGAGTTGTGTCTTGGTTTCTCATCCACAAATCTTAGAAAATATCTTTGCACTTTAAGAATAATATTTTCGTAGAATTTGGAGGGGGAGCCCCAAATTGTTACACCATAACAGAGATTGGAATGGATTAGCGACCAGTACAGCTTCTGATGTACCTGAGTTGGTAGCAAACTCAGTTTCCTAATGTTGCCGAGATTTTTAGATATTTGTAAGCAATTTGTTGTGAGTGTACAGTAAATTCCACGAAAGGTCTTGAGTGAGGGTGATGCCTAAGTATTCGAAACAGTAGACCTCCTGCAAAGCGGATCCATTATCAGTAACAGAGAAGTTTTTATTGTTAATTGTTTTATTCTTTTGATGAGAAAACATGTAGACAAATTAGGTTGTATTTAAAGTATTTAAATACCAAAAATATCCTACTGCTTTATTAGTGAGGTCATTTATAATATAAAGATACCAATATCAATTAATTCAGTTACAATTAATTCCGCTATTTATACACGAAACTGGTTCGTATATTAATAGCGGAATAAATTGTAAAGATACAACAAATTTCGTATAATGTATATTTTAGACATTTACAGTAATACATCATCGCAAGGAATTAAGGAGACTGGCGAATTACCGTGTTAAGAAATTAAGGATTAGAGAGCTTACTTAATCAACTTTATGAACGCATTAATTGGTACTCAAAATAGCCTAGCTTAAACAATTACAACGTAACTTAGATGTTACGGCTAAAAAAGTCAAGTTACAATCAGCCTATATCAAATAATAAATGATGGCTAAGAATTAAGGATATATTACTAATATATTTTTATTGATATCTCATCCCGAAATGAATGCTTACATAATTAAAAAAAAACTTGTAGAATATTATATTGTGGCTATCATGATTATTAAAGTATAATGCTGAGTCTTCGTTAATTACAGCTTCGAAGTCTACCAATATCAAAACGAACATTTATTTTATTGACCCGAAGTTATTATACAGTGAATAAATTGTATTAATTTCAGATACACTGATATGCTTATTTTCCTTTTAAATTGCACTTTAAAAGATTTAACTTACACCACATCTATTTTTCCCATCCAATACATTTAGGGGATGTTGTAAACTAAGGGAGTTAAACGAAATTCAATGGTAAAAGTAAAGGGATAATGCACCTTTGTCAGTTCTCGACTAATAAAAAAAAATCCTTCAGAATTCCAGTACCATACATTAAAAAGAAAACGAAATGAATATTTTAATACATATATTCTCGCATTTACTGCTACGATTAATTAAATTAAACAATTAAGAGATTCAGGCATTTAAAAATACTAATGTTTATGTATCTTATGGTGAAGATACGTCTCAAAGTTTTGAAAAAGTTCAATAAAGCTATCTACAGTTTAACCTTAAATCTTTAACTGAAAGATATCAAAACTAAGTATTTTAATGTAAATAAAATAAAGGTATTTTCGATAAATTTCGCCTATTCCGGTGCGTATGAGTAAATGATTTTCTGCAATTATCACTTTGTATCACATCAGAACTACTAGTTACTCTTTAACTTTCTGAAAGCCAATAAAGAACCATGAACATCTAGTTAAATGTCAATAAAGGAATTTGCATAAGCAAACTCATTACGACAATAGCAATTCTTTCCAATGCTCATTATCTTGTTTCCGGATTCTGGGAAAGCTTTTCACTGAAAAATTTGACCAATTTATTTCCAAAAGACGTTTATTAACTTCTGGATTTAATTGCACATGGGTTGTACCATACTGACATTCATAATTTTCTTTTTATTGTAAATCTATATTTTTATCTTTTATAGTTTTAAAACTTTAAATGTGGGTCTATTTGTTATACAATGTTCTGTATATTAGCGCCATGGGTACATCCCACTTCTATCGCGGCCTTAGGTCAGTTGTACAAATCGTGAATTCTTGATATTTCCAAGACTGCAGAAGGAGATAAAGAGAAGAAACAGAGAAACACAAGACAAAATAGAGATTAAAATAATCTGCTCTGGGATTAGAACCCAGGTTTTCACGTATCAGCCTCTTGGGAGGCCGCCGCCTTACACAAACCTTACAGGAACTTGATCTCGAAAAACCCTAACTTATATCTTTGATTATATATTCTAGTTCAGAGTTTAGAAGTGCTACTCAATTTCAATGAGGGAATCCACATACGTCTTCCAATTGTTGGTAACTGGCCATCTTCATTTAGAATTTATTAAATCTGTAACTCTAAACAGCAAATAAAGTGTCAATCGTCACACTGAAATTGTTCAGGTATGAAAGATAATATAAAGTTGTTTAAGTTTTTTGTTTTTTGTTTTTATCATGTTAGCTTTTACTTTACTCTAACAAAAACAGATATAAAATTTAGTTTTACATAGAACATCAATCCCTATCATTTAAAATTATTACCTAACCAATTTTAGTGCTGTTACTGTAATAAAATAGATGTGAAACAAGACTTAGTTTAAGGGAGTCTGTCCTGCCCTGTCTCACTTTTCGACTTGCACGTTAGTGGCCTTTTTATAACTCCGTAATTCGTTCAATAAACATCTGGTAGATGTTACCATGATAGAGATCCAGTAAAATTCAGTTACTAAGAAAGTGTTTCAAATTTAAACCCACGTATTACCTTATTTTTTTTATACACCCCTTTACTTCTAATTCCTGAATTCAGCATAGGAATTAGAATTTAAAAGGTTTCAATTATTATCCGTTGAAACGAAACTTCCGTGAAAAACCTCCAAGAGTTAATCACCATTTGACATATCACGGATTTTTAATTTCAATTGCAATTCGTGTGTGAATCTTGACTTAAACTGATTGTAAAACTATTTATTATTCTGTTAGTTACTGACCCTTAATTAAAGAAGTTTGATATATATTTTTAACTGTATGCTTCTATTCTCTCGTTCCTCCGCTTAAGGCAAGTTCTTGTGAATTCTAAGGTTTGTATAGTAAACATAAGGCAGTGATACTAGTGGGGTATCTAACTAAAAATAAAATATTGCTCCGTAATTGTTTTCGAATTGAATTATTGTTCAATATTAGTCTTCAGATGGCTTTCGTTTCAACTAACGATTGCTTTATTTTTTTTATATTATTATTTCTCATAAGTAGATGTTGTTTCTCGTAAGTAAGTAAATATAGGCGGTTTAAAACAAATTATGGTCAGGCAAGATGTAGTACAATTTAAAATTAAGTAAGAAATGATTTTAAGATGGAAGATTAATTTTTACTAAAAAAAAAGTAAAAAAAAAATTGCATTAAATAAGAAAAAGAGCTTTCATTACCATTTGAATTGTCTATCATCTGGTAACACAAGGGAAGATGTAATGATACAATTATATTAAAAATGCATTCTATATGGTTTTTTTTTAAATAGCATTAGATCAAACTTATTCTCTCCGTAAGAGTAAAGGTTTGAGATGTCTTTTAGTTTCTGAATTATATGAAAATAAATAAAATTTTAAATAATAAATTGAAAAAAATATTTTCATTGATGCAAATCTCAGTATGTTGATTATTTCTTTTAAGCTATTGAGTTAAGAAAAATGATTTAAAGTATATAAATTGTAATTTTAAGCAGCTTTTTATTGTCAACTTAATCAGAGGGAAATGAAACAAGCTAAATGTTGTAATGTTCTAAATTTAGAAATTATCTTATACTTTATTTAAAGTAATTTCTATTTATTAGTAATTTTTTTCATCCTTTTAAGTAATTGGACGAATCAGATAACATAATGTATATATATATAATATATACTGTATATGTAATCGTAAGTCGTTTTTTTTTTTAATGATTACTACTTTATTGCAGTGGTTGTCAATTCGGATAAACATGGCTTTTATAGACATAGAATGAAAAACTCTTTAAAAGCTCAATGGCATAATTTTGTGCTTTTAAAAAAAAAAAAAAGATGTAGCTATTTGAAATAGACTGGAAAACTTTATTAAACTTTCAGGAACATTTTTAAGGTTTCTTCTTTACCTAGATATTCTGGCTGCACGATTATCTGTTTCCTCCACTCAGCGACTTTTACAAGTTCTCGAAAATTGACAGTAATTGCTTTCAAGACAGCTTCTGACATGCTCTCGGGCCAAAACTGCAGAAAACTCTCGAACTGATGTCGTTTGAACAATTTTCAAATATACAGCGCAAAAAGAACATGTGTTTTCGGTAATGGACCGTAGAAGCAGCAATGAATTACGATATCGGAAGCGGGGATAAAATTAAGTAATAACTTCAATTACTGAGGAATAACTGGAGCTTTAAAAAAAAAGTTTGAAAAAAGTAAATTTTAAAATGTTTAAAATAACAATCAATACTTTTTTTCCTACTTTAACTTAATCTTCCGTAATCATTAAAATTGCTAATAAATAGAAATATTTTAATCCTACTTTTCTTTAGTCGAATAAAAATATTTAAAGAATTGGCTAGTAATTGGCCAAAATTTTAGGATAAGGTAATTAGTAAATAAGAAAAAAAATCCCTTTGGCCAACACACATATTAAAAGGTTAAATTTTTTTTAACACGTTCAAAATTTTGACATATAGGCACGACCGGTTTCGTAAAAGTCCTGTATTTAAGATGGACGAAACCGGTCGTGGCTATATATAAAATTTTTTAACACATTAAAATTTTTTTAACCTTTTAATATGTGCACAAGTTAAAAGTATTATTTTCAGTAATCATCCTATTAATAGGCAAAAATTGTCCGGATATTTGTCATCCCAAAAGCGCTACAAACACAGTATTTAAGCAAGAAACAAAATACAAGGTGGCGCTACCAACATTTCTGTGTCATCCCAACAGCGCTACAGAAACAGTATTGACGCCGAAACAAAATACAAGGTGGCACCACAAACATTTCTTTGTCTCGATTAACATTATTTCAGGGCAGGAGGTTAACTTACTATGACAAAGCGTAGGACTACTACACACGTTTTGTTTTATTAATTACACGTGATCTCACACCGAAACTAACCTCTAAATATGGGATAATTACATGTTTGCAATAGTTACCATGATCAAAATACGTATTTTGTTTTATTGCTTAGCCATCATTCAAATTACATCTGGGCTGTTTAGAATTCATGGCTTTTAAAAATGAGCTTAAAACATCGTTTTCATTCTTGCGGTTTTGAAAAATGTCACGGTATTTCAAAAATGTGGAATCTGTTTTACTTCCGGGAATATTTCACGGGTTGCCACTAGTTATTAAATATTTAAAAGAAACACAATTTTTGTAACCTTGCTTTAATCCATAATGAGGTTATGTATTTATTTCACAATTATCTGATACAGATGATTTGGTTATTCACAGATTTAAAAATAAATTTCATTTAAAAAGATTGTATCTCACTCTATATGGATAAACAACTACTGTTTTCTCCGATTAGATTAATGTACGCCTGAAAGTATTTCAGCACTTATTAAAATAACAATAATATTTTAATTCATGATAAAAATTAAGAAATTCTGGAGTTTAGTAAATGTTATGTTTTAGATTTAAGGGAATTTGTGATGGTTATGAAATGCATCTATTTACCCACAAAATCATAATTATCTGTTTAACTTTAAAATAAAATAATAAATATGAAATTAGGATTGGGTACATTAATGTCATTGAAAAGCAATTGATGAATTTAAACTTCTTATTTAGGAAGGCAAGTTTTAGAGATACATAAACAATTTGTGGAAGCAATTCTAATTACTTTTTACAAAAACATAATTTTTACAATAACATTTTATTTTCTAAAGAATTCCACCAATAAGCAGCGATAGTCAAACCGAGTATACAATTGTTTTGCTTTATTTTATTATCTATAATATATATAAAGGAATATGTTTGTTGGTTGGTGTGTTTGTTTGTTCGTTATATATTCCAGGCGCTTTGACCTATCTGGACCAAACTTTGCAGAATTACTGCTTAGGACCCTGCGGAAAAACCGGCTACTTTCGAACCTGGACACACCACATCTAGGGGTTGCAAAGGGGTGAAATCCCTGAAATAGCGTCGTATATGCTTTGGGGGTGACAATGGGAACTGCACATACATTGTTTCACAACAATTGGAACCAAAATATTGTTGTGGATAATAGCGTCACATAGCAACCTGGTGGCGACAATTGGAACTAAACTATTGTTATGTATAGTAGCACCACATATGCACTGATGGCGACAATGAGAACTACACAAATATTGCTATGCATAACAGCGCCACATAGCAACCTGGTGGCGATAATTGGAACTAAATTATTGTTGTGCATAATGGCGCCGCATATGCACCTGATGGCAACAATGTGAACTACACAAATATTATGGTGCAACAATTGTAACTGAAGCATAGTTGTCTATAATAGCGTCACGTGTGCATTTGGTGGCGAAAATGGAACCTATACAAATATTGTTGTTATACAACTAAAATATTGTTGTATATAATAGCGCCACAGATTAACCTAGCAGCGACAATTCCAACTAAAATATTCTAATGCATAATAACGACGGTGTTTTCGTATAGATATTGATTTGTAATGATCAGATAATTTTTTACGAACTGGGAAAGGTTTGAACTGATAGGGTTATGACGTTAGAAAATTCGTGTTACGAACTTCCGAGTAACCTGGGACTAGGGTGTACGCGGGAGGGAGAAGAGTAGAAAGGGGTGGGAAGTCTTACATTCTCCGATCTCGATATTAATTTCATGTCTAGGAATCTCGAAATACAAAATTCGAATAACGTGGAACACGGGAGGGCGGTGAGTGGATGGACAAACATTTTGAAGGATACTTCTACGGGATTTTCGGGATAGATATAGATTTGTTTTATTCAATTGAAACTAAGCTATTGTTGTGCATAGTTGCTCCACATGTGCACCTGGTGGCGACAACGGGAACTACACAAATATTATGGTGTTACAATTGTCACTAAAATATTGGTGTGCATATAGCGACTGGGTTTTCGAGATAGATATACATATGTAATGATCAGTTGATTTTTTACGAACTGGGGTTACAAACTTCGAATAACCTGAAACTATGGGTGTACGGGGGGGGCGGTGAGTGGATGGGCAATCGTTGTTGATACTTCGACAGTGTTTTCGGGATAGAAACAGATTAGCAATGAGATCAGACCTCTTGAGATTTCTTTTCCAACCAACCGGGAAAGTTTCGAAGTGATCTCGCAATTGCCATTTCTCTATCATCCACATAAGACCATTTGTTTTTTTGTAACCCGAGCGGAGAACGGGTCTTTCTGCTAGTATCGTTTAGTAATAACTTTTGACTAACATTAGCTAAAGATTATTTCTTTCAATACAACGTAATAGAATTCTTGTATCATAACAAAAAATTAGAATAAAGGTTGTACTACAGAAAGCTTCGGAAAGAATATTTCATAATGTTAAATAGAAATTAAATTTCTAAAAATATGTCCCTTTGTACAGGTTTCTCGAAATATTATTGTCATATAAAATCGACGTGAATTGTTTAATATTAGTCAATTAAAATCAATCAATCATTCTTTTTTTTTTAATCTTTTTGAATGAAATATTTCTTATTTTCAGTAGTCAATAGTACTTATTATTTAATCTCAATTATCTATTAACATTTCTGTTACATTATTGATATCGTTTATTATATAAATTTACTGATAGTTTCGAAAACTATCAATGACAATATGTTTTAAAAGAAAACTAATGATATTAGCTTTTAACTAATTAGAATTTAACTAATTAATTTGAATAATTTGAATAACTTCAGCTGGGATTAAATAGAACCATTTCAATAATTATTTAATTCAGCTGAAATAGAATCTCGGAATTACATATCGTCATTAATACGATTGTTCAATAATGTAATTACGAAATTACAAATTTTAAATAGAATTTCGATTAATTTTAATGCTGTATTTGTCAGATTTGTAACTTCTAATATAACACTGAAAAATACATAATCTTAACGGATATTAAAGAGGCTTGAATTTTTCTGCACGCCTATATAATTTTCCAAATCTTTTAATAACATTTTTATTAAAAAGGAAAAAGTTTCTAATAATATTATTTCAATGAAGTATGGAGAATAAACAACTTTTTCTTTTTTCTATGAAACTAAATTATAATATTATTCTCTAAAAGTAAAATCTTATTATATTAAAATAGAGATCCTCTTTAATGTTAAAACTAAGACCAAAAAAGTATGCTACTTTTAGTAGAACTCATTGCTAAAAATACCGAGTCATTCTAGAATTTCTGAAAAGATATCTGAATATAAGTACAGTATAGTTCACAAACTAAACAAGTCTCAATAATTAAGAAATAATTTTATGGTATCTACAATCAAATAAAAAATTATACTTTTGCATTCAAAAATGTAAATACTGAAATAAACGAAGCAAAGAAAATATAAACTTCAAAATAAAAATCATAGCTTAAAATGGTTATTATGGTTTTAATTATATTATTGCTTACAATAATTTATTCCAAAGATTTTTGTAGCATTTTGTTTGTCTTAAAACGATCTACATTTTATCAAATTTGCATGACCAAATCTATCTCTTTCAGTTTGGTCCTAAAATTGGAAAAATTTAAAAGTCTTATGACAGAATAACAGACAGAATAACGTTTTTATGTAATATAATTACATACCTATAGGAGCTCCATTAGTTGCTTTGTTCTCAACAAATTAGTAAATAGCTGAATAAATATTTTTTTTTTTTTTAAATGTAATAATATCAGTCATTATATTCCCTATCAAATCTTTTGCCATGTTTTTTTTTTCTTTTTCCGGGAGCATTCTTCGAAGAAATTATCTATTTTTACTTTTGGTGGATTTGTCATCTGCCCGTCATTGACATTTTCTTTGCAAAAATCATCAAGAATTCTTAGAGGTTTTATGAGGAAAATTTGTCATTGATGTATTTGATAGCAGATTAGGGATTTTTTTTTTTAGGATTATTTCTGAAGAACTTTTTTCTGCTTTTATTGCCTTTTATTTCGAATGTTTTGAATTAAAGGCGAAGCAATATAATTTAAATAATAATTATTGTTTAAATTTTAGATAATTGATAAAACCGAAATAAAATTTCAATGGAAGTCAATTGATGAAAGTAAATAAAATCAAATTTTCGAATGAAATGAATGAAAATTTCTTGGAATGAGATTTTTTATTTTAATTAGTTTATACTTAATAATCCGCAAGATCAGTTTTTAGTCGTATTTTACTAAAATTATTGTACACTTGTGAAATTACCTACAGGCAAAAACAACAAATGAGCTTTGTTGTTGAGATGAGAAAATGAAGTTTCAAGCCTTTCCAAGCCGTTTCCACGCTTTAAGCGAATTCCCTCTTCATAGACACAAACGAGTTTCCATCTCATTAGACTAAATCAACACCTTTGACACTCTATTTATATGCAAAAAATAACCAAAATCGATGAAGTAAGTTTGTAAGAGAAAGTGAACATTAGTTGTCCATTAGGGAATCGAGTGTTTGTGACTCACGTCAATAACTTCACTTCAAGTTATGAAGCCAATCTGCAATATAAAGCCCTGTATAAAATCGGAATTCTTTGTTTAAATTCTTTGTTTTAAAAAATTCTTTTTTTTAATTTTTTTTAGTGATGAAAAATATGTGATGATGAGCATGAGGACCGCCCCTTTTTCAGGTCAGGAATGGCCACTTCAAAACTGATGTTAGGGTAAACAAAGATAAAAACAGTTAAGTTAAACAGCTGTAGGTGACTCTCGAAAAGATAGCAAGAGGTTCACATTTTGAGAATGTAGTCATATACTTCCCTATAATTTTTTTTCATTATATATATGATCAAGTATCTACACTTTGATGAAATATTATGGAAAATACAAAAATTTAAATAATACATACTTCACAACTTCAAAAAAGTTCATTTAATCATCAATATTCGTAGAAGTATCACCGTAGAAGATATTAGAAAAGAGAATACATTGAAAACATTAATTTGGTGTTTTCTAAGAATGAGCTTAAATGAAGTTTTGCGTATATTGTTAATAAAGAAAAGGAGAACAATATTTTAACAAAGAGATTACCTATAACATATTTAATGTCATTATAAATATAATGGGCTAAATAATACATAAGAAACGAATTCTGAAAAGAATTTCAAATTAATTTTTTTCAAGTACAATTCTCTTTATTGTATCTCATATTCTAAAGAAGTAGAAGACGATATTGCGACGAAATAGTGATGATTAAATCAAGGTATTTGAAATTGTGAAGTATCTGTTACATCTACGTAAAATTTATATGACTACATTCTCAAAATTTTACTTTTAAATTTCACTTCAAAGTTTCACGAAATTTTGCTGTCGCGTTTTCACAAAAATATTAGTAATAGTTTTAAATAATAAATAAATTATTATCTCGAATTTACTTTCATCAAAACTATTAATGATGGTATTAAATCAGGGAATCGAAAAATGAATAGAGTTTCTTTAATTTTGAATATAAATGAGTTGAAATAAATACTTTTATAATTCCAAATTCAAGCTTAAATTTACTTTAAAAAGTGCACTGTAAGATAATTAAACTATTGAAATTTTACCTATCCATGTTTTCTATACAACATTTAAGCAAAGAAATACTGAAAACATTTATTTCATTAAATAAATTTCAGAATTCAGTTTGTTTAAGATACTTTTACAACTGCACCTTAGACAACTTTATAAAAGCTATTGACTTTGTGGTAAGAGCAAGTGGCGCTGTAGAGAAACTTTAGACTGTTAACATAGGTATACATACTTATATAAAATCTTCTTCTTTAAAAGTTAACCTAAAAAAAATTCCAAATTGGCAACGAGAAATTTCATTAGATCGGTGGCAATCGCAGTGACTACATTGTATTACTTTTCTGATGATTTCCTTAAACCATGATCTCTTTTATCTTTAAAGAAATGATATCATTTACTGAAACTACTGTGCTTTAAGATCATCTGGTTTCCATATCTCGCTTGTTGTGCTGGGCGTTTAATAAAAGCGAAAGAGACGAAACCTGGAAATAAAAGTTTATCAAGCGTTTTTTCCTTGTCTTGATATGTCGCCCAAGAACATTAGAAGACAACTTGTACTAAGTACGAATTACGTGTACGTTCGCTATTATTCCTGATGTGGAAATATTCTTCTCTCGGCATCGACGCCAGCTCAGCAAAAACGCAAAGTGAAATGGCCATAGAATTTGCAAATGCTTGCCGTGGAAGAAGCATCAAATTCCGCTTGGGGGGAATTATTCCCTATTTAATGCGATGGAACACTGCATTTTCATTCACAGTTTTACCTTTCAGCAAAATTGGATTCAACCAACTTCCAAATGGCTTTTCTTCTACAGACCGTGTCAAACAGCAAAAAGAAAAACGTATATTTTTCCAGAGGAATAACAGAGACGATACTTTTAAAGTTCTTGAAGTGTTACTTAATTAAAGATATCTGAATCGGGAACGACTTTGATACTAGCTGCAAATAGGATAGTTATATTTAGCAATTGTAATTTAGTAATTAGCTACAAGACCCTAAGAATTTCATTTCTAAAACGATTAATTAAAAAACATTTTCTTAAATATCTTTTGTTAGCAAATTAACGTAATGCATTGCAATGAATTTACCGAATTTTTTATATTTTCTCCATGCAACTACACTTGGGACAAAAAAGATAATAACTTTTTTTATTATTATGATTCCTAAAATGGCTATGAGGATAAAATAGTGATGATACGAAATATAAATTTGAACACATTTCATCAATCCCTTAGTTCCGCCATTACATTATAACTGAATAACTCCAAAAAATGCGCTGATCAACATCAAACTTCATTTTTAAGATTTATTTTTGATGCATTACTTTATGTTTCATATTTGAGTATGTAGTGGGAAACAACTGAATACACCGTATACTAATTTTATAAAACTTGATATATACTACGTCTATTAAGCTGCATTGAACATCCAAATCATCATACAGATTCTTCTGTCCTATATAGAAATTTTCAGTTTTTATACCCATAAGGAAATGCAGAGCGACAATATAAATATTAAAAGCTGTATAAGTTTAATGAATTAAAATCGCTTAAAGAAAATTCTTTAATGCTTAAAGAAAAGGAAAAATTAAGAAGGAAAAAAACTCTAGCCGGAATTAGCTTTTAGGCTTCTGATTGAAGCCTTCTAGCCCCGGTTTGTCTGTCAGTCTGTGGACAAATGCCCTACAATGCTTCGTAACAGCTTCTGTTAGCTCAGTTGGTTGGAGCGTCGTTAATAACGCGGAGGTCAGGGGTTCGATCCCCTCATGGGCCATTCTTATTCTTCATTTTCTCAACTTATTACATTTACCAGATATTGGTTATGTAATCCTTTAGAATTGGGATTTTGATAACTACTTTATTTTCTCTAAAATTAGTATCATGTTGCTATTGAAAGTTATTGAATTCAGTCTATTAACAAGGTTTGAGCTAAGAATTACGATTATTCTATATAAATAGTGATTTTTTTAAATCATTATTAGGAATTCAGTGTATTAATAAGGTTTGAGTTAAGAATGACGATTATTACATATAAATAGGGGTGGGTAGAATAGCATGGGGTCGCAAACAGACTCGCACGCGCATTTTCTAGACCCTGGCACAGTCTATTCTAACGTAAAGGGACTCAATCTGTACTCTACTCTTCCTTTTAAATCATTATTAGGAATTCAGTGTATTAACAATTTTTAAATAATTATCTTCATTCACATATCAGAAGCCGTTGCGAAGCATTGTGATTGGTTTACTAATCGCTATCGCTACCTTGTTTTTTTTTCTTTTCTGATACGGTTTGGATTTATTAAGTACAAAAATGATAAAGAATTACCAGTTTCTCACAGCGTCTTTGTAATTAGGGAATCAGTTTTAAAATAAAGCTTTGACCTTTGTTTAGAAAACAAAGGTTACAAAGCAAACTTTGTTGTAATTAGATGAAGTAGATCTCCAAAAAAGTTTTCATATCTTTTGTAATTTAACTGTTAATCACCTTTAAGAATTTCAGAATTAAATATCTTACAAAAAGTACGGGAGTAACTTTTATTTAACATTCATTAACGAATATGCTATTCTAATATTTGTTATGCATTAAGCAAGTAAATTACAAACATGAAATGCAAATATTTCTAGTAAAACTACGTTTGCTTTGTAGGAAAGAAAAAACAACTCTTCAAATAAAAATGTTTCACAGCATTAAGTAGTAAAAGCTTTAAATATTTATTTTTCTTAAACCTTGACATAAGATTCTATAAAGTTCAAATGTCTGTGAAAATCTGATGTACTCTCCACACGATCACATTGTTGCTACAGAGAATTAATTTATATATATAATTTTCAGTCCAAAAGGAACAAAGAGTCTTTGATTTCATTGTTTTCTCTATATGCTTCAAACATATAACTAGGAGATTCATTTCTCATTATACTGTCCGAGGTGAATTTCAATTTATCACAACATGCCAGAAATGAAACAAGTTCACTGTCACTTGAAATGGAGAATGTAACATAACTAGTAAGCTTATATGACTTGAATTATCAACTGTAATATAGTTGGACCGAATATTTTTGATAAAAACGTTGAAAATTGATTCGACAGTGATGATAATGATAAGGTAGGTTTTCCAGATTTAATGTTTTCTAACATCAAATAAATAAATGAGGACGCAAACAAAAAAGTAGTATTTTCTTAAATGAATGTAAAACGTGGAAGATGCAAAAAGACCTTGCAACGTTTTGGAACAAGGAATCACGTTCCCCCAATCTTCAAGAAAAGAATTTCTTCTATCATCAAATTTATGAAATCGTTTACGTTTACTTTCATTTAAATTTGCTTGTATTTATAAATATAGTAGAACATCAATTATCCGAACGTCGATTAAACGAACTGTCAAATATCTGAACCTTAGCCTCTGTATACAAAAATTATAGTATTTACTTGTAGTACAATGTCTGTTAAGCTGAAACATTACTTCTGTCACATCACCGATTATTTATGCAACGTAAATAGAAATAGTCTTAAAATTTAAAACTACAGGTGTTAAAAATTCATTTACAAGATTAATTATTTTCTTATAACACTTCGTATTTGAATGCACAGTTGTAACTTGAGTACAAAAATTTATTGCAGGCGTAACTACTCTTTGTTTCGCATAAACTGGGTATTCTTATGAATGTTTGTTTATCCGAACTATTTGATTCAACGGGAATAACCTTGGCCCAATTATTTTCTTTTATCGATATTGTATATATTAATATTTATTGAAAAATGACTAGCTCTTATCCTTACATCAACACTTTTAGAAAAAGATAAAAATAAAAACCTTTTTTACAAATCCAATACATTGTAATGATTCAATTATAGTTGAATGTTAAAAGCTCATGTAATATTTTGATGATTCTATTATCTATTGCCAAAAGCTAAGATTATATTAATTGCTTGAATAAGATTTTTTATTAAAATCAAGGCTACGCTTTTAGATACGTGGCAACATGTTGATCAACATCCACCTAAGATCCTTAGGTCAGCCGGAATCGCAGATGAAATAGAACCTCTGAATCGCGTTAGTTTCTACGTTGGTTTGATTAGCCTACTTTACTTTTACAACTTTCTTAGTAATAAGGAAAATAACCTATTGATGTTGGTAAGACACCAACTGACACGTTATCTGATGTTCAGTTACATTACAGCTTAACCCTATCAAATTAGGCTAAACTAATTTGGTATTTGGACTGTATCATATCCCTAATGATGCAAGGAAGTAAATTATTGATCAATTGTAATGATTGAGGACGAGTTGCTATCGTTTTGGTTTCACAAAAGTTAATTAAGTTTCGATTGGTCATTTGAGATTCGCTACAAGAGTTCTTATTTGTAAGGATCGGTCACAATGTATTAGGCGGCTGATACTTTTCAAATCTAATTTTTAATGTGTCATTTCAAAATTCTGACAAACAATAAACAAACGGATAAGGAATAATAAGGTGTATAATCTTGTAAAAATCAATTTGGTATATATGTAACACCATATTGTGACATTTAACTTACAAATTATTGCATTCTCCTCTAAAGCTTTCAGAAGAATGTCCGTTAAGTTGTCTTACACGATCAACTGCACTGAATGAAACTCAATTTGCTTCGAAGAATATTATCGTAATATAGAATAACTCAGCAATTATTGATGTAGAAAACCAGGTGTTTACACATCCTCTAATCAGTGGCGGCTATTCAGGGGAAGTAGGTGAAGTGGCACTTCACCAATTATTTATAATGCAATATTATTTATTTATAATATAACAATTATTATAAGGAAAAATTTATTTTCCTTATCACGTACCGTATGTTGGTTTTAATGGTAACGTATTTTTGTATTTTGTAAGTCCCGCGCCGTTGCGTTGGTGCGGGACTTTGTTCTGGTACCGAGCCAAGTGAAGTAGGCTTTTATATGAAGTTTCTCTACCTCAGGGTTGGAGCTTAGCTATATAACCGAAGCTATGGTTGCTATGACAACCATGACGTCAGCGCTATATTTAAAATTAAAATGAAAAAAATAAGAAGACATGTATAAATATGAATCCTGTTTAAGATACAGTGTGTGTTTTATTAGAAACAATATTATCATGTTGGAAAGACGAAGATAAGAAGAAAGTTATTATAATATTTTATATTATCTATTATTATATATAATATATACAGGGTGTTTCAAAAATACACGGCATAATTTCAGGTATGTATTTCCCACATGTAGACAATCAAAATAGTTCATTACAACATATGTCCGGAAATGCTTCATTTCCGAGTTATGGCCTTCACAACATTGAAAATCACCGGAACGTTTTTCGTTCCGCCGGTCGTTGCCATTACAGAAGATGTTCAAAATGACCACCTCCTGCTTGAATACAGACCTCACATCGATGTCTCA
>JAFIDM010002131.1:36688731-36736130 GCA_023159025.1 Thereuonema tuberculata
TGAGACATCGATGTGAGGTCTGTATTCAAGCAGGAGGTGGTCATTTTGAACATCTTCTGTAATGGCAACGACCGGCGGAACGAAAAACGTTCCGGTGATTTTCAATGTTGTGAAGGCCATAACTCGGAAATGAAGCATTTCCGGACATATGTTGTAATGAACTATTTTGATTGTCTACATGTGGGAAATACATACCTGAAATTATGCCGTGTATTTTTGAAACACCCTGTATAATTTATAATATATATATTATGATATAATATAATTAGATAAGAAGGAAGTCATCAGAATAATTTATATTATATATTATATATATATTTTATAATATATATATTATGATATATTATAATATAATTATTTTTCTACTAGCTCTTCACCTAACTTCACAGCCACGAGCCGCCACTTCCTCTAATTTCAAATTCTCTACAAATCGGGAGTTTTAATTGAGTTCCATTTTATTAACGAAATTTTAACTTACTCCACCTCAGAAATTATTTTAATACATTAATAAAAAATAAAAGCAACTTCGTTTATTTTGCTACTTGGATCCTGTTGTCTAGATTGAAGATGACGACAATGTTAATTGATTCAGTTGTAATATAGAAACAGAGAATTTAAATGTCATTCGAAAATTCTCACAGTGCTCACAATTTAACTTCAGTGAAGAATAAGAATTTTAAAATTTTGCTAAAATCAATCAATCAATCCTGAAATCAATTACTAACAATTTTTTTTTTATATTTTTCCAAATTTCCAGATGACTGTTTTGATAAGTACATAATTGAATTTAATAACTATCTCATACTTTTTAACAATATATAAACTATTTCTGATATTTAATTGATAAAAACAAAATATTATAACAAAATATATAGCAGTTATTGTATTTATTAGTATTTTCCTTCCAGATTTATTAATCGAATTAACGTATTACAGCTGATACAATGAGCCTCTCTCCACATGGTTTATGGCATTTTCTTACTACAATATTACGGAAATGAAGGAATAGGCGGCAAGGCAAAAGGATAAAACATCTCTTGGTATTCTCCATCCTTTGCTCAGACCAAGAAAGGTAACATAACTCTTATGCCTTATCTGGATTTGAACTGTTACCCTAAAAGAACAGCCTAGTAATTAAATTCCACAGCATTAAATTATCAGCACAGCAGAGGGTAAGTAAATAGATCCCACCATGGCCCTTGGTGGCGCTGGAAGTAAAGCTCCTGGGAACGTTTCACTGACCCGGGACTGAGATGAGATCGGGTGGTCAGTCCAACGCTCGCTCGCCTATACGCCCGAGAAAGAAAACCCGTATTGATGCTACAGAGGGCTTAGTGGATTCTAGGACCCGTCTCGAGGAGAATTTAGCGTGGAAAAATCCCCGACATCGGTCAAGCGTCTTAGCTACCGGATCCCACAGCAGAGGGACAGTGCTTTAATTAACATTAAAGACTGGAAAGCGGCTGTAATGTCATAGAAAGCCGTTATCTTTTTTATCTTTCGTTTTTTTATTTGTCCCACTGGTGATAAAATGAAATTAGCCTGCAAATATCACGTGTTTATTCAACACTGATGGGTTCTTAAATTAGACAAAATTAACAATGAAAACAGTATTAAAAATAGTTAATTTCATTTTTATATAGTATTTATGTAAACACTGGGAGTTCAGTTAATTTTGCATAATATGTACATGACAATAGAACGAAACGACATTCAACAGTCAGAGAACCTTAGTTTTTTTCTACTTAAAAGTCAAATTAGATATTTTTAAGTATTATTAAATACATGTGCTCGTAGGAGTTTCAAATATATGTAGGCATTCTGATTCCAAAGTGATGCACGGCGAAGTTAATACAGCAACTTTAGATGCTGTGAATATTCTGAAAGTAAAAAGCTTTTATTCGACCTAGGAAGTAGAATCATGTTTCACCTTACACATGGACAAAACTATTAATCTAAAATTCAAAAAGTTAAAGTTAATAAAGTCATTGATACCGAGTCCCCCCACCCCTATAAAGCATCTTAATCATGACTAACTAGTTCTCTCAAAATACAACATAAAATTCTAATAAAAGCATAAATTAAATAGTAATTCCCCACAGTGCACTTGGAAACGCATAAGGGGATGGGTACTTCTTGCACTGTGACTTTAAGTAATATGCAAGTACTAAATTATGTAACGTACTTCCTTTCATACTTTCGCAGCATCCTCAAAAATAGGATTCAATTTTCAATTCTGAAACAAAGTGCGATTGTTGTTGCGATTGTTGTGATTGTTGCTAATGAGATTTTAATGATACTTGTCCTGTCCACAGACGGACAGACAAAACGGGAATATTAGTCTCCTGTTAATTATCAGAAGACTAAAACCTGTAAAGTTATAAAATATACTAAAGTTCAGTCGTTGTTCTGCTTACGTAACTTTCTTCTAGTTCCTCTTAAGCAGGATTGCTAAATGATTTTCTTGAAATTTCCAAATAAGCTTATAAAAATCACCATAAATCCTGAATTTTCATATCAAAAGTATTAAAAATAAAGTAAAAAAAATTAATTAATCCTATTGTTTTTAGGAAATTCAGCAGTCAACAGTTAAAAAAAAAATAAAATTCCAGTAACTCGATCTTACAAAAACCTGCCACAATGTCAAGTTTCACGTACAGAGGGATACTAAGTGTGAAGCAAGAAAACAATAAATTTCATTAAAGTTTTACCAAATTTATCTGGCAATTGCTAAAAATCAACAAATTAGTGGAAATCATCAAATAGAGCAAGCCTGCTCTTACGGTTTTAAATCGTTCGAAACTTAATGAATAATTAAAATTTAATATTTTTTTTGAAAGAGAGTTCCTTCAGATTTTCATTTTTTTTTACTCTTATTGGTTTTTGTAGAATAAAACGTTATTCGAGTGGACTTAAATATAGATTGTTATTTCTTCATTTATGTGGTGACGGTGTCAATTATGGCTTTCTTTTGAAACTTATTAGATTTGGCAGTAATCTGTTTACGTTGTAGACAGATCACTTATTTTCACTTTCACGACTAACAAAAGCGTATTATTGAAAAAAAGATAGGAAATTTCCCTGACAGAACAGTAGAAAACATGTAGAGAATCATAATGATATTAAGACCTCAGAAGATTGCGCGGAAGTTACAGTTCAATCAAAATCATCAAAAACTGAATTATTCTTATTTAAACTAAATTCATAATGAAGAATAAAACAATTATTTATTGCTGGGAAGTTATTTAGACATTGAAAATATCTTGAGATTACTTTGAAGTAGCTGACTGTAAAAAAAAAATCTAAATTTCCTTTCATTGTTATCAACGATATAATAGGTTGGTATTTGTTTTTTAAGTAAATCGATCTTTTAAAAGAAATAGGATTACTATTAGTCCCTAAAAATTAAAAAAAAAATTGAATGACCTTTAGGAATTTATTTGCTTTGTCTTATGATTTTCAGAAAAGTTTTAACATATAATCACTAGCGTATACGTTCTGTCAACAATGACGGGAGAACAATGTGATGGCTTTTAGTTGAGATAGAGTATTTTAGTTTTTTCTGTGTTTAAATATTATTTTTAATTTTTTCATTCATGTCGAGAAATGTCTCTAGCGACTCTTCAGTTCCTTGCTGAGGGCGAGTTTCTGTATCTAATGCTCGTCTGGCCTGCGCTTGTAGTAGGCTAAAAAAAATCAACATTGAAATTGAAAATTTTAATCTGGTAGGCTAAAAATTAAAGAATTGTTTTTTTATCTGGCTCTTCTCTCATTGCGTCACACACACACAGAGGGAGTGATAAGAGATATTTAACAACAATAATTTGATTGTAGTTCCCTTGGCAAAATGGATAAGACGTTGACTTCAGATCAGAAGGTTGCAGGCTCGATTTCTGTCGCGGACGTTTCATTGAATAATTATTTCTATTTTCACAGGAAATTAGATTTATTTTCGAAACACAGAGGAAATATGTTACAGCAGTGCGTTACACATAGAGAGATCTGGAAAACTATATAATAGATATGATACATAATGATGCTTCGTGGGAGACAAGCAATTTTTTTTTTTATATATGAACTGAAAAAGCAAATGGTTCAACAGTCTTAATTTTACGTGCACAAATTAATCTATTTTAAATGCCGCCGTCACGCAAAACAAACTAAAACTACCTTCCTACATCCCTCACTCATTATTGAACTCTCCTCTTACGTCATAGGAACATCACCCTCTGAAAAATGAAAGACCTCGGACTATTTAATTCACTTTTATTTTATTTCCAAGCAGACAGATAAAGACTTCGAAAACAATATGAAGTCGAAACTAGTAGTTTCATCTTTAGATTTTTAGACTTTTTAACCTTTTTAATGTTTTTAATAAATTTAGTTTGTTTTGTGCGACGGAGGCATTTAAAATAAAAAATGAAAAAGCAAATGGAATTTGTCCTGCTTTGAATTACGAATTCTGAATTTCCTTATTTTCCTTATTTTTTTTCTAATATTCTTTATTTTTTTGAAAACTGCCTACATTTTTAGAATCCATGATGAATCACGGTTATTGTCGATTTTTATCAACAACCTTGGCTATTTTGTTGGATGCAAAGTGCCGAATGACTGTCATTAATATACAAATTGAGTTAATTCAAAACTCTATGTAACAACATCAATATAAGTGAAAGATTTTAAAATTAATAGTATTTAAGGAATCGTAAGTAAAGATGTTGATACGCTTAACCCGTGTTACTGTGATTGATTATTTTAAAAGGACTGTGGTGTGAAATATAGATTTTATTTAGTGATGAAAGAATAAAATCAAAGTAATGTATTTACCTGCCTTTTCCACACGTTAACATTTTTATATAATCAAATTCAGATTAGAAAAATGACGATTAGTGCTAAGTAAAAAAAATAGATCATCATTTTAACAAAGCTAATGTGAAACAGCCGTGCTGGCGTGGTCGTGCGGTCTCGGCGGCGGCCACCCGTGGCGTCCAATGCGCCAGTTCCTGGGTTCGAATCCCGGCAAGGGCATGGCTGTTTCAATTTCCTTTCCTGTGTTGTCCAGCCTCTTCTTCACTTTCTCTCTGGTCGGACGTCATTCCTTAATGGTGTCCTGGGGGAAGGCAACGGGAAACCACCCCCAGTATCTGTTCCCTAGTTTATCTACGGCTTCTCCTAGGGGTTCGCCCTTCGGGGGTCACTAGGTTCCGTAGACCGCGTAACTTCGTACATACGAAGATCGCACATCATGATGATGATGATGAATGTGAAACAAAGCTGTTGATATCTGCAGTCGTGCAGCATGTTGTTTGTTAACCTAAAAGTTCATATGCAATTGTTACCGCGTGATGTGCATCGCAACGAAATAACTTTAGTGACCAAAAGATGAACTCGAAGTTTTCGTAGTAGATAGATCACTGATACATGGTTCTTCAGATATATTGCATACTGTCTCCAGTATGCAGTATAAGTTTAAGGAAAGTTCCTGAACAATTCTTAAGGCGAACTATCAATCAATTGATATGATATCACTGAAATGTTTATTCCTAACGTATGTGTGTTTTCATGGGGATATTCCAGTGTAAATGTTCATCGAACAAACATGGAGTGAAGGACGTCATCTTGTTAACATCTTCAAATAAACAAGAAGTGGAATCTACTGCAAGTCTAGTGAACATACCAATAAGTGATGTGGTGATTCTCCGGATTCCCGAAATACTAGAAGCAAGTCATCGTAAGTATGTTCCTTATTTGTATTTAGCCGGGAGGATTTTGAGAAGATTTACTTAAAGTTAGTGGAAACCAGAACGCTTCGAACATTGACACAAACACATGCATAAGTATTTATTGCCGACTAAATTTCATTGGAAGAAGTATTTATTCCATTAAAGAAAGGAAGTGTGTCACAAAGACTTTAATAGGTTACATTCTATTTTGAGGCTAAAGTCAAAGGAAAACTTACATGATTATGATTTTTGTATTCTCAAAGTTATTGAGCATTTTTGTAAATAGAAAATCGAAATACATTCGAATTTAAGAATCTAGCCTATGTATTGATTTCTTAGATAAGTGATTATCATCTGTTGTGAGATTTTCCTTTTAAAGCCTTATTGATAGATTATGAAGATTTTAGCCCAGCTCTGCTAGTGGATGTTAAATGCAAGTATTTTAATATTCTTCTTGAATATTTCTTTTGTTGGTAACTAGATTTCACCACAAGTACAGTAGAATAATGCGTTAAAGTTGCAAATGTTGAAATGTTAAAGCTGCAAAAATCAGCTTAACTCTTTACTCTGAATATTGTTGCATGAAATGTAGAAAGTTATATATAAAGTTTTAATGCCCAGAGAAAATTTATGAAGAATCCAGTAACTAAACTAATAATTTTTAACTCCGTAGTAACATTCATTCGTATTCGTTAAGAAGCGAAATCAATTAGCAACAAAGTTCTTGAAATAATTCTGTGCTACGTCTATTATCTATTCTATGGTCTTATTTATATATGTTACAATGAACTTAACAAATTATTACTTACTTATATTTTTCGAATTTGCTTTGACATGATTACATAGAACCTTCGCATTATGGTATCCATGCTTATATATGGTACTAGTTGAAACACCTGTTCTTCGTACGGGTTACAAAATGCAGATGTATTGATGTGGACAGAAAGAAATTGAAATTGTGATCACTTCGACACTTTCCCAGTTCGTATTAAAATCACGTGCAATGTACAAAGTAATGTTATATTAATATCGAGATCACAGAAAGTAAAACTTAACACCTATTTCTCCCCTTCTTCACAACCCTATCACATCAAACATCCCCAGTCGGTAAACAATCACGTGATCTGTACAAATTAATGTTATATTATTATTGTACAACCCCGTAGAAGAATAGTTCGACAATATTTGCCACAAAAATATTTTAGTTCTTTTTTTTTGCCACCAGTTTACTATATTGCACTATTATATACAACAATAGTTTAGTTCCAGGTTGCTATTATGCATTACAATGTTTGTTCCAATTGTTGCACAACAATATTTGTGTAGTTCACATTGTCATCATCAGATTAATATGGGCGCTATTTTAGGGATTTCACCCTTTAGGGATTTCACCGACAGAATGAGTGGGGTGGTGTGTCGAGGTTCTAATTTTTCTGCAGGGTAGTAAAGAACTATGCAGAATTTGGTTCAGATCAAAAATTGTATAGAGAGCATATATACAAACATGCAAACTTTGACTTTTAAGATTACACAATATATGGTATTTTTATGATATTACTATTTGTTTTTTATATTTATGCGTCGTATACTTAAATCTTTTAAAGTAAATAATATTAAAATTAAACTTATTTGGTTGAAAGGGAATTAGGATGTCAAAATAGCAATATATTTTTCATTTGCTATTGATTTTTTTCCATAGATATATTAAAAGCAAGATTGTTTACGAGAGCATTGTAAGTGATTGCCGTGGTTGAAAAATAAAAAGGACCTCTTGGGAAACGAATATTGACTTTTCCATTTTTTTATATTTGCTGTCTCGAAAACGCAGAGCATCTTGGGAAATCTCGATGGTCATATGTAAACCAATTGCAACCTGAGGTTCAAATTCTGTTTATGTATTCAAAAGTTTAATGGAAATTGGAATAATAAAAACAGTGGTTTCCCTCCAACTACAAATCGATATGATGCCCGCAGCTTCTCGGGGCTATGAGTAAAATTCAAAACTTCGAAGATTCACCGCCAGAGATCGTGAATCTCGAAGGATTTCTGTCTCTTTCAAAAAAAATGTTATGCAATTTTTTATCTACGTCGTAACATAATAATATTGAATTTTTCAAACACTTCACAGAGTTTAAGGTTATATAATATAATACTATAGAATATAATACAAAATATAAAAAATAATTCTGATGGAAAGATTAACTCTGTATTGTATGAATAACTATGTTGTATCAATTCAATGTTTTCTGCTGAAATTAAAGGAAAAAATATCTTCACAATAAATTTGAAAATACATTTTCAAGTTGCGCGATTTTTTTAGGAGCAATGAGTATTAATTTTAAATAAATATAATATAATATATAAATATATCCATATGTATAATCAATTGAAGTCAAAACCATCATATTCTGCTGTCTCTTTCAGATATATTAGTAAGTGAAATTAAAAAAGAATTAAGCAAAATTTAAGCATACATTAAATAGAAGAAGAAATAGCAGACGTGGCTCATCGTAGAAAGCCAACTTATTGAAAGATTTTTAGATTTTAATGTCCTGTCTTTCGCTAAACAGTTTTTAACAGTGGATATTAATACCTTAAAGTATAAATAATAGCCAACAAAAAGAAAGCTGTTACTTAACTCGCATTTGTGGATATCCAGAACCACAGATCCTGCTTTAAAAACTACATGTGGCTTACGATTCGAGTTTACTTTATTATAAAGTAAATTCATTTCATGGAATGAAAATAGTTTACAGTCATATTACGATGAAACTGTAACATACGAAAGAACGGAGATTAAAGAAACAGTTAAGTAGTAGTAAAGAATAAGTAATGTATAAATAAGCAACAATCTTCAGCCATCTTTAATCTTATTACACCTATTCATTTATAGATTCAATCTTCCAACTTTGCTAACAGAAAGAGTGATGAGAATAACTGGAGATTTAGTAATGAACAAACTGAGAAGTGCAGAACGTTTCAAATGCTATCTCAAAAGATGAGTCGCTTAATATGTTAAGATTTTTGATTATAAATACAATACAAAACTGAAGTGTCTTAGTTCGTGTAAATGTAATAAAGTGGACGATTTACTAGGCTCTGTGAAAAGGAATAGCAAATATTGATTGAATCTAGAATACAATCTAGAACAGCACAACATCAATGAAGAGCGCGACAACTATTTTCAGACGGACGAAGGAGTACAATAAAGTGCTCAGATTGAAGTCAGCGACGAATAGCCTTAACAATGGGTACATTGACACCACCAACTGTAGCTGCAGATTGCTGGAAACAAGTGCCATTCTATAGTGACTAAACTGTAGTGTTGACTTGCCAGCTCTTTCATCACTTCTACGTTTGCCAAATATCTTAGTACAGATATTAACCGAACCTGCTGAACTAAAAAAAAAATCACATGTTTCTATTTAAAAAGCAAAGATTTCGGATGAATTAAGTTTTGACTTAATTGTTAAAGTGTGAATAAGCCATTAGTTACGATGAACTGAGATATCTGCTATGATTGAAATGGCATATACTAATTCATGAACGCGATTCTGTGGTTTAAAGGGTTTCCCTTTTCTTCAGGAAGCCTCATACGTTTTGCTTTAACTATACAGGGTGATTAAAAACGGTTTGAATGATTTCGAACATTTCCTGTAAAATCGCCATTGCAGGTATGATGCAACGAATGGTACAGTTGGATAGAGTACATGTTCAAGTTTGTTTTGTATATCTCAGAACTGTAACATACGATCTACATTAGGCACACGCCAACTGGAAACCCGAATTACCGCTTTTGCGCGGTATAACAAACGTTTGCCTCGGCAGGTGGTATTCTTGACAAAATGGTATTCACATGTGCGGAAAAGGCGTTCTGCGTTCTTGAATACCACGCAACCAGGTCGGTGACGGTGATACAGCGTGTTTTTCGCACCAAATTTTAGAATGACCCATCTGCCAAGAATTCCATTCGTAACTGGTATGAGCAATTTAGGCGAAGAGGGTGTATTTGTAAGGACAAGTCGAGTGGCCGACCGACAGTCCCTGAGGAGAACGTGCGCCGTATTCGGGACATGTACCTTCGTGCCCTAACAAATCAACGCGCAGTGGAAGCGCAGAACTGGGCATCCCACAGCCGACTGTGTGGCACGTGCTGCGGAAACGCCTACACATGAGCTTCCATATCGCCTGCAGAGGCTGCAGCATTTGACATCGAACGACCACCGCTCGGCATTTTGTTAGGCAGTTTTACAGCGATATGAAGTTGAGAACTTTGCGACCACCATTTTCAGGATGAGGCAACCTTTCATGTCAGCGGAAGAGTGAATCGGCACAATGTCCGAATTTGGGGAATGGAAAATCCCCACGCTTTCATGTAGCACGTGCGGGATTCCCCGAAAGTGAATGTTTTCTGTGCAATGTCGCTAAACACAGTGTACGGCCCATTCTTCTTCGCAGAGAACACTGTGATAGGCGCCAATTACCTTGAGATGTTAACGGAATGGTTGTTACCACAGTTGAAAAACGACACGGATGACTTCATTCTGCAGCAAGATGGGGCACCACCCCATTTCCACTCAGCCATACGCGACCATGTGATCGAACGGTTGCCACAACGGTGGACTTGCCGTTCAGGTGCAAATGATCAACAGCTGTTGATGTGGCCTCCCCCCCCCGATCTTACTCCCTGTGATTATTTCTTATGGAGGTACATTAAAGAAAAGATATTTGTACCGCCCTTACCAAGGGATCTCAACGACTTGAAAATGTGCATTTTCACTGTAATTACAAGTATAGACGGATCAATGCTACGTCGCGTTTGGGAAGACTTCAGTACCGTTTGGACATGTGTCGTGTTAACAATGGTGGCCATATCGAGCATTTATAAGCAATGCATACAAAACAAATTTGAACATGTGCTCTATCCAACTGTACTATTTGTCGCATCAGAACTGCAACAGCGATTGTATAGGGAACTTTTCAAATCGTTCAAAACATTTTTAATCACCCTGTATATCGCTAAAATTAATGTGCAAATATTTCCTTCATTCAAACATCTACAAAGACTAAAATGCATTTAAATTTTTCTTTTAGTTTATTTCTTTATCAATGAAAAATAGAATACTTATATCAGAAGATTAAAACAGTAATGTTTCCATCTAAAAAGGGATGTGTCTATTTTATTTTCCATAATAGTTTTAACATGATCTGTTTATCTAGAGATAGGTTTTAAAGAGCAATACCGTTAGATTGTCTTTAAAAATAAGAGCTTAAAAATCGCCTTATTTTTGATCAAAAATAAAAGTCTAACATTCTGAGCGTCAATGAAGAATTCTCAGATAAAATTCTAGAACCTTCTGTTTGCATTATTCACTGAATAGAAGTGAAGCCTCTCTAATAATGATAAATTACACCCACGAAATTTGAACAGCAATTCTTCAAAGCTTATCCATTATCTTGAAATTGATCTTTCTGTTTTATTAAAGTTTTTGGAATAATTTATTTGTATACATTAAAGAAAAATTATTCCATATGACATTTGCAGCAAATAATTACTGGGGACCTTTAAAGGTTTTTCAGAATTATTAGATTTTGTAAGTTAGAACTCTTTTAATATTTTAATTTAATTTTTTAATTTTAATTATTTTTCGAAAAACAGTCTTGTATTTTAGTTCACAATGTCTATTGATCTGGAGACAACCTACAACACGATACCACTCTTCTAACGCTAGAAAAAGGAAATCATTATGGAGGTGATGGTTTGATGGTATGAGTAGGCATAATGGGGAGGTTAATGGGGGGCGCCTCCATATCTTTGAGATTGGATCTCTGATAGGTCAGAGTTACAAAGAAGAGTTCTGAAACCTTTCTGTCGCGTTTTTAAACATGCAGATGGTCCGGAATATTTTTTATGATCAATAATGGCTGCCCAAATAGAGAGAATCTAAACGATGAAATCTTTGGAAGTGAGGATGTTGCTGATGGAATGGCCAGCTAGGTTTCCAGACCTGATTCCAAAAGAGAAAGTTTACGATATCTGAGAAGAACATTTCTTGATTTATAACTGTCAGTTTTCATTTGTTACTTCAATTCTGTACATTAGTGTATATATGACTAGGAAAGGACTATCAATAATGATTGGATAATTATGCGAGTTTTATAATGAAACATTGTAATAATGTGATGTTGGCAAATTTTGCGATGCAAGACTATCTCAAAATGTATGCCTAATAAAAGCGTTGTATTGATGTTTAAAAACGACGCGATTGGAATAAAAAGTTAGGAAACGGCAGTGTAAGAAAATTGATTATTTAAACCTTTTTCAGCAACGAAAATATTGCCGAAATGAAAAAAAAAAGCAGAAACAGAAAACACAAAGATGTATTTCATCTAGAATTTCTTTGACTCTGTAGAGTTTCTGAACAGAAAGTCTCGATTGAAAGTGCTATCGACTTTACAAAATGACATTCTTGGATTTTCGTGATTTAAATTTGTCTTCTATAAAGTGATCTCAGCTGTCTTCTAATCTCCCAATAAATTTCTTGAATCCTTATAGAAGTCTTACGATAGTTATTCTTATTTATATAATCTTAATTTAAATTAAGTTTCATAAAATGTTATTTAACGTATTACTCTGTGATATTTACCAGTAATATGCAGGTGTTTTTTTTAATACTTTTTTCCTTAATTATTTTTTTTTTTGAAGACGTGCAGCTGAGATATATTTAGTATCCAAGTAAACATTGTTATCTCTTTGCCACAATATGCCTATTGGAAATTTAAAGTTAGAAAGAGATGAAATAACCTAGCAACATAGATTCTTATCATAAACTTTATTCAAAAAATCTTAAAGTTAATTCTTCGCCATCTAGGGATTAATTTGCAAAAGGTTACATAAATTCCGAAGAAAACAAACAGTCATTTCTCACTTTCTCTCTGAAGACTTATAACACGGATGTTCCTTCATAACTTTTATTTCCGTAACTGTAGCAAAAGAATTGGCAGAACATTAAAACAGGCACGTTTTATAAACGACATTTCTGATTGCGCATCTCCCTTAAGGATAGACTTTCTGAGAATATTAAGAGAAAATCGTCAGCCTATGGATGAGCCATTTCATGGAACCAATTAAATCCTTACTTTCTCTTAGCTTTTAGTCATTTCTCAGAATTAATGGATAATCTCTGCCCGCGTGTTTAAGTCGTAAATTTATTAATGGTTTATATCAGATATTTCACTACTCTTAACTCATAACTACCTATGTGAGCTACAATTGAAGAAATTTAATTTTCGTAACGTTCGCTAATTTCTTTTTTTCTAGAGAAATGTTAAGCTAATTTAGAGAAACGATTTGTTTACTCTTAGTCTTCCTCTTTCTTTATATTCCATTTGGGAGTCATCTATCTAAATGCTTTTCGTTGTCGAATTTCACTAATGGGAATCCATTAAAATTTCCATAGTCAGTTTGCTTTTCAGAGCAGTTTTGTTTCAGCAGAAGTTGTAGTGATAGTTTCTTAGATGTCAACGGAATGCTCCCTTTTTCAGGCCGTTTTCTTAAAAAACATTCTAAGTACATTTGCATTCTTCGTAGTTTCTTTTCACAAAAGAAAAATGATTGAATTCATTATGGAAACTCAATTGAGTAGAAAATTACGAGATTAGATTTGCACGAATTCAGAATTAGAAGCATTACTTGAGGAAATTGGATTTTGGCTTCAATCTACTTAAGATAAATACTTTAATCAACTCATCAAGCAAGTAACAGTGCTTTAATTTTATTAGATTTTGGTTCGTGGGTAAGTTAGGTAAAATAAATTAAATTGTATTTTTTTAATCGATTATTTTTAACACGTTTTCTAACTAATCAATTTCTAATTTCATTTTTTCATAATCGTATGGAGATTAGCGTTGCTTCTCTTGTTAAAAACATTTCTTGTTATTTTTGTCATAAAGCAGAGTCCCTACTACATCCGGAAAAACTTTGTGTTCATTTTTAAACGTGAATTGTTACAGAGCCTGTGATGCTTCGCTGTGACTTTTAATTTTAAATTATCGAAATTATTATTTATTATTTAAATGAAAATTATAAATATTAGAAATGATAACAGAGCCCATTTTTTAATGATAAATAAAAAAAACTTACCACTTACAATTATAATCCAATATTAATTAAATTAACAATAATATATTATTAATCAAACTTAATTATTTGAAAACATTTGCTTTATTATTCTTAACAATATTTCATTTCTTTAAACAAAAAACTTCTTCAGGTTTTACATCAGGAAAAGAAAAGCTTTCTCCTTCCTCTGAGACTTCATAATTCGTTATGAATACAAATTTTAAAAACTTAAATTTACAATAATACTAATAATACAGCAATTGACATCGTGCTTATTTGCCACAAAACTTTGTTCAAATTGCCTAATTAACAATAATTATTTAATAATTAGAGGAAGGAGAATGCTGTAAAACCTGAAGAAGTTTCTTGTTTAAAAGAAATGAAATATTGTTAAGAATAATAAAGAAGATGTTTTACAAAGTAATGATGTTCTGGTATATTTGAAACATATGTATAGACTTTTAAGAAAAGTAAATATAATTGAAAATTAAAAGTATAAAATCTTTATTAGTATAGAATTTACAGTTATTTCACACATTAACATAATTAGAATGTACTTCAACATTTCATTAATTTTTGGATTAAAATAATTAAATTTATTCATTTGTTTTTCAACTATCAAAATTTCTTAATTACTGTGTTAATGTCCCTACACAATAATGAATTACAATATTGCTAATTTTCAATTATCCACTATTAATTTAAAATAATTGAAGTAAGAAATACAAAAATTACACTAATTAGTAACTTAATAAATAAGTAAAATACCAGGAAAGGAATAAAGTGCTCGATCCTTTGTGATTGTTTGCGAGAGTCAGTGTTTGCTGTGGCATTAAGTCTTCGTTAATGTTGTTTTATTCCGACAAAGGACATAATATTTATTTAATTAAGTTAAAATGTCATGTTTTTTAATACTAAACGTATAGAACATATTACTAATTGCTAACATACAGAATATGAATTTTGCATCAGAGTTATTGAATAAGAACATTTTAACATTCCTATCTGTAGTTTAAAAACCAGTTCTTCGGGTAGCAATCGAATTGGAATTCCGTGATTAAGGGGAGAAGCAGAAATTAATTCAGAGAATATTAAAAATTAATTATTTACAGCGTTTCAACTGAAGAGATGTTTACATTATGAAGATAAAAAGGATTTCCTTCGGTGATTACAACAAAATTTTTAAGTTGTTTGTTGAATGGAGAAACATTTTACGATGTTCATTAAAAATTCGAATCATTATCGAGATTAAACATTCATATAGGTTTTTTGATATGAGTAATTAAAGAAAATAACTTTACTACTGAAAAATGAAAGTAAAAATTATCTCTGATAATTTATAGTCACGTAATATGAATATAATGTGGATAAATTGTCTTTTTTTTAAATAAGATACTAGCACAGTAACTGTAAAATGAATAGTAACTACAGATGAATACAGTATTGATAAATCTCTTTTGTTTTTTACTTCCACTCCAAAACATAAATTTTGCTATTCAAAAATACTTTCGATAAATTAAAAAAAAAATAATGAAATTCGTTAATAACTTTTATTATCTTAGTAATAGTATGAAGCTTTCTAAAATGTATTCTAGTACAAAAATTTACTATAGAATGAAGTTAGACTAAGTTAGTTTCTTATAGAACAACTTACCTCCAACTTTTAAAGTTTCATGCTCTTAGCGTCCATTACGAATTATTTTTATTACATATATAATATGTAAAACTTTTAAAATACGTACAGTACAGCAGAAACCTTTGCTCTACAAAACAAAAGAGCAAGAGCCTGCCACTCATCCACAAATTCCGAGAAAACCTATAGGATTGCGATGACCAATAAACCTGTAAGTAATTTTCGACCTTCGAACTGTAAAGCCTATTGTATTTTCCCTTTTGTTGGCTTGGATTAAAATTGGTCTTTTTGAGGTTGATCTTTAAAATAAATTTTCGCGGCAATCGCGGATAATCGGGGCTTTACTGTATATTCAAAAATTCTTGACATAGATACGACAAAAACTGTTATATTTAAAAATTCCGTTACTTTTCTGCTATAGGAAGTGCTAGATTTGATGATCTTTTTTGGGAAGAAATGTTTCTTAATTATGTTAATCTCTTTCCTGCAAATTCTTCAGAAGCAAATAGCGTTTCTCAGTAATTATAAGAGAGATTGTTAGGTTGCGGCGATCAGGAAAATGAAATAAACAGAGACCCATCATAGAATCATACATATAAGCAGTAATAATCTTAGTAATAGTGTGAAGCTTTCTAAAATGTATTCTAGTACAAAAATTTACTATAGAATGAAGTTATACTAGGTTAGTTTTTTATAGAACAACTTACATCCAACTTTTAAAGTTTCATGCTCTTAGCGTCCATTACGAATTATTTTTATTGAGTCATCAATTTTTGATCTCCATAGATAAACGTGTGAAATTCTAAATCAATATTAACGTTTTATTTTTATTAACTCAAAATCTTACTCAGTCGAATTAAAAATCTTTAATTTTTTGCAAGATCGATAACCAGAAGGACACAAAGATCAATTCTGCGCTTTTTTATAGTATTGCACCAATATAAATCGGCAACATTTGCATGTTACTTAATAAGATTTACGATATCAGGAGAATCTCTAGTCCATTACTATAGCTGATCAATATGAGATTATTGGATCACCTACATTAAAGATCATCTAACCCAAAAAGGAAAGAAGTTATTCCAGCCGCAGAGAAGCAAGTCCCTGACGAACTGTAATTTAGATAAACCTTATCCATTTAAAGCTCCGAACCTTAACAGATCAGCCAAAATCACCAAGAACATGAAATGAGTTTCGGAAGCCAAGACAGGAGTAGAACTTGTTCCATCTAACTTTTCTCTAGCAATGATTACTATGGAATTGTTTTGAAATCTAAAAATATTACTGCTTTCAGATAGCACATTATTTAGTACATTCATAAATCTATTTTAATAGTTATAATCCTTCATTATTTACTAACCCCTATTAACCAATTGCTTCAGGTATACAATATTATCGAAGCTTTTACTCAACAGTATACTGAAAAATTAATAATTTCACCTTCAACGTACAATTATTGGAGACAGTGTTTTAGATTACTGCTTTTATTGCCTTGAAATCCTGTGACTATTCTTTAGACCAGCAATAAGAGATAGTGCGATACATTTAAATACTAACTCAATCAAAATTGATAAACAGTATATCATTGTTCTACAAAAAAATATGCCTATTTTGTTTAGTGAAAACACTGTATATATTGCTCAAAGATAACATTTCAGAAGCTGTACCAGAAGGGCATGACTGTTCACATTTACATAAAATAAATTTAGATTTTTTTGTTTTTGAGTTTATGCCATGAAGTGATGTTTCTTATCTATTTGTGACTATAGATAATTTTCGATATTCCTGGACTTTTAATCTTCTATGAAATATTTTAACCATTTTTTTGTAAAAAATTTCCCTATGCTTTAATGTATTACTTTCGAGTTCACTGAAGTAATTTTTTTAATTTTTAGTATTAGGTAAAATATTAACCCTATAACCAATCAATTTCGGTTTTTATTTTTACATGGTAACAAGTTTTAATTAAAATAAAGCCCATTTAAAGTTACTTCAAAAAAATAAAAACCACAAACAATATACTTTTATAGATTTTACCATTTTTAACATTTGCTTATTTTTAGTATAACATAGGCTACCTGTATTTCATGCTTATTTTATATATCGGTTAACCTAATACAGCAGTTAATTACTTAAAGTAGATATAGTGCTATCTATCTTTTTTTTTACTCTTAAAGAATAAATTAACTCTAAGTGAATATAATAAAAAGACTGCAAGAGCTTTTCCACTTTTTTTTCTGCTTTCGGAGACATTAATCGAGCTATACCATTCTTTTCCATTAACCTCCTCTGAGAAATGGAGGCTGTAATTGTAGCCTGTGACGCAGTCCATTTTTCGTTGTTTGATAAGCATCGTCTCTCTTTTTCGCTGCAGCTGTTCTTTGTCCCTCGCTTTCCACAAATTCTTTCTCTTATTCAGAAAGAAATATTTCCATATTTACTAGAAGAAACACAATGAAGTACAAAGTTTGCTGTAGAAATGGTAAAGTTTTATTTTTTTTTTGTAGGAATAAAAGACTTGAAAAGCTACTAGAACTTTGACATTTTTTTTTTTTTTGTGTGTTTCAAGTAATTGCTGCAAATGTATTTTTCAACCATCACCAGTATTGGCACGATTTACAGATAAGAATACAGATAAAGAGTTTTTTTAATTAGTATTTCAAAATAGCTGGTGTCATTTCTAATATTCAGAATTGTTATTAAGTTATTTACAAAGCTGCAAATTTTGTTAATCGACAATGCTTTAATACTGCATTCCTTCATTGTGTATACTTCGCTTGAATTTTCATTTTATAATGTTTTTAATCTTTATTCTTTATCTTTAATCATGGCGTTACCGTGATTTTTCATAAAAGGCAGACTCTGCGAGTAATTTAGGCAAAATTAAAATATCTAGTTACTTAGATTACTTAAGAACTAAAAACAAAAATTTAAAAGTATCTGCGAAGCAAAATTTGAAAATTGCATCTTGGAGAAAAAAATTTTATTTAGAATTCTATGAATACTGGTTGTCGCTGTTTTACGAAAAGGGTTGAGTTCCGACAGTTTGGTCGTATATCAAAAATGTACAAAAAGGAGAGGAACTATATGCGTAACACGTAATTCATTAAACGAACATGTACATGTTAAATTTATTTTGTATAAGTAGGTACCATAAATTTCTGCATCGAGATGTAAAATATTTACTAACGCTGTTTTGTAATAAACATTAGTTATGATTATTGCGAAGAGACAGAAAGCTGGGAATCCACACCGGGAATTGGCCTCCATCGACGCCATCTAGTAGACATTGTCTACAGAGTTCTGAACAAATGGAGAGAGAACGAGTATTATCATATATATTACATTTAAGATTTGGCTTATATATGTATTCTGAATATCTTCAAATTCCTCTATTAAAAAATATTCGAAATATATGAAAATATTCAATTTCTTTGAAAATGTTCGATTTATGTTTATTTTTTTGATATTTTGAAACTTTTTGTCCTAAATGCATTTGTTCTTAAGTCAATTACTCGTAAGTAAAGGAGAACCTGTATAGAATAACTTTTTTTTTTCAAAACATTCTTTACTTTGGTAAGTTCGTTGGCAACTATTGCATATTACTACGTCAAACAGATGATTTTTCATTTTTCGAAATTTCTTCGGAATATTTGGCAACTATTCATTGAAAGCAACAGAATCGGTTGAACGTATTTCAATCATTTTGTTTTTGATTGATTTCCATTGAAAAAATGAATGTATTTTGAATCATAAAATAAACGAAGCAAGAAAATAAACAGTAAGTAAAGTTAGTTTTTACTTTGAGCCACATTGAAAATAGTAAAGCATAAATCAATAATGAATATAAAAAATAAAAATCAATAGAAGGTTTTTTTATTGTAAATTTTTTGACTAACAATATGTTTTTATTACTGTTATCAACTTAAATTAGTTACTTCCTTTCTACTATAAGTATTCCAACTATTCAAATAAAAAACATATATATATATATATAAAAATGAAAACATCAGTCATAAAGCTATAAAAGGAAGATTATAAGATCCCTATACAGAAAAGAATTAGACAAGGTGATTCTCTCTCTTAAAAAATCTTCATCGTTTTCCTACAAGGTTGAAGGTACAGAAAATCTAATTGAAGTGAGATTAAAAAGAAAAAAAAAAACTTGCTAATATTCGAATATACAGCTATAATAATATTCATGTAAGCATCAACATACATATCCTTACATAGAATGGATAAGTTGTACTATAAAAGAAAAGAGAAACAAGGACGATCAACCTAAGATAGATTGATACAATAGATAGGTTGATGCTGCTGGTAGATGACGGAGGAAGAAAACAAAAGATTGGAAAAATTAGAAGATGCTGTAAAAGCATTCTGTTAAGCAGTGAACTGACAATGCCTGAAGAAGAAGAAGATGATTGAACATATAAATTTATGTTAACTGCATTCAGTCATTAAAAAGAGCAAATTTAAGATTTCTTAGCTTTAATTAGAAACATTACGTTAAAATAATTGTATCACAGAAAAAGTGATGTGATGCAAACATAGGGAAATATGTCTTCACTTTTCATTTCTTATTTAATGTGTTTCAAAAAATTACTTTCTTCTGCACGTGCTATAAAACACTGCATTTTCAATTTTAGAATATGTAAAGTTACACCTTGAGGAAAGAGGATACACATGAAACATTACCTTAGATGTTTGTTCTCCCATTATTTTTAGTGTGTTGCAACGATTTTCTGTATTTATTCCTATAAAGAAAGGATTTATTCCTGTAAAGAAATTTTAAATTATTACTTAAATATTTTTAAGTAGTTCATTTATTGTAGAAACAATTGAAAGATTTATTTAAATCACTGATCTCTTATCTCTTATTATAAAATGCTGCTGCTATTACTTTCGGGGAAATAATAGAATTTACACATTGAAAAAGCCCTACTTCTACTATCACTAAGCTCCTAAATGTTGCTTCGTACATTTCATGTTTTATGCCTACATTCAAAAGAAATTTTAAATTGTTTAATATCCTGTTTCCGCAAATAAGTTTTTTCTTTGTTATGTATCAAAGAATAAAATCTAATATCGTTCTCAACGTTCAAATTGTCATTTGTCATCATGTCTCAAAATGTCCGCTATTATGTAGTATTTCAATTATTAAATGTGGGTCATTTTGACTTTATTTTATGAGATTATTGGAACGATCTTTTTTTTTTTTCTTTCTTTTCTATCCAATTCTTCATCCATCATCGGGGACCTCCCTAAAGGGAATGACAAAATTGACCACCCAGTTTCTTAAGAAGTTTTCACGGTAATAAGAAAATTTTCTCCGAGTCAGCTCGACACGGCTGGGATTTTTGTTGGTCCAATGCGCACCAGTCTCTGTCGCTAAATTTCGTTGAGTGGTCGTAGAGAACGAAACGACTTTTTTTCTCCAGATTATGGTTATTTTATTGCAGCTGAGTTTAAATTATAAAAATTTGCATTGAAGAAATTTTAATTTTATTACCGAATCCCCTGATTGTAAAGTTACAAGAAGCCATCAGCTCTGAATAAGGAAAGTACTTAAGAACTGAAGTATTTATTGACCTCATTAGGATTTGGAAAAATGAAATCTGCGTTTACGCCATTTTTATATTTTAATCTGGATTGCAGAAGAAAAATTTGGAAAAATCCATGCCAAGGAAATTATCAGATAAAGGAACATGAAGAAATTTTAATAATTACAATTTCTTCGACTTTTTTTTTAACTCTAAATTTTATTTTTCAGTTTTTACAAAATTTTCTGTGAACAGTTTTTTAATGAATAATTATAACGAGAAATTTTATAAGTCTAAACATAAAGTTCTTGATTATATAATCTTCTCAATAAGATTCTTGAAAATATAAATAGCAAAAAGATTGAAGCTAAAAATGTTTTAAACGTTAAAACTCATAGTTTTGAAGACCTTACTACTTTCTTTGACAAACAAAACATGTTAAAAAAAATCTATGTATTTTGCTTTTACTTTAGAATCAATACGTTTTTCGTTCAACTTATGTAATCTTATCCAAAAATAATCTAAAATTTATTATTTAAATTCTTATATTTTTTATAACGAAATACTACTAATGTGTAATTGATTGTTAACTTCAAACTTAATTGACCTAATAGTAGAAAAGTACATCATATTTAAGATTAACATAGATTCAGAATGGTCCCATCTTCACCTGAAAGTACAAGCTGGTCAATGGAATACAATATAAATTACTCGTGCGCTATTTTCATATCCTCTCTTTTTATTTCTCAATTAACTTACTTAATTTCAGTTTTTTATGAGTTTTCTAATGATTTAGTGACCTTCTTATACATAAATTGTACAATTAATGAAGAGACCTAGTCAATATCAAAATTCCAATAATGAACGTTTGGGGAGTATATAATAGTAATATTTAATATGGTTAGAAAATATCAAAATTACTTCTCTTCCCAATGCAATTAAATACTTGAAATTTTTTATAATAGTTTTTACTTAACAAATAAGATAGCAACATCTGCGGAACTATAATTTTTACAATTGTTATTATTTTTTTTTAAAAAGTGTTTTTACCCAGAAACGATTTGCTGTACATATCAAATAAGAAAACCTATACTCGTGAAGTTTTGTAAAATACAAAAATCTAATCTTTACAGTTTCCATTTTGGCCAAATTAAATATTAAAATATTTCTGATAATGTTTTTATCGTTTTCCAAATTAAAGGATTTACCTATTCTCGTTTTTATATTTCTTTCTGCATAGAAATTTAAAGAATCTAAGGAAACTAAAGATCTTAATTAGCACAAACAATGTGCACTGTTTATCTCAAATTTAAGATTTTTAATAGTTTAAAAATTAACGTTCTTCGAGTTTCATTTGCTTAGATGACTGTTTTCATAACAGTTCAACTTTCTTGTCTTGATACCAAAACTTTAGGGAATTATATTGAAATATTTGAATGAGTTTGATCTTCATAGAATCTATGACTTCTAAAATATATTATTTTGACTTAATGAAAGAAATAACATTGTTGGATAATCTTAAAATTTATAAAATGTTGCTGGTTCGAATTCGACAATTATCAATATTCTCAAATGAGTCCTAAAATTATCAGTAGCTACAAAAATCGTAGCAGTTTAAAATGATGTTTCATCCATTTCGTATCCCCCATGAACAACACTGGTGAAAGAATTTTCACCATTTTTTAATTATAGACGAATTAAATTTTTTAACCACTTTTCTTTCCACTGTCTAATAAGTTCCTTGTTTGTGAATCCAATGGAGTCTTTATTAAGATATTAACTATTACATATTGTTAAGTAATGACATGATTGCCCAATTCAAATTAAAATGTAAATGTAAGTAATTTCATCTTTAATTGAGGAATTCCAAAAGAATTAAACAGATGTAATATTAACTGATAAAATTGCTTTCATTTATTTTTCCAAAATTTAGTTGTTTATTTTCTACAAACCATGTTTTTAATTTCTGACTAAAACCTTATATCGGAAAGTTAAACAAACTAAATATTGCAGAAATCAAACATTTTTATTTAAAACTTATTAAGAAAATAAATGATTAAATAACAAAACAAATAACAATAAATGCTTATTTGTTTTGGAATATTCTAATCTGTGCTATTCCCTAAAATCGACGTTCTAAAACAGTGCTGTGTAAATAAATGTTACTTTATCACAGAATTTATAGTTACAACTTTGGCAGACGAACTAGTAACCTTTTACCATAAATCTCTTTCATCCCTCAGTACTGTATTTCCATTTTTAAGCCGAAGATTAAAAATAATGCTTTTTCTATCTAATGATACCTTTCAACATTTGTTTAAGGTTTAGATTAATTTGCATGATTCAGTGTAAATATTGGGAAAAAGGTTTTGTAGATATAACGTAATCTTCGTTCAATCACGATGTTTGTACAGGTTATAATATTAATTTTTTAAATGTATCATAACGAATTCAGTTGAGGAAGAAGAAAGATATTTCTTGTCCTCAATTTGACCTCTAGAAGTTTTCTATTGAAGAAAATGAAATATCGTGATTAAACAAGAGATTTGAAGAAGGCATTTTAATTTTATTGTATATATATCATGATTGAATGAAGATTTTGTAGGTGTTTGAATTTGAAAGTTTGAAGACAAAACTTTCAAAGTTAAGTTTTCTGGGCTTTTTCTGGGGTGAGATTATAATTTCATTAATATAATATTATAATATGATTATAATATAATTTCAACGCTAGTAACTTGCACAGAAACAAAGTTCCGATTAGTTTTTAAATATCCCTGATTATCCGCGAAATTGGGTGGCAATGGCACCGCGGATAACCCGAAAAAAGATTAAAAATGAGGAGTAAACACGAAAAAAAATATTTCAGCATACAAACTATGTTTTATTGTACAAAATATATAATATGTAAAACTTTTAAAATATGTACAGTACATCAGAAACCTTTGCTCTACAAAACAAAAGAGCAAGAGCCTGCCATTCATCCACAAATTGCGAGAAAACCTATAGGATAACGATGCACAATAAACCTGTAAGTAATTTTCGACCTTCGCACTGTAGGACCTATTATATCTTCGATTAAAATTGGTTTTTTTTGAGGTTCATCATTAAAAAACTTTTTTGCGGCAATTGCGGATAATCGGGGCTTTACTGTATATTCAAAAATTCTTGACGTAGATACGACAAAAACTGTTATATTTAAAAATACTATTACTTTTCTGGTATAGGAAGTGCTAGATTTGATGATCTTTTTTGGGAAGAAAGGTTTCTTAATTATGTTAATCTCTTTCCTAAAAATTATTCAGAAGCAAATAGTGTTCCTCAGTAATTATAAAAGAGAGATAGTTAGGTTGCGGCGATCAAGAAAATGAAATAAACAGAAACCCATCATAGAATCATACATATAAGCAGTATTCCACTGAATCTGCTACAAAAACACACATCTTCTGTTTTTTGCAATTGAAAAAGATTCAAACGGAAAAAAAAAGCAAGAAGACCTGCCATCTATATTAACCGGAAATCCTTAGAACGAATAAAACTCTGAACTATTCAAAAGTATTTGCTTCTTTTAATTGAAATATTTTCTATAGAGAATTTAAATGTTCTGGATCTGTTCGACTGTATTTTTGAAATGTGAAAACTGGAAGATGAATTGAAGTGATCAAAGGAAAAATATAGTCTACAGAAATGAAATTCTTGGTTTCATAACAGAATATTCTCTTCGAGATCAGAAGCGAAGGGTTGACATCAGAAATGAATTGATTATTTTCAATAGAAGTAAAAAATAGAAAACTACAAATGGAAGTGGTACGTATATATTGTGAGAATTAGTGGAGAGCTATTTCCCTTAAAATCATAAGCGAGAAGAAAACGAGTATCCTATAACCAAGAAAAAGATGGACAAATGATCTTTTTTTTTATTTGGAGCAAACAACCGCCTATCCTCTGAAGTTGATGATGATTATAATGATTTACATGTTTTCACTACACAATCAAGAAAATGTAGCTGCTATCCCCGCTGTTTTTCTTCTTTTCTATTCTTAACTCACACAAAGGTATTGCATTATTCTTTATTCATCTTTAGTCAGGATGACGCTAAAAGCATAGATTAATCTGTCATATTCTATTTTTTGCTTTCCTGATATCATTTATGTTAACGATTCAGTATAATTTTTCTCAAATATTGCAGTTCTAGTTATATGGTAATTCACACTCGGTTTCAAATTCAAGAGCAGTTCTTAGGTGCCAAGCTTTCACTACTAATATTACATTCCTAACTTCATCAGATTGTAATTTAGATATACAATAACTGATATGTTTAGATAGAGTAATCAAGTTAGATTTGGAAATTGGATAATTTTCAAAAAATGTTTGAATATTTTACCTCCTACTGATATAAATGAGAAAGGATGAAGTTTTTGATAAACTAAGAGGAGTGTCTCAGACTTGACATATTTTCTGTCTAAAAGCCACCCACCCAACTGATATCACTTTTGAAAGAAAATGGTTGAGATTAAAGCAAATCCAGGAGTTCGGTCACTTCCAGCTCTCGTGAATACACAGGCGCCGTTTAACATTAAATAGCCATTTGCACGGTTGAAGTTAGAATAAATTGGACAGACTGTTTAAAATTCGACTGATGAGTTATCATAGAGCACCACCGCTTACCCTTTTGCCAAAAAACTGAAACGGGAACTAAAATTCCGTAACCATATTTAACATCTTCATTTACAATATTGAAATGTACTAACAATATTTAATAATGGTGACCATGTATCTTCTTTAGATAATATTCTGAGATAAGTTATTTATTATAAATTCTGTCAATATATTAAAGGAATTCATAGAATTTCGAAAATGTAATTGAAATTCGTATGAATGTGCTCAATCGTAAAAGATATTAGAGATGGCAATTGGATAATGATTAAAGATTATTTTAACTCAACACTAAGAAAATGAAATTTAATAGGACAATAATTTTAAAATCTTAAACGAAAATGAAATAAGTTCTCTGATTTTAATTACTTCGTAAAAGACAATGATATTACCATCTCCAAACGAAGATGCTGATGTTTGGATATGTTGTTATTTATATCATCTGCTACCATTCTTTTAAATATCGCTTACGGTCTACCTTTATTTCCTACTTATATGATTCTTACATTGTTTTAGAAAGAAGAAAAGAAAATTAAATCGTACTATTTACAGATCTAAAATCATCCAGTAATAACTTTGTCTTGATCATCAGTACGATATTCTTTGATGAAGTCAATTTAATCTGATGTAATTTCGGTTACAGAATTATAACCCCTTCCCCCCAATACCCTCCTACTTTCTGAGCTAGGGGTGGAGAAAACATGAAGAGAAATAAGGGGTTGGCAAAAAGTTGGAGGGTGAATGTTTTTATCCTCTTGAAGGATTGGATTTGTTTGTTTCTGACTACAGAGAATTTATAATGATAACTGTATTTAACATATCAGAGTCAAAAATACAATCTAGTCGCTATAAAAATTTGATAATTTATTCTACTATCGCTAACATGCATCATATATTTATTTATATACATACATTTTTAAGGCTTAAAATTCCATAAGAATTACAATAAAAATAATTTCTTTACTAATAATTAATCCGTACATTTTCTAAGATATCATTTTCTATAATGTATTACTTAACACTGAAGTGTTTTTAAAACAATAATAGTATCTCTAACGCATCTCAAACAGCCCATAACACCGAAAAACTTATAAATTCATATTCTTAAAAAATTTCTTAATTTCTGGAATTTCTTCTTTTTTATTTAATGATTTATTTTGAAATTTCTTAATAAATAACGGTTCCTTATTCAGTAATTTTCTCTCGTATTTGAATTATATAAAATTTGAATATTTTTCCAATCAATATCAAGATTTGCAAATTTGCTGATTTCTCTTTATCCAATTTAGCCAGTGATTGTTTATGTTGTTTTGTTCTTAAAAGTATAAATTGTTCAGTCATTCCTATCTAGGACCATGTCAAACAATTATTCTTGTAAATTATTGCCCTACGAAAATCATTACTGATCGGTCTTTCATATTCAAACATTATGCTTTATAGTGGTTTTTTGAATCACTTTGAGAGGTTTTTTTTAAATCTTTTTTTTAGGAAATCATTCCATAATATGGCAAAATGATATATCTATGAGATTTACGTATTTTAGAAACTTCATTTTGTTTCTACAAAATGATAACTACGGAAAACACAAAGGAACCAAAACGATTTCGCACCTCGAGCTATTATCCACCGATTCCAGGCACAGAAGGAGTTTGGCTGACTGATGAGTCCATAACAGGACGAAACGGCCTTCCCAGACTCTCCCCAGTAGCAGCTCGAGGTGAGAAATCTTTTTGGTTCCTTTGTGGCTTCCGTAGTTGCCATTCTGTTCATTTTGTCTCTTTTTATTAAATTTCTTTAAACTTCTTTTAATTTATCGAAAATAAGTTTCAAAGGTTAATCATTATTCTTTAACAATTGTATGCTGTCACTAATTTATTTATTAGCTATGTTCTCTGAAGATGCTAATTATACATCAAAAAATCTATCTATCTTTGACTCTGATATAATTTTGTTAACGGTCTTTGTTTATAGATAATATGTATTTAGCATGTTGAAATGCTAACAATCGCATTAATTTAATTAAAAAAAGGAAAAATATAAAATTGCTGATTTGCGACAGATTGTTACATTGCTTTCACATCCCTAGAACTTAAATAATAAAAAAAAAGTTTTTTTTTAAGATATCGAGGAAAGGAGTAAGAAAATTAAATTACCAATTGCTAAAAAAATAATGAAATATATGCAACTATGACTACTTTGATGCAAATATGCATATTTTTGTTTAGCTATAAATTGTATTACGAGAAAAAGGTAACTAAAAGTAATTGTAGGTTGTAACTTCAATTCTTGTGAAGTTTCTCTCTCATTGGAATTTTGATATAAACTTTATCTTGAAAATTAGTAGATGACTACTGATCTCAATTTTTTAAGGCGATACTATTTAGTCGAATACATTTTTAGAAACTGCTAACTTCTAAGCATTCCGTACGAAATGTTAAAAGAGCTAAATGATGTTGAAAAGTTACAATTTTATAATATAGAAAACACAGGAAACTCAAGTTCCTCACTAAATATCGCTATATTTCGCAGAAAGCTGGTTTTTTTGCTTCTTCAGGCTTAACTACAAAGCAAAATAGAAGCAGAGAATAATATAAACAAACAAAGGTAGGCAATGTTTACAATCATTTCAATTATTTGAAAGCTTCATGATTTGTACAAATGTTGAATAATTTAAACAAACAGTTACATTTTTGATTTTAAATACTGCGACACTTGCAAGCAAAGCGAGAAAACAGGGATAGATGATTAATGCAAAGGATAGAAATAGATTCTCTAATACAGCCTGCGTTCTCTTTAAAATATAACAGCGCAACCACCAACAAGTCACTGCAACAGTACTCATGAGGCCAATACCTCTAAACCCAGCATCCGGGCCTTCCTAAAAGCCATCAAATGAAGGAAAGTTGAACAACCGTTTAGTTCTTATTATGGTAATGCGACTTCAACATTTTTTAGTCAAAAAAGCATTAATATTTAAAATAACATTAATTTAATGTTATGTCAAATTGGATATTTTTAAGAAATCATTTCTAACAAATTTAATTACCGTATGTTCATTCAAAATATGCATCTAATATTGTCTTTACATTACCTGCTGTTTTGATTCTTAATAGTATTTAGATATTCGACTAGGATTAAGCATCAATCAGTTTCATAGAGTAAAATGTCAATCGCTATTTAATGTTAACTCTACTTTCTACTGAATCGGATGGTGAAAGTGGTATTATTGAGAATATTGTAACATTTAAATTTCTTACAGAAGCTGCAGAAAACATTAATGTAGTTTTTTTTTTGGTCAATAATTTTGTAATACTACATTACTTTTTTAAAGCTTCTGTAAGAAATTCAAAAGTTACGGCATTGCCAAACAATATCGTTTGCCTTCTTTAAAGAGGATTGAAAAGTATCCCATTAACTTAAATAATTTGGATATTTATGCGAGGACTTGCGTGCAGAAATTAAGGAAGAGAGACAAATGAAAATAACTTTAAAATGGATTTAAATTAGATAAGAATGGATAGTATTATGTTAATCAAATTCGATATTATATCACATGACTACATATAGTTTTAGAATATACTAATTGTGATAATGAAATTTCTTTCATTTTCATTTCTTTCATTTATGCACTTTGTTAAAGATAACAGTCAAAAACTTTGTAAGCTGTTGCAGCGAAATTGCCAGAAAGATTACAAAAATGTGATATAACAAAGTCTTTGCTTGTGATCTATTGAAACTTTGCAAAAAATACGGACTAAAAATTTTCGGGAATATTCACCCGAGAAGATCGTACAGGATTACAATCTTAAATGACGTTAAAATTTTAGACAGATAAAAAAATTAGATGATAATACACCTAAAGTAACAGTGATTGAAAAGAAGAAAGTAAAATTTATAGATGTGGTAATATAAAGAAATAGCCCAATAGAAGAAAGGAATAATTTAAAAAAATAACAAAATACGAAAATCTTGAAATTGAAATACAAAGGCCGTAGAATATATACTATACACCGTATTGTAATTGATTCCCTTGCTGACATTTCGAATGCCCTTAAGAAGCGTTTGAATAGTATTGAAATCAACAGAAAAAGTTTAACAGTTTTAATTCAATTTAACCTACAATTTAATTTTAATTTAGCAGTTATACAGTATTAGGAACTTCGCAAATTCCAAAAATATATTCTTACTATCTTCTTGTGGAGAACCAGAACTAGGTAAACTCACAATAATATCAATTTTTTGTCTGGAAAAATGTTTCTATAATAAAAATAATAATATACAATACATTATGATAAACCAATCAAATCACTGAAACGTAGACTTTGGGAACTGCAGATTATCCCTCAAAGTTCCCTTGCGGTTTATGATTCCAAGATTCATGACTCCTAAACGTTTTGAACTCTTAATCAATATTTTTTTATATTAAATGATGAAAATTCATAGAAATATACTGTATATAAATTTAATACTAAATTTAATATTTTTTATATAAATTCTACATTGATGTTATTTTAATTCCACATTTTATTGAATGTCATCATAGCTTTAATATTGAGTGACCAATTTAAGCTGTCACCAAAACGTTCTTTGAAAAGTATCTTCCAAAATGTAAAGACTTATGTTGCCGATCCAAGCTAAGTTGAGAACCGCAAAAATGTGTCCTTTATTCTTTTAAATATATACAGTCAATTAGCTCGACTTAAATTTAATCCAAGTTGCTGGTAATTAGTAAAATGTATCGATGATACAAATTCTTTCAGAAACATTGTTCTACTTTATCGGCTTTACTGGCAACACATTCCAAAAATATTATTAAAACTTATTTATTATTATTTATTATTACTATTATTATTGTTAAAATTGTACGAAATAGGACAAACGTTTACATATGTAGATTTATCTAGATTATAAATGTATCTATCTAGATAATCTTTAAAGCAATTCTACTTCTACAAGGACCTTTACATGTTTTTGTAACAGTTCCCTACAAAAAATTTCTGTATAATAACGTAAGATTGCATACATATTAGGATATTCTAATCATCTATTCTTCACTATCAATACAAAATAATTACTTCAGAAGAAAAATTATCTGAAGAATATTCATAAATATTACGCGATCCAATTTCCAATTAAAATAGTCTTTTAAACTTCTTAAGATCATATTTAATCAAATGTATAGTTATCTGTCTACATTAATCTATAAAGATTTTCTAAAGGTTTTGGTGTTTTCCTATTTGAAAACCAGCATGTATTCCGCAGGATGATCAATCGACATTATACATCACGGATTTACTTCCCACTCTTCCAGAAACCTATGAATTCAAGCGTTTTTACAAATGCTTTTCCATAAACTATTACAGAACGATTATTGTTAAATATTAGGAAAACAGTTTATGAAGACCTCGGTTTACTGAAAAGAGAATGTTTTTTTCTTAATAAAATTTGTGTCTAATTTGAATGATATTTATTACAATAAAAAGTAAATTAAATAATGCATATCAACCAAAAGCCTTAATTAATTTTTTGATTGATTAATTTATTTGCTTTCAGAAACTGAGGAGATAATAACATAAGAAATTGATGATCCACTTTCTGCAAAGGCATCCTTTGTAAAAGATATTGTTCGATGCATAATGTATTGATTTTTGTTTTGAAATTTCAAAGAATTCTATTTTGAGCTTTTTTTGTTTTTTTGTAGGAGTCAAAAAAATATCTCTTTCTTACTCATCATAGAATTAAGAAACTTAATGACCTCCTAAGAGATTTGCGACTTCTCAGCATATCATGAGGAATGGAAATTTAATAATTGCAATGAATGGCATTTAAAATTAATAAATTTAGGAAGTGAAAATTAAAAGCTAAATTAGGACTAAATATAATATTTGTCAAACTTCCTAGTTTAATTTAAGATTTTCGAAAGAATTCTTTAGTTCTATATACATAATAATGTCTTATTAAAAAGTAAATTAATTACGTTTACAACTAAAATGCAAATAAATGTCAAAATATTAAAATAGTCTTTTGTCAGTGTCTTCTTTACCAGGGAAAGATTTGTGTTATGACGTGCGAGCTTCAACAATTAAGTTCAAATGTACGCTACACACTGTTTATTATACACCACCAAAAATTGTCATAAAATTAAGTTTTTTTTTCTTTATGATATTAAGCATAAAGTATTAGTATTTTTAATACACATATCTTAACATTCACACACTACTGTTTCCGAACATTATAAGACCAAGAAACATCACGCTATTCAATGAAATTTATATCACAACAGATTACTCAAATTAAAGTAGATAACTAATAACATTTGCAGAGCTGTTCAAAATTTTGTCGCTTCAAAATTCAGTATCGTGGGAGGCGAGCTCTAGCAGAAGAACATATTGTACACTAAATGGGACTGAACGGAAAAGATTTTTCATGTCGTCCAGGTGAATAGTCTGCCATCCTGCTTCTACGCAATGCAGAGTTCATTTGTGAAGATAACAGAGGCGCTTGGCGGATCAGTTGCTACCCTGCCATGTCCTAGACATGTTTGATCGGGGACATTTCGGTAGAAAGTGCAGGCCAGGAAAGAAGCGAGTATCTGCCCTGCATGAAAGAAATCTTGAACATTCTGGGCCATATTCAGGGCGAGGATTTTCCCGGGTGGAATATAGCTCCAGAACAAAGTAAGGTATATACTCTGCCTCTAAAACAATTCTGATATATCGCTGGCTGTTGAAAGCTCTCTGTATTCGAATCAGGCGTGATCGCCAACTGAGCCTTTGGCACTTGAGGCCATATTACTTGGCTGTAGACCAGAATGACAAGTTGAACTCTGCAAACTGGCGTTCACCACGTCGTATTCCAACATATATGCGACCATCATGGTGCATCAAGGTGAATCAATTAACTCGCAGAAAACACGACGTGTTGCCAATCAGCACGTCTATGTCTGTTTTCGAAACCCTATTGCAGCCTAATGCGTCTATAGTTGAGGGTGAAAGGAATTCGCAATAACGGGTTGTGAGCTACTAGTCATCTCTGAAAAAGACGAAGTCGAATTTTGCTGGAAGACTAAGCCTGACTGAGACAGAGCTCCAGTACTGTGCTAACACCGTGAATGTCGCTGTGGGATCGGTCACTGCGATGCGGTAAAGGTGTCTGTCATCCTGTGCAGCCGTGTTATTTTGCGGTCCCGTATTTCTGTCCATTGACATCACGTTCGCATCACTCCAATAGCCTTTCGTCCTGTTCTTGTAGCAATTTCGCAATAACAAAAATCCACTTGAAAGATTTAACGTGTGTGGAAATCAATCCTGAGCTAAATAAATGAAACACGCAATTATTAATTTTTTTTTCATAAAATATCTAATGTTCTTATTTGTGTGTTTAATTTATTTATCTCAAGAATCACCTTCTCTTCTCCCTAGAATCCTTTCTCGTTCGAAGTCGTTAGGTGTTAATAAGTGCGATCTTCTTCGGTAATGGGAGATTAGTGAGACATAACAAACACCCTTTCGATCCAAGAGCGATCTTCTTTGAGCCACGTATTTATATTAACCAAGACTAGAATGTTCAGAGGGTGATGCTTCGAAACCACACTCGTATTTTCACAGCCATTTGCAATTTCCATCCTGACATATATCTCATGTAAGTTTCAAGCTCGTACCGTCAGTCCTTCATGGTGTTCCAATCTTCACAAACAATAGTGTATTAGAGATTATTTCAATAAAAAAATTCGTGTTACATTTCTTAATATGGAAAAAAAGAAAAAAACATGAAATAAATCATCGCATTTTAAAGAGAAAATCTTGGAGATTAATGAGATGATTTTGAGAATAAATATTAATCCTACAATTATCATAATCATCATTGTCTTTGATCAAATTATTTTCCAGCTCAACATTCTTCGGTATCTCTTATACTTCTTCATTTTATCAAGAATTTAGAGATTTGGTTTTTCACAAAATTCGATGCGAAAGTTTGACAATAAGATTTAATTTAATTATGTTAGTTGATTTTATTTAATAATTCTTAGATAAACAAGAAAAGTAATTCTGAATCCTAATTATAGTTCGAAAAGTTCCTTCTACATGTACAATTAGAATTTGTTTTTCCAAAAAATATAAAACGTTTTCTTGTTAAAATGTTTCGTATTTAATAAAAACCTTAATTAACCGTTTCATTTGAGACAAGTTCCTAGGCAAAAGTTCCTTAAAATATTTATTCTTTAACAAATTTTTATGAACTGTCAATACAGCTTCCGGAACACAAATGGCTTTTACTTTCCTTCATCGCTAATAAATAGTCCTCAGTGAAATAAACCAAATCAGTTGATGCTGAACCAAAATCAGTTAGTTTAAGTTTTAATATTACCGAATAAGGTATCCATTTCACTTCAATAAAACATTTCTAAAAGTTACTTGTTTGTTTATCATGTAACTTCCGAAATTGTAACAAGTAAAAACAAAACTTGCAAGATCTTCGCTACATTCTTTCATATAGCAGACATGTGTTAAGATCACAGCTACGGAAATATTTATGCTGTGTTATACCAATCCAGGTAATGCTTCGCTGCATGATAGTGATGTTATGTAGAAAGATTGTATCAAAGTTTCACAAAATCTAAGAAAACGGGAGCAGAAGATAATCACATGAGTTTATAATTTTAACAGAAAAACGATATAATTAACTAATTAGAGTAAACGTATAATTACAATTCATTTATTTTTTTTATACTGAAGAGTAGAAAATATTTCTAATTACTACTTTTATATTTTAGAAAACGTAATCTTGTGGTATGGATTGCCGAATCTATTCTCTTCACTAGCTTAAAGAAAGGTCAGTCTTTCCTCTACCGATTGCCAAGAAAAACAGTTTCGATGATTAGATGTTCTTGTCTTCCAACCTTAATCATTGTATGAAATCCCAAAGGCATCTATCGCTGTTTGTGTGAATTATGCACCAATTACCAGTGCCAGCCATCCATCAGATTCCAAATGAACTCTCCCTGCCCAAATTACTTTGGTCCTTTTTTTTTTGTTGAGAAGCAGGGTACTGTTCAGCAATAACTTTTTCCTGCCGCAACTGGGAAAATTAAGCTTATTGAAATCCTAGGGGGAGATAGTGGCATAGGTGGGTTCTTGTTTGTCATTAGTAATGAAGAGTGTTCTTTCGTTTCGATTCCAGTAAATCAGCTGCCCACCCTCACTTAATTTGTCTGGATTCCATCGAATCTAGAACTCTTACAGTTGTAGCATTTTTCTTTCTCGTAACAACCACAAGCTTTTTTTTTTTTTCATTTTTATGCCGACTGGGAGTTTTTTCCAATTTCAAATCTTCCCTTACAATGTTTTTTTTTTCTTTTTGCATTTTTTTTTTAAATAAAGAAAGAAGGCAAAAGAAGATTAATAGAATAATATCACAAACGTCAAAATTTAAAAAAAAAATATTTCAAATAAAAAAAAAATAAAACCATCAACAAACGACATTATTCTTCTGATGTTAAAAAAATGCAATGATAAGAAGCTTGAGAAAAAAGAATTTAATATATATTTTTGAATTTAGCCGAAATGTGTCTTGAAAGTTTGTTTCAGGTATAAAATTATAAATAGTACATTATAAAGAAATGACAATTTAAGTGTACATGTAAGAAAAAAATATCGCAGCAAATTTGATTAAGTTACAATTTAAAATTTTTTACCCCTACTGAAATATCAGTATATGAGCCTGCAATATATAATATTTCTTTAATGCTGATCAAATTTATTCATTTAAGTGGAAATATTCATATCAGTGGAAGTTATTTGGTTTTGTTTTTTTTATCCAAGCAAAAATCTACCATTCTTCAGTTTGTATAATTTTTCAGTTTATTATAATATTTACGAAAAATTAAAATAATAGTTCGATTCTGTTTATTGAAATGACATCGAACCATTGACATTAGGTGTAAAGTTAAAAAAAGAAAACAGAAAAATTAACTAAACTTTTGTTATCTGAACTAACTGAATTGTTAAATGAATAGCTTTTCTACAGGTTGAACAATTTCTATTAATTTTTTTAACCTTATTAAGGAAAATAATAAAATTTGTGACTTAGGATGGTGCAAAGGATCGAAGTAAAGAGAATCTTTGGGAAATACTGCGAATTCAGCCTGGAACGAAAATCTAATTATCATTGATTTTCCTGTAATTCGAAAAAGTTTCTTGACGCTCTACCTTTTCTAGCTACGTCATTGTTGTTTTATTCGGGAAATGCGAATAATAGAGGGCGATATTGATAGCTATGAATATTAGAACACAACGATAGGACTTGATGATATAAACGAATCGAAGAGCTCGTATTCGTGGTAAAGATATAAAAATCAGTGGAAGAGAAATCGCTTAACTTAGGCTACAAACAGCGAGTCATCTCATACATTATTTATATAGTATTGGGAACTTCAGGAATAGCACCATCTACAAGGAAAACAAAATGTAGCTTCGATATTAAACCATAAAACCCACGCTATAAAAATGAATAAATAATAACTCCGAACTGCTTCCAGGTTAACATTCAATTAAATACTCATAAAATAGTAATTTTAATAACTAATGTTTCGTTCTTTTTAGTTATAATCAGTTATACTTCAGAACTAAGAAGCATACAACAGTGTAGTGGCGAAGTTTACATGGAGGGCATTTCAAGCGGCACTTTTTAAGGACAGCAGTTGAATATTTTGAAAGACTTTATTTGGACCCGAATTAAAATAATTTTTCTGTTTGCTTTGGGTGATCCTAGGTACCCGGAGCATACTGCTAGCAAACCGTCTGATCGTAGCGTGCTTAATTACAAACATGACGCTCTTTTGTCAGTAATGTCAACTTTCTTTCTAAAATTAGCCAAACCTTTCATATTGTTCTCAAATAGCATTATTTCCACTCATAAGACCTCTATCACAGGGACTTCTTGGAGGAAATATTAAAATTAGAGAGCTAAAACTACTTCTGAAATGGAGAGCAGGAGACAATGTAAATGTAAACGCCCTGAGACAAGCTCTTATAAAAAAACCTATTTGATTCGTTTACAACTATATAAAATACATTTTCTGGAATTTCTGTTCAATAGAAAAGATTCTGCTCATCTGATGAATATAGTTAATAAATGTCAACTTTCAATTCTTTTAATTCAAAAAGTTCTGTAATTTACAAAAATATTAATTCATCATTTCAAAGAAATCAAAGTTAAATTTTTATTTCTGCTCTTCTAGCTGGCAATCTAAAACAGAATTTTTTGATCGTATTTAAAACAACTAATACTTGAAAATAATCAATAGCTAATTTAAGAATATTGTCTTCATATTTGAATTTACAGATAAATTCTAGAGATTTCTTCAAAGTTTAGTTTCTTAACCTTATTACTTTAATTCTGAAGCTTCTCAGTTCATGTAAAGCTAACGAATTCTAAAGCTAAAGTAAGTAATCTTATTGTAATTGATAATTTAGTTTTTTAGGTTAACATTTCTAAGATAAAGAATAAAACAACAGTAACGAAGCTTTGTTGTTGTGGAGATTTTAAAATGAGGGATTTGTTGTTAGACTTCCAGACTCTTAAAGTTATCGGAACGTTGGAAAAAAACAGCATTTTTCTCTATACCACAACCCTTGACAACTCACGACGTCCATGTCTTGACCATTCAGGTCGTAAAAGAACGATCTAAATCTAGCAACAACAATTCAAGACTACTATGAAAAGTGCTTTTGATAGTGAAATAAAACTTTCATCATTTGCAGAAATCTATGAAAAAAAGGAAAAGTTTCCCTTTTTTAACACCCGCTATCGATGTTTACGATTTATATTAGAATCATTCGAATGACTTTTACCACTTTATCTAGCACTTCATTTCCTAATTCCCTGCCATCATCTGTGTTTCTAAAAACAAAACGGCAACAAAAGAGAGTAGTTATGCAGGAAATTTAAAATAAAATAATATAAAATATTGTTAAATCATTTTGAAATACGAAAAATGAATAGGACATTTTATCTAATAGAAGCATTATCTCCTATTAGATAAATGGTAATTTCTGACCGTTTTATCGATCGTCTACCATTTTGAATAAAATCTCAATGTTATATCAGGCAATGTCAGACATATGGCAACTACCATAAACTTAGTTTTCTTCGCAATCCCCTAGATTGGAAAAGAAAAAAAAAGTAGTAGTTTCTCCATTTCTTCTACATGGTATTACAGATCGATAGGACAAAAAAACTTGTTAAAAATTACAGACAGCACACAGTCAAAAGTGCACATTAGTGATGATAACTTCAATTTGCAAATAAAAAGCAAAAAAATCTGGATTATCTTCTTGTCAACTGGTAAATTTACCTAGAAAAACTTTCTGACAATACATGGTTATGATATGTCTGTTGTTTTAATACTGTACATTTTGAATACTATACATTATCTAGAAGAAAAATAATACTCGTCCTTATTTATGAATAGAAATTTTTTTCTGTTCTTTGAAAAACAATTTAAATCATCTGCAATTTTAACACTTTTAACATCTAAATATTGGGATCTAAACTTCATTAGTAATATTTATTTCACAAAAGAATTTTTTATTTACTCGTTACAAATGCCTTTACGACATTGTTATCGGTAAATGAGTAAACAGGAACTCGAATCAATCCTTCAGTGTCTGAATTTCCTTTCATCATGCAAATAAACTTTTCGATGTGTTATCATATCGACGAACATTGGCGTATGCAAAACGATGCCTCTTTATTCGCAGGTAATTTCACTATTCATGCGATCGTAATGGAAATTACTTCTCCAAATTAATTATTTCCGGTTCCTCAAAGCGCTTAATGACGGCAACCTGATTGAAAATTTACCCATGTGTTTTCCGATCAAAGCGCTCCTTATCGTCATTTGTCCACTGATTTCTAATAGTAAGTTGTTTATCAAGCTCCTCTTGCACCGTCGAATCTCCCAGAGGAGTTTAAGCCATATTAAATTATTACAAGAAAGTAAACAATTAATTTATCCGCGGAATAGAATTGTCAACATTAGTAAACAAGGCGAAAATTGATGAGCTTCGGTCTGTTTACAGCCAACATAAGATCTCTTCCCAAAATCCTCTAGAGAAATATGTTATTAAGTGAAATCCTTTGCAAACTCTTATCATACATCTTGAATGTATTACTGGTATCAATTTGGATAAAGAAATTCCTAAAAGAAAGCCATATGTAGTCAATTTAACTGAAAGGTTACACAACGATTTGAATTTAACTTTTCCAGAATATTAAAGTTACTTCTGGGTTTCCTTCGATATCACTTTGAGTTTGTGTTGCATGTTTACTTGAATCCGCTGTTTGCATTCTGTTTGGAGCTATTCCGATAACTGTTTGATCAAATAGTTAAAGGCTTGTGAAAGGATAATTTGGCCTTACAGAATTGATAAACACAAGAGCATTTCGCAACATTGTTTTCAACAGCTAATTACTAATATAGCAGAATCAAGAACCCTTTTCAATTGATGCTAGCTTTTTCGTAATTAACAACATTTTTAAGAGGTTAAAAAGGTTAAGAAGAAATAGACGAACGACAATTAGTGAATATTGTATAAGTATGTCTAATTTTATATTACTGTATATGCTCCAATAAAGCCGAGGCTCTTACTATCGCCGGTCTCTAATAAGCGCCGGGCTGCAGAGGGACACGCCCAAATAGTAGCCGGTCTCTAAAAGTAGCCGGTCTCTAACAGTAGCCGGTCTCCAACTGTAGCCGGGTCTTTGATATTTGCCTACCGGTACTAGTGTAAGCGTCGGTATCTTTATAGTCGTACGTAATATTTTACTGTACATTGCTTTACAAAATGCCGCCGAAACGGTCATTTGACATTGCCTTTAAAATTTGCGCGGTGGAATACGCGAAAGAAACTTGCGTGAGGCGGCCGCCCGTCATTGCGGATTCGGACGACGAATAGCAGCGAATGGTACAGAAAGACATTGCCATTTACTTATATAGCATGTGAAATTCAAATAAAGTAGCTGTTTGTAATATTAGCCGGTATTTATGCGTAAAAATATTGCGTTCTGAACGTTTTTGTTAATAATGGCCGGCCTCTAATAGCAGCCGGTCTCTATTAAGCGCCGGGAGCAGAGGCTAGTTTTGCAAATAAACGCCGAGGGCCTCTATTGGAGCATATACGGTACTTGCTTTAATATTTAGGATAAGGACTATACTTTTCAGGTTTTTTTATCAAAAAAAAAATATTCGTTTTATTTTCTCCTTGGATTTGTTAATATAATCCGAGGGCAACCAAATGAGATTATTATCCTCTTAGGGAAACCTTAAATAACAATCCTCATATCTTCATCAAATCAAAAAAATTAAGTATATTAGTAAAAATTACAATAAGAAGAAAAAACATAATATTGAATTACATACAAGCTATATAAAACGGGATGAACATGATGCAGCTTTGCGCAAAGTTGTATGTGCAACTTTGCTGTTTGAGCGCTTTGCAAGCTGCTTGAGCAGAGTTGTATCCGGAGTTGTATGCAGCAAAAGCTGCAAGACCCGAGTATGCAACTCCTAAAGCTGCATGTACAACACCCAATCATAGCGCAGCTTTGGAACACGTAATGCATGACGTCACGCCCATGGGAAAACATGGCGCCCAAACAGATTGCATGTCGCTTCAAATTGACGAACAGCGATTACAGAAAGAATACCGAAATTCCGAAATTCCGAAATTTCTTCACGCAGAACTAAAGTTTATATGGAAATGCAATAATTTCATGAGGTGGAATTTTCCAGAGCGTGTGATAAACCTCGATATTTGCAAATTTCACTGCAACAAACAAAAACAACAATTGCTGCCACTTTGCCAATTTCTGAACAAAGCCCCGGGACGTCATTGTTAGGAATTCCCACGGTAATAATAGTGGCTTTTGATCAGTGCCGTAGCTAGAGGATTGGGGGCCCCGGGGCAGAGCCGGCGCTAGGAGGGCGCGCGGCCCTTGACAATCTTATTTTAACAACCAAAAAAAAAAAAGGACAAAAAGTGATTATGATTTTGTAAAAAAAAAATCCCCCTAAGTTCGGGGGCCCCTTTGCTCGGGGGCCCCGGGGCATTGCCCCGGCTGCCTCAGTGGTAGCTACGGCCCTGCTTTTGATCATTGTTCATGGTGTATCGCATTTTTGCCTTCCACTGCGAAAACAGATCGGCTAACAATAGTATCGCAATTTTTCTGTTTTGTTGGCGTTAATTACAGTTCCTGTGTTGCAGGCCAGCACCTCAATTTCCGTGACGTATTGCCAACTGACGGCATTGAAATTAGTCCTCTGCTTCGTGTGTTTTTCGCACGGCGACACCACCAAGCTGCATCGTATTCTCCCATACCGTTTTCATTTTGCAACTTTCCTGTCGTTTGCAACTTTCCTGCGTCCACCTTTTTCACAGAATTGTACAGCAAAAGCTGCATCGTGTTCACCCCGCTTAAACTAAACATTCACTTAACTATGACAAAAGCTAGCTAATGTTAAAGATAATGGTAAAATATTTCGAAACAATATCTAACAAAATTCGAACAATTCAAGTAAAAACACAAAAGTCACTTAAGCAACAAAGTTTTAAAGTTGTAATAAAAATACTATAATTCTAATCAGTAAAATAAAACTACTTTCCAAATTCATTAATATCAGTTTAAAATCAACTGATTTCAATTTAAAATCTCAAGCTTTTTTGAGATTCTGTCTAGAATTGTTAAAAATATGGAGATTAGGGATTTTTGTTTTTTGCAGTACGGTTCTTTTTTTAATACAAGTTTTTTTTTTTCTCCTGGATCAGTTTGATAGTAGATGATCTATTTCATTCATTTAGAGGACTGGAGCCTCTATCTCTGAATCTACCCTTCTTGATGATCTTACGATCTAAGTATAAAATTATAATGAATTTTTCCTTCTAATTAAAATCTTCTGTAAAGTTGTCTTATAATCGATGTTCTATTTTTTTCTTTTTTACTCGAAGTCAGTGGTTCAAGCGTTTTGAATTTAATGGACTGAAAATTCCAAAACCAACCAAAAAAAAAGCCACTTCCTGAATGATTGGCTGCTAAGTTTTGTTTTAAGCGAAATGTAATAAAAACAAATAATTAATATAACTTTGATTCTAAAATTTTTTATTTAAACCAAATTTAAATAATATTTACAAAACAATTTAGTAGAGTGAATTAATAATAAAAATTTGAAACATATTCTTAACTTCCATTAAAAATAAATTACATTGTCATTCTTTTTCCGAATTCACCACGGCTTTCAAACTATAACTGAATTCAAGATTTCCAGAAATTAATATTAATACTTATATTCTTGAGCCAATGAATTAAGTATATGCAAATCTGCTTTTTAGATGCAGATGAAATATACAAAATATATATCTAAACAATAATAAGTTCTGCATAAGTAAGTTGGAAGAAAAGAATTTCTTTGAGCTCCATTATTAAGTTAACGGAATTGTAACTTAGCGAAGGTCACATTGCTACAACACTTCATGAATTTAGCAATGGTCAATTACGAGGTATTAATGTAAATTAACGTCTCTAAATAAACAACATTACTTTTGCTTTCAAAACTGAAAGTTAATAGAGGTACAATTTAAAAACATTTAGAGGATCTGTCTTTCTGTTTTTCGCTGTTATCGATGGAAATGAGAGCAGTTTGGTGACATTTCTGATAGTTGAGTCATGGTTGAATTGCCAAGTGAAATTATTGACCTGTTTGCAGAAGAATTACGTGACAGACAATCTAATGGAAGGAATTAATGATCGGGAAAACGGCATTTAATTGATAAACAAATCACCGTTCCCTGTTTAGATGGACAACCTTTAAAATAAATTTATGGATCTATCTTTTTAAAACATGCAACTCTCTGAATTTCAGTAGATTTCAATATTCAGTTATAAATTTATGGATAAACTCAACCCTTTTGAAACTTTGGCGCTATTTTGTGCTTTCACAAATTAGAACAAAAGAATTTTTGGTTGAATACAGTTGTTAATTAGGTTTGTTGTAAATAAGCTGTTTTATAAAATTAAAAAGGGTTTACAGTAAAGTTTTCCGAAGTATATCTAGGCTTATTCAGTAATTGAAGTTCCAATCTAAAACAGATATTTATTCTAAAGAATCCATTTATTACAAAATGTTTAATTACTTAAAATAACGATACATAATCCACTAATACTCGATTACATATTGGCAAACTAAAAATTATTTTTCCAAATTTTCTTCTTTTACAATTTGGCAAACTTACATTAACTTTGATATTTATTTAATAAATTTTACATAATCAATCAATGTTCTGATGCATTTCTTTGTTGCAGTTGAAAATACTTCTCATATATTTCAAATAGGTATTTCACAGCATAGCCAGATAGTCTCTGACTATTAAACTTTTAATATTGTAAATGTTATAAATATTATCTATTATATAATCATTTTTAATTAAGTTTAAGCTTAGATACTTAAAATGAAAATTGATATCTTTAAAAACTAATTTTTTGTAATGATTTTAATTACCAAACTACATTCAGTTTAAAAAAAAGAAAAGAGCTCAAAATTAATGTGATCGATGAAAACGTTCCTAATAATACTGTTATACAAAAGTTTTATTTCCTAATCTGTAAGACAATATTAAGGCGCTATTTTTATAGATGAGAACGAATCTCAAAACAAAATTCTTCTTTTACCCTTATATTTTATTCATTCATTAAATGTAAATCTTTTAATTTTTAGGGTACAGTAGTTTCCTTTACTTAGACTTCATACTTTTTTTCCTAAAGCAAAGTAAAATAATGTAATTTTCTATTTTTTGAAATTAGTCTTTCAGTTATTCCTCGACATGTCTTATTCATTAATATGGTGTACGTAAGTGTAATTCTTTGTCATTTAAGTGGTTTGAAAAAGTCCACAATTAATCAATAACTGGTATTCCTTTTATGCGATGGAATATTCCTTGAGTTTATCTCGTAAAACATCCTATCAAAAAAAAAAACAATTTCATACAATAACTTACAAAGCAGTTGTTTTAATATCATCTTTTCCATTGACTTCTGCAGATATTTTGTGTTTACTTGCATCTTATTTTTGGCAATCCTTTCAAGTTTGTCAGTAGAAAAAATAAATAGATTTATAAATAAAATTACTATATTTTGTTCAATTTTTATTCTTCATTTAAATTTCGATATCAAAGTTGTCCTGAAATATTTATCAAAATAACAGATTTCTTCACAATCCTAATAATTACAATACTAAATTTTCAACTTTAATCAATTATTTGTGTTTCGAACAAATTTTTAGATATCCTAAAGAACTTAAGAATACATTTGTGGTGAAATTTGTGAAAGAGTATGGTTTTCTTTCTTATTTCTATACATACTTAATAGCTCCAAAGTTTGGAGAAGATATGAAAACAATTATGAAAATACATAAAACCTTCTTAGCGGTTGAGTAAGATGGAAAAAGCATGTTATCTTTCTAAGCCCGACTTGGATAAAAATATTTCCGAAAAAAACTACTTTAACTTAAATGTAAAGAAATGAAGGTTTATGGTATTTTTTTTAATCTTTCACAGTGATGCATTAAGGAGATTTCAGTCACATTTTATATTCAAAGGATTTTCAAATAGTCTACTATAGCCTTTCCGGCAGCGATAGATTTAGGCTTCAATTCTCACTACAATAATAAAGAAGTTTATAAAACGCTATCCATTTCTTTGATCACAAATATATATCTGAAATTGAAAAGAATAAATTACAAAGAATGCTAGAGAGATTTGGTTTTAAAAAAATTTCTTCAAAAGTTATATAAAGAAAAAAAATGAAAGTAGTGCTTGGCTAGGAATATTAAAACATTTTCTTATCTCGTAATTATTATATTAATACGAGAATTGATCGAAAAGTAATGGCAACAGGTTTATAATAGACAAGCTCTGATAGTTAGATATGAATTGAAAATAGCTGTTTCTCAATTCAATCACCGACCAGATGAATAACTTTCTTTCAAATCTGTGGAAGACAGTGATGCCTTTAGCTGATCAGTTTCTGTTGGTAGCTGCAATAGTCCGGTCTATTGCGCAAAGTACCTCAGCAACATCACGGAAACCTTGCCCTCGTATAGTGCATTTTGGGAAATAGTTGGGGAAATCATCAAAGTCACATGAACTCATGTCAGGGAAATAAAGTGGGTGCCTCAAGGTTTTCCAACGCCAAAAGTCCTTTCATCGGATGGGTAACATGACAAAATGTATTCTCGTGAATGAGTAGTGGTGGTTTGTCTTTAATGAAATGTGGGCGTTTTTTTCGTAAAGCAAGATGAAGATGTTTTTCAAGGAACCAAACTCCCGAACTGAAAGGCCCCTTACGAGGACAACGTCTCCTTGTTGCTGAGGTACTTCGCTCAGACCTGCCTTCTGCAGCTATCAAGAGAAAGTGATTTGTAAACGGAATCCACAGATCGGAAGAAGGTTATTCATCTGGTCGGTGATTATATTGACGGACAAGTGATGTTATAACAATATATCTAACTACCAAAACTAGTCTATAATAAATCTGTTGCCACTGTATTTCGATCAACCCTCGTATAACTATCTTTAATTAATGATGTTAACATTAAATGGAACATCTATTAGAAGTTTTGCTCTTAAATAACTGGCGAAACATTTCCACTCTCTTGTTTTTTTTTGCAGCTCGTAGAATGCTGTTTGCTTGTTAAGATTAAGAGTTAAAAATAGAAAGAGTTTCAAATCTTTTTAAGCATCGCCTGACAGATCAGAGCTTTTCCAGCTGATCAGACATGATACATCGAAATCCTAAATACTTAAAAAGATATAAAAATATTAATATCCATAAGGAAGAAGCAATACAGTTCCGAAATTACTGCGTGCTAAAGGAGTTAAGAAATGCCCCAGTTACGAATTTAGATAATTTTGAGGTTAAATTCCGTTAAATACTCCCCTCGATTAACATTATATTTAGTTTAAAATGACTGCTTTACATCTATCTATTCTTGAATGAAAATCTCCAATTTTTTGTTTGTTTTGTACATTAATTCAAAAACAGTTTATTAATGAATACTTGATATTTAAATTTCTAGAAAGTATAGATTGTCTGAAATATGAACTTCTCTTGAAACCTTGAAAATGATAGCCAACATTCTAATAATAGTCTTTTCTGTTTTGAATTCCTCAAACACATTTGACACTTTCCGTTGCAACTTAAGGTCTTCATCGGGTGAATGCAGAAACAGAATTCGCTTCATTGACATTGGGAATTCGTTTCAGGAAACTATTGGAAAAAATCGTAAGTTTTATTCTGATTGGAAATATTAAAGCCAGCAAAGTTTGAAACCAATATTCCTATTATGAATTCGTTTACTGAGAAAAGTAAATTTTCATCGGAGATCAGGAGTTGGCAGAAGATTTCGTCTCAAGAATAAATTATCGAGTATTTTCGTAGAATTCACAACAAGCGAAGGAAAATTCTTGAATTTTCAACTGAGCATTCTACCGAATTGCAATGTATCGAAATGTTATTGAAAACTTGCTGTGGAATATAAATATTTTTAAAAAGTAAAGTATTATATAGTATTCTGGAGTATCATGTATTTTTACTTAGTATGCTATTTGAGATAAATTTTGATGGTTTGATAATGATAAACATAAAAATAATTAAAACCACAAAAGGATTCGCAGAATAGAAGCTTTTGAGTTCTTTATGATTCTTAATAAATCCCGAAATATTACAAATGCAACCAGCAAACCAGGAAAAATGGAAAAAATTGTTTTCATGACAAGTGAGATTCGATGTTCAGCTATTCAATATTGATAAATGTTACAATGCACCCTAAGCAGTCCAAGTTAGAAATTTTTATCTTGATTTTAGCTGTCTTATAATACTTGAATGAATGAATTTTGATGATTTAATAGAATTTTCTAGAAAGTTGTTTGCAATGAAAACGCTGCAATGAAAAAATATTATGGATAAACAGTTGATTCACCATTAATTAAACATCTAATTGTAATGTAATCTACATATTCATATATGTATATTAATGTACATCTAAAATTTTTTTATCAAAAGTTCATTCTCTTTAAGTCAGCATTTCTGAACCTGTGGGGCGCGCCCCCCTAGGGCGTGATAAAACTAAAGGGGGGGCGCGAGTATATCGAGAAAAAAATCTTATTAAAAAACTAGGTTTGGAGGCTTTTTTTTTGGTTGAACAGATAGGATTGGAGGTTTTTTTTTTTTTTTGGTTGAACAGATTCAAAAAATTATTGTGGGGGTGGGGGGCGCAATGAGAATTGTGATTAAAAATTAGGTTGCAAGTACTAAAAGGTTGAGAAACACTGCTTTAAGTTACTTTACAGTGCTGAATTATGTGAATGTTATATGATCAACAGATATTTGCTGTTATGTAATATGATGATTCTAAACTATACATTTCTGTACACTTTTGAACAAAACACATCGCTGCACACAATGTGCTATAAAAATAACAAGAGAACTATGGCAGTCGCTTTGTAAATTGCTTATCATGGAAATGCTTGAAGCTTCACCATAATGAATATCCTCTCAATCGTTCATCGCACATTAAATCTCGCATTAATATGTCTACATAGGCTTACAAAAGCTATCTATGAACATATTGTGGGGTGTTTTTAACTGGTAAAAATCGTAGTGTCTAAATAAGT
>JAFIDM010002131.1:36736140-36758970 GCA_023159025.1 Thereuonema tuberculata
AAAATAACGATAAAACTATACAATAAATATAAAAGTCACTACAATATTGACCTCGAAAGTGCACTAGATGACCCTTCGAACAGTGGCGGGAACTTCAAAGATTTGGCAACCATTGACTAATGAGATAAAGGCTAGTTGTGAAATAAATCGCACGCAGTTTTAACCCTGTGGCAGTGCGATGGTTATGGCACCAATGGAAACGCGATGATGGTCACACACTGACATGGCTCTGCTCAGTCAAACTGCCCCAACAGCTTCTATGTAGAGATTCCAGGGAGATTCTGTAATATTGAAAACCATTTCTACACTTCTTGCAGGACAGGATTTCTTACCTATAATTCTTGAAAATATCTGCATTAATCATCGTACATCATAGGAGACTGTGTTTTCGTTCCCAAGAGGATTTAGTGGCAATCTATTCACTATAGAAGACTAAATCTCATTGATACGGTCAATATAAAGAATCAGGATATTTTTATTATATGATACCACGTTATTACATGTGGATTGAAGATCTGTAAAAGCGTAATTATGAAATGCACTAGCAATTAAGTGGTTAGGAGTTATTTAACCAAACTATAAAAGCTAAAGAAATGATCATGGCAACTTAATTCTCTCAAAAGAAGCAAAACATGTGCAGAAAAGTATTGTATTACTACATAGTGATTATTATCCCTTCGGAATTCAGATCAGTCCATACGTGCAACAGAAATTTCCCATTTTATTCTTTATTTATTTGTGATGTATTGAAAAACAGCCATCAAAAATTAACTTATAAATATTTGAATAATTAAATACCCTACGTTTCTTATCTACTTTGAAATGTCTTATACGTAGACAACATTGCAGTAAAATTATAATACTTAACTTTTTTGTTACAGAGAGTTGACTTGTTATCTTTAAAGTTTGTAATTGTAATTCTAATTTTTTATTGTAATTTTTGAAAAGAAAAGAAATTGAATACCTCAGTTAGTTAAACAATATCATTTTTTTGTGAATAATGGAGTAATTTAAGGTTCCAATTTCTAAAGTTTTTGTGATTTTATATTGTTTGAAAGCGTTATTATAAATTTGTTTAATTTTTATTATTCTGTAATTTAACGCTAGTTAATGTTAGATTATTGTATACGCCAAGATTATTAGTAATGTAATTCTCAACACAGGCATGAGATATGTGCTGATGACAGAAATATCGTCTCTGTGGTGAGAAATGTGTTAAAAAGAAAAGATGTCGTCGTGTAAAATATCGATATCTGTAATGGTTTCCCAAGTATATGTGTCATGTAAAAGTTAGTACGAAATATTATTAACTGAGGGATTAAAAGAGCTTTACATGAAGAAATTATATCCATTTAAGTTGAAAAGTTTTAGTGAACTTTTAAGAACTACAATTCAGCTACCGGGTAAGCAAACAAGATTTATTTATTTTCTAGTGATAAAATAGTGATACAATTATATAGACTTCAAATTTAGATATTAATTAACTCAACATCTTGCTTAAAGTGTTCGTTACAACTTAATGCAGAATATGTGTTATTTCGTCTTCTACGTATTCTTAGTAATTACAAGAACTATCTGCGCAAATATAAAACATCTTTAATTATTGCAGTAAATAAAATCGTAATGATGTTTAATCAAAACTTTTGTCTTTTCGTCACAGTTTTCACCCTCTGCTACTTTTAAAAAAATATTTGTAAATAATAATACAAAATAAATAATAGACTGACAATCAGGGATTGTCAATTTCCTAAAACCAGTGATTTCTCCAGAAGGTATTTTGCTCCCATTGTTGATGGAAGTGAAAAATCAACACCTTGGTTAGAAAGCGAGATTAATGTTGCTGGATCTTGCAGTATATTATCTTTTTATTGTCTATTTATCTTTGTTCCATTTGGATAAAAATATAAAGCTGTTCCAGTTAAAAGTACAATTTTACTTTAAATATTTGTTACTTTAAATATTAAAAACCATGTGAAATTTAGGAATAGAAGATCGAATCTGAAATATATGATTCTAAAAATTCCAAATACAGACAGACTATTGATATTGTGTAATCTTTTTACTCTTAGTTGAAAAAGAGTTAGTTGTAAGTATTCCACTAGAGGCTACTATGTGGTCGCTGGATGTAAGGCTCCCGCCGTTCCGTGATCAAAGAAATAAATAAATGTCAGATGGTCAGCCCAACGCCCACCAGTCTTGGACAGAAACCTTGTGTACCTATTAGACACAAGATTGCAGGACAGAGAACCAGAGAAAAATTCCCGACCATTGCAAGAGCTCGAACACTGCTCCTTCAATGTGCAGTCAAGAATCTTACTACTTGAGCTACCGGGCTAACAATCTTTTTTTACTCTAGTACATTTTAAATGTCTTGAGATCAATAAAGCAAAGTACCCTTACTCCTTAACAGCATTCCATCAATGATTCATGCTTTGTTTTGTTCTATTACTTTTGAAAAACAGTGAAATTACTGAGTCGTGGAGACTTGCTCTGTTTAATTGAAAGTTGTATTTTAATCTTAAAACAAAGGAATAAAATATGCCTTTGATCAAATCTAGATACTTTGATCAAAATTCTTCAGTAATTTTATTCTGAAGTGAACGACCGACATCATCGGCATCCTCCTTTGATACTTAATCATAATTCCTCATTTTGTAAAAGAATGGGATTCATCTATCTCCTTTTTTTTTGTGGGTCTTGCCAAATCAGTTAAAACGTGGAAAGGACATTAAAAGCGTTTTCTCTTTATGATTCTGAACTCTGCCAAATTTTGTGGTTTTAAAAAATTGATGGAATGCTTTAAGAAATAAAGTTTCTTTTGCTCTCTTTTTTGTTTATGAGAATTCAGTATTTCACTTTTAATAAACTATTGCCTTGAATTTTATAAAATTCTGATTCATAGAATTAAAAAAAAAAAACACTTTTTCTAAAAAGAAAAGAAACCTTTAATATTCTCATTCTTTACTTCTTTTAAATATTAATATTACATTAAATATCTTATTCGAATTGAATCATTCAATGAAAGAAAGTTTGTTGCAATTATAATTTATTATAATTTATAAGTTAATAATTTATAAGGAATATATTAAAGGTAGAGTATATAATTAACATTTATTTTTAAAAATACGGAGAAAAATCTAGAAATTGCTTTCATTTAATTTTTACGGAATTCAATTTCAGATATTTGAATTATGAATAACTGAAAACTGGAATTGTTGCGACAGTCGTAATTCAGTTAATTAAATTTAAACGATTAACGTTATTTACTACAAAAATTAATTAGCGAGCATTTAAATAAATAAAATGATTAAAGCTGCACTTAAGAGAAGCACTCCTGATTAGGAACAGATATTAAAAATAAAGTTATCTTTATCTTTTGAGTTATTCATTATCTGTAAGTTTAATATTATTCTAAACATTCTTATATCTTTCCTGTATTTTCCTTTACTTATGAGCTGCCTATTCAAAGTGATGCTTCTTTTAAAACAGTATAATTAACACAACCATTATTTATTATGGGAAAATCTACTTCTAAATTCATGTTGAAAACTCCTACAGTTACATAATTTGAAGTATTGTCTGCTAAAGTCCATTTGCATTTTAATGGTATAAAAAAAAAGTTATCAATTTCGAAAATAAAATTAAAAAAAAAGTATAAAATTCAGAAAGATTTAACAAAGACCAAAGGTATTCAATTAGTCACAATTATCTGAACATTAATGGTAAATTTTCCAGTGTCATTTTATTTAATTTAAAGATGTTTTACCTATGTACTATAAAATAATGGATAATGTAATTATGTGATACGGATCAAAAGCTGCCGTTTTCCAGTCGAATCTAATAGAATTTCAACATTATGCCAAATTCTCTTGATTTCTGAAATTTATGGCTCAAAACTTCTCTATCTATTGTTTTGCTTCCTCTTACAAAATGTCCAGCTCAGATTCAGCTTTTTGTTTATTTTCTGAAATAATTCCCAATACCTTGTTGGCTCTCTGTTTCGTTTGCCCTCTGGTCTTGTTGTTCTGAAATATAAATTTTCGTAATCCTTCGCAGAGCAGGAATCAGTGACTTATTTTGTTCCTTTTCTTTGTTTCTTATGTAAAATTCATCATAAACACTGATTACCTGTATTTCTTTGCAAGTTTAAGTATGTTACTGTTGCTCTTTCTCGAATTACAGTTTTCCTCTTATAAAATTGCATGCTGAATTTATGATTTTATAATTTTCAATTCTATTTACTTAGAATAATGTAGAAACTTTTTGCTTAAACTATATTTTTTTATATTTTAACCCTTCTATTATTGGTCTAATTTTTTTTCTGAAACGAAGTGTCCTCAACTATTAGATAAACAAGCTTTATTATTTAAAAAAAATCACGAAAACTGCGAAAATACTTTAATTTACTTGTAATGCAAACCAGATATCGAAACGCGTTTTTTTTTCTTCCTAGACAAAACGAAGGACATTTTGTTCTTACATGGTCATTCCGTAACTACTTTTTTTTCTTTATGAACTACTTATTCTCTGAGTTCCATCTGTCTGCCGAACCAAATCGAAATCAAATGTCTCATTTAGAAGAGTGTGGCAATTACTATTTGAATGGAACTAATATGTTTGGTAGATCATGGTTTCCAATAACGATTTCTCAACCGCGAGCCCAATCTTCGATTTTCCTTTTTAAACCAACGGCTCTCTTACCTTCATCTGCTGTCAAATATAATTTAAACCCGATGTTCTATCTTATTTTTCTTTTTTTAAGACAGTAGGCTTCATTTTCTATTTTTGATTAAGCTGATCAGTCCGTTTTTGGTGATCATTCTTTAAAGACATAACCTACTTCTGGATAATTGTGAACTCGGTTTTGGTGATGTTTGTGCAACAAGAGAGATTTTGGAAGAGGGTGATTTAAGAAAATCGAAAATCAGTTGCGCTATTGAAGAATGATCTTCAGTTTTTCAAGCCCATTAAGTCAGGGGTTTTCGATGATTAGTCCTTAAGGACTCCTTTCTTATAGTTACTTGTATGAAATAATATTGAAATCAAATAGATTATTTAAGAGACAATTTTTGTAGCTATACCACTCGGGTATAAGGAATTTTCGCTTGATATTCTCGCTTTCCTCAATTTACTTAGAATATCATATAAATTTCAATGAGACAATTTTCAATTTTTAACTTTTTGTAGCATATCTGTTCAACCTAAAACATATAGTCTTTTATTACTAAACAATTACAGTGTTTTATATGTTTACATGTATTTTCTAACAACATTAACAAATCAGAATTTAAGCAGAAAGGCTTTGACTAATTTTAAGAAAAAGTAATTTAAAGATAAGAAAATTATTAATACTATCTTATTTCGGTTTAGTTTCTGAAGATTTTAAAATTCTTTAAGGAAATTTGGTTTTAGCATAATTTACAAACATGTAAATAAATTTAAAACTTCTTAAAATGCCATAAATCCATAAATCTTCATATATTCTTTAATACTACTTAACAACATAGCATGTTGAGATGTCAAAAATATAGTCGACGCACCTATCTAAGACAAAGATGGTTTAATAACGAAATTAAAATGACTAGAGTTTCGAATACAAGAACTGGGTATTTTTTCTCAAGTGAATGTTACATGTAACTCAACACAATACAAAGAACCTACTCCCATGATGTTTGAGGGAAATTTCCTACAATTCTTAAAAGAGATCTGAAGTAAGAACTGGAGCACCATTATTAATCTATCTTTGTCTTAGATTGGTGCGTCGGCTACATTTTTGACATCTCAGCTATAATCAGCGCACGTAAAAATGGAATTTTAATATAACACGATGTTAAGTAGTATTAAACAATGTGTGAAGATTTATGGATTTATGGCATTTTAAGAAGTTTTAAATTGTTTCTCTAGGAGATCAGGTGATGCAAATATAGATATTTCAAGAATTTGACGGATTTAATGAAGTCTCCAACATTAAGAAGAGGTTTAGTGAATGTATAAGTAACATGAGTATCGTATCTTCGAGCTTTCAAAGATAGAGTGAGAAAAGGGGAGGAATGAAGAAATATAAGATCTAATGAAAGAAAAAGAAGAGTTTTTAATAGAAGTTGGATCTAAATTTTGAAGACTTTATTAAAATGAGAATATTATCAAAAAGAATATTAGAATATTAGAAAAAAGGACATTTGAATGATTTATATTGAGAATTGATTTTATTTAGAAAAAATAATTTTAAATTTGTAATTTGAACTTTTTAAATTGAATCTGATTGAGTCCACGTTCCTTGATTGTTAGATTCTTGGATTGTTAGAGAGATCTATTTCTCTATTCCTTAAAATTTTGTAAAAGGCCCGATGAAGTCTTATAATCAAGACTAAATATTGCCAATAGGTGGGTGATGTTGTTAAGTAGTATTAAAGAATATGTGAAAATTTATGTAAATAAATTATTACATAAGTTATCGCACACTAAAGGTAAGATTACTAGATTGCACAATTTAGGTTATTTATCATTTAGAATGTTGAATATGCAAAAAAATACGGTATTGCCATATCCCAAGAACCACTTTTTAAAACTTGTAAAACAATATAAACTGAACACATAGGCCAAAAAATATAATTTTACTAAATAATACAGATCATGTTTGTAATTGGAAAGAAGTCAATGATCTCAACAGAATTAACAAATCTATATTAATAAAAAAAAGGTGTGCGGGATAAAAAAAATTCTTAAAATAATGAATTGTGTTTAAGATATTTTTTATTAGTGAAATAGTTCAGCCAAATTTAAAAAAAAAATTAAAATTGTGTTTTAAAAAATTGTTTCAGATTATTTTTTTTACGTGCTATCAATTAATCATAATAAAAAACGTTTTCATTAAAGGCCTTCTAAGTATCATGCAGATTCATTGGATGCTATCGTTTTCAAAAATAATTTTCTTTAAGCATTTTTTATCGAAATAAATTTTTGTTAATTCTCTTAAAATCCATTTCTAAAAAAAAATGTTCTTTGTTTATAAATATTCACTGAAATTCTAAAATGTTTCAGTGTCAAAGTCCCCATTCTCTAAAGTAGTTTCATTTTAATCGTGTTTTCAAGACTTCTCAAAGCAAAAATAAACAGAAATGATCAGGCCGCAACGAAAATCGCGTCTCGTGTAAAAAAGCTCCATTGAAATCTATAGAACAATGGTGGTCGCGCGGCCAGCTTGGCCGCTTGAAAAATCGCCTCATGTCGCGACCATAATAACTGACCGCGCGGCCAGAAGCGACCAAGCGGCCACATGTGAAAGGCTCCACTGAAATCTATACAAAGACGTAATCGCGGGGCCATGGTCGCTACGTGTGAAAAGGGTCTTAAAAGTGATTTTTTTTTTTAAGTTGTTTCTTTGGAAATATCAGATGCTTCTGTATTACTGCTACTTATTTCTAGTTACTTTAGTATTAAGCAAATAGCAATTGCCGTTAGTGAAAGAAAACATTGCAGTGGAGTACACACTGTTTACATCAAGTTTATAGTTGAATTTTGTTGGAAGAAAGGCAAAGAGACAATTTATCTTAATCTGTATAATTTAAAGAAAAGAGACGCTAAGAAATTCAGCTAAATCTATTATACTCCAGATAAACTAGAACTAAACTTTTTCACTGATCCGGGCATAAAGAATTCTGTTAGAAACAAGAGAGAAATTATACTGAGAACTCCATTGTTCAAGAAAGATGTAATATTTTGGCCAAAATTGAAACAAGTTTGGACAGGAAACGAATGATAAAGAATGAACAGTGCACTTGTTACGGGTCACTGAATCAATCGATCATAAACGAAGGCATTCGGTGCTTACTCAAAGGTCAGTTGGTAGCTGTAAACGACAAAGTCAGATGACCATATTGACAAACACTGGCAGCAGCCCAAACAACGCCAAAAGAGCTTTTGGAGAAGCAGGGAAATTCCACTGGATTTCAACGCGAGAAAGCTATTTCCTTCAAAAGTTTGTTCAGAATATTGTTGTTGTTGTCACGAACCAAAACGCTCTTACATTTTTTTTGAACGCGACTAATTAAAAGTAAACTACATAATGAGATGCAAACAAACCTAAAAAAGTGAAAACATGTTTTTGCCTTTAAGGGAAATTACTAGTGATAAGTTTCAGCATTCCAAAAAATCTCATTAATTTTAATTTATATGCAAATTTGATCGAAATGAAAATGAATCGATGGAAACCTGATTTTTTTTTTTCACGAAGTTCCTAGTAAAAAAAGTTTACGAGCACGAATATAGAAATATTAGACTTAAGGCAATTTCTGATTTTTGTTTTGTAATATTGCTAGCTAGGAAAAAACAGCTTATTTGTAAAGTTTATATATAGGTCAGATGTATAGGCTCACTTTTAAAATTTTTGATGCCTCTTTTAGAGGAAGTCAAATCTGATTCCTTTTATCGCTATCTTAACTTAATTACAACATAAAATTGACTAATCGAAACTAATATAATTTTTATCTGCTCTACGAATACTGAAAGGAAAGAAAAATAAACATTTTCTTGAAAATAATATAAAACAAAAACTAATAATTATATTAGCTAATTTCAAAAAGAAAAGAAATTAAACTATATTTATATTCTAGCTTTAATGTTACAAATTTGTTAAAATGCAGCTTACAGTAAGTAAATATCATTTCTTTAATCGTAACTATTATTCCTGTTACGAACTTCAATTAAGAAGATGCACCATAGTTTTTTTTTTCAAGAATTAAATTTTATATTAGTTTACTTTGCTATTTAAAAGACAACATTCGCTCAAAAACAGTTTTCTAAACTTTGAAAAAAAATTGTTTTTGGCAACGAAATCAAGTGAATGATATTTACATATAAATTTTTCGGCGATTTGGATGGGTTTGAGATCGTGAGACTCTTTTGCTGTATTTCCCTAATTATCCCAACGAATGGCCTAATGTCAGAACTTGAAAGTTAATCCGATAGAAAAGGAATCTAAGCTGTTTTATTTTTTTATTGTTTTTGTTTTGTGTTGGATGCCACAAACGGGAACCTGGTACTATCCATAATCTTTCGCACAGTCTGAAACTAACGTCGTGGGTAAATCTAGTTGATGAGTCGTAATAAGGATGAAACAGATGTTCCGGATTCCCATCGATAATGGCTCAGTCTGCAAAAGGCATTCTTATGTGTTCAAGATTATGGTTTTGGTATTTGGTTTAGGAAATGTTGCATGTTGATAGTTGGTTTTGTAAAGAGAAGTCAGTTCGTGATTTTCGAAAAAATGATAAACGATAAAAGTATATTAACACTGCACATATTTCACATTTATTCGAGTCTGAAGATACATCTAAGAAGTTTAGCCAGCGTTTTATTTTTTCATTTGAATAGATAAATTATTTAGCTTAAAATATGCACGAAATTACTTCATTTTGAATTATTTCAGTATTTGGACTGAATTCAATGTAAGAGAGTTGAATTGGAGGGAAAAAAAATATAAGAAATCCTAAATGACTAGCAGAAGATAAATGCCTTTTTTTTTATTGTTAAAATCGAATCTTATACAAAATTTCTTACAGCTGATTGCTTAATTCATTCATTGTGAATGGAAATAATCTTAAATAAATTAAATGAATACTCTAAATAAATTCACTGTGAATTCTTATTTTCATCTACGTTTTTAGTTAGAAAGTTTTTATTATATCATCTCTTTTCCAAAGGGCTTTAACGAAATCTGTTTCAAACAGCAATTTAATAAACAAGAATCTTTCTACTTAACGTAACAGTAGCGCATCAACTGTTATTTCCAGAGACTTGACAGACCAGAAGCTTTTGCTTTCTACGACCAATTGTATTTGACACTGGAGTTGGCCTCGGTGATTCTTTACTCCGATGACATCCTGATGATATTAGAACGTCACCGAAGGCGACATTCCGGGTCAAAAACTACAAAAGCATAAGATAACGGACAGATATTGTTGTTGTCAAGTCTTTCAACTGCACATCTTTCGTGAATACAAAATCGTTGCATCAATGGATTCTCTTGTAAGTAATTTCCAAACTTAACATCGTTAGGACATGTACGCGAATTAATCTAATATGTTAATAAAATAAACATTTGCTTTATTAATTTGCTACATAAAAAGTAAGCATACAATATAAAAATTAAGAACTTCAGAGTTCATTGTAATGAAGAAGTGTTAAATAAGAACTGATTTATTAAATTAAAACACAGATACGAAAATAAAGACTAAAACTTGGATTAATTATTACAGTTGTATTTAGAATTATGACTATTTCACAAAAGCTGATGAAAGCTACTGTAATTTTGGCTGAAACCTGTCGCCCATGTTTTAATTTATTATATCAGTTTTTTTTATCCTATTTAAGTCCTGTACGCTTCTTTATTAAAACAAATTAAGATGCATGTTGGAATTTTAGATTAAGTTCAGAGTTAAGAAATAAGTAAGAAATAAATAATTATAAGTCTACTTATTAAATATCTAAAATCTCAAATTAAAATTTCATCTAAAATATATATAAATAACTTATATAAAAAATCCTATTTGATGAAAGTTTTATTGTATGTAATAAATACTGAATGAAACAAATATTGTAAGCAGGCCTATATGTCTGTTGAATTATAAAATGTTATTATGATGAAAGATAATTTATTAAATAAATATAAAAAAAATAAATTAACTTAAAAAATTGATAATTCTTTTCATTTTATAATAGGCTTGTTAAAGATTGACAGAATATTATAAGAGAAACAGAATATTCTTCTAAAAACCTTTTTTATGAAAAAAAAAATAGTTGACATTGTGTATTTTTCTGATTCTGATATTTAACTTAATATTTTCATAACTTTTTTGTCTGTGCATCAATACTAATTAAATAACTGGATTAAAATGCTCATTAAGAGGTTTTAAGGAAAATCGCTGAATCACAGCATTAGATAATGATTTGCCCTGAAGATTGATATCCCTTAAATAATAAATTGCAAATTATTAGCTCAAATATAATGAACAAAATAAGAAATAATAGACTAAAAAGCTTTGATTAGTTGTAAAAGATTTCTTAAAATTAAATATTTTAATAAACAAGCAGAAAATATGAATATACTTGATTAATCAAGCTTAACAGGAAAATAGTTGTTATTAGAATTAGCCTGATTATATTAATTCATTACAACTAAGAGAATTTTTTTATTTTTGTATGAACTCTTATAGCTGCTCGTACAAATAAACATTTACAACTAAATAAAAACTGTAAATAAATATTTATTCAGTGACCTGACAGATCGGAAGTCTCAAGAGTCTCGCTGGAGTTGCGAATCCTATTGCTACTACCATCTTCTTCCGCAAGAGTTAAGCATAAAGTTTAAATAATTTTTGTTTATGTTTTACAAATCAACTGTATATAAACTGAGTTTTGTATTAACTTTGCTATGATTTCTTGATTTTATTCTTTTCCTTTTCCACGTTTTATGAAAAGTTTTGTTTGTTGTGTTTTGCTAAATCCCCGAATTCATGAGGGAATCTCTGTCCCAGATGGGGTTTTAATTCACCAACTCAAGGGAAAGCAACAACATTAAAGGGCTTTTAACTAATTGTGGTATAGTTCCCAAAGTCATTTAAGAAATGTTGATTCACAAAGAAATTAGCACTCAAAAGCCAAACAAGAATTTATCTAGGGAATTCTTACAAGTTATTAGAAAATGCTTCCACAAATTCCCTGAAATGAATCAATTGATTAACGTGAACTCCAATAATTATAATGAAGTTCACGAAGGAAGTTTGAAAACTGCGAAACTTTTGTTTTCCTTAATTTTAAGGCAACAAAGGTGTTGATAAAATAAATATTAAAAATAATAAACAAAATCGATTAAATAACAAGACCACTTTTACTTAATTTTATATTCCAAAACATTTGAGGAAATAAAACTTATTGATACAGAATCGACTCCCTTTAATGCCCATAGCCAAACTAATAAAAATCTAGTGATGAAAATTGATACACAGAACAAAATTAGTGTAAAAAACATGAAAAAAAAATATTTTCTAAAAAAAAGTAATTTGAGTATATGTATTGGAATGTTCAATATATTGGACATTGGTCATTCACGGAATGAAATCATGTATTTTTATGAAAGTCACTAAAGCAATTTTTTGTATTAGTTCCAATACACAAATGAACTTTGTACTTCACACACATAAATTTCGTCTTTCTTTTGCAACCCTGAGCTTTACAGCGCTGTCCATGGACAACAGAGCCTCTGCTTGGCTAATGATTTTCACAATTAAATGTGGAACAGACTCTGCACGCTCTGTTTGTTTCCCGCTTTACCCCGAAAGCGGAAGCCTGCACCACTATGGTATCCCACACTAAGCCGACGGCATCCGAACGAAGACGCAATGTCTCTACACCTGTCATCCCCGTCTATCATCCCACCGCCCAGGTCTACCCAGCCGGTTATCAACGCACTTAGGCCTACACACCGTGTTAGATCTACTATGCCGCTGCCTAAAAAGTTATGCAAACTACAAATTATTCAGTAATTTTAACAAATAAAATTTGAAACCGAGATTGCTTTCTCTTAACAAACCATACCGTTATGGACCAATGTCCAATATTTTGGACATTTCGCTAATGATCTGTAATATGGCTGTCAAATACATTTAAGCACTAAAATTTTTCGTTATATTGTATTATAACTTTAGATATTCTATTTCAAATACAACATGTATTTGTTATTTTAAATTTTGCCTAAGATTGCAAATTTACTTTTAAAAAAAAGATACTCATGCGTTTCTGATTTTGTAGGGAGACGCCATTGTTTAAAGTAATCTTATACAATCTCACTAAGAATGCAACACCATGCAGTAGATGAGGTCATAACAGCGATTCAAATAGTGGACATTGATCCTTTAATCATTTCTCTAGGTGCAGTAGTTATTGAGAAAATTTTTTTTAAAAAATGTTCAAAATATTGGACATTGGGCTGTAAAGGGATAACAGAAAAAAACCACATCTTTTAAGATAAAAATTGTCGATCCAACATCAATCCATAATCATTCATTCATAGTTCTCTGCCAAGGGCAGGTCCTTCACTGCAAACCCAGCATTCTCCAATCTTTCCTATTTTCTGCCTTCCTCTTCGTCTCCACATAAGATCCATTTACCATAATGTTGTCGATCATCTTAAATCTTCTTCTGCCTCGAACTTTTTTATCGTTCACCATTCCTTCCAGTGCATCCTTCAGTGCATCCTTAGGGAGTTTCTTCTCAGCCAGTGACCCAACCAGTTTCTTTTTCTCTTCCTGATCAGTTTCAGCATTATTCTTTCTTCACCCACTCTTTCTAGCACAGCTTCATTTCTTATTTTGTCTGTCCATTTCACATGCTCCATTCTTCTCCATATCCACATTTCAAATGCTTCTAGTCGTTTCTCTTCACTGCGTCGTAATGTCCATGTTTCTGCCCCATATAATGCCACACTCCACACAAAGCACTTCACTAGTCTCTTCCTTAGTTCTTTTTCCAGAGGTCCGCAGAAGATGCTCCTTTTCCTATTAAAAGCCTCCTTTGCTATTGCTATCCTCCTCTTGACTTCTTAGCAGCAGCTCATATCACCACTTATAGTACACCCTAAGTATTTAAAGTTGTTCACTTGTTCCAATGTCTCATTCCGAATACTTATGTTTATCTTCTTTGTCTTTCTTCCGATAACCATAGTCTTTGTCTTATTTACATTTATCTTCATTCTATATTTTTCACAGCTGTCATTCAGCTGCAGTAGCATATCCCTTAGTATCATCTCCTCTTCTGCTAACAATGCCATATCATCAGCAAATCATATGCACTTTATTCTTCTTCCTCCTACTATCACCCCTCCCATGTTCTGAAAACAATTCTTCACTAGCTCCTCCAAGTAGATGTTGAACAGCGTAGGTGATAGAGGGCATCCTTGTCGCACCCCTCTCCCTATTCCCCTTCCCTCTGACAATTTTTCTCCTATTCTGACTTTGACTCGTTGTTTCCATAAGTTTATTCCAATCCACTCTGTCCAAAGCCTTTTCCAGGTCCACAAATACTGCATATACGTGTTTATTTTTTTCTAGATATCTTTCGCCGATTGTTCGCAGCAGTCGAATTGCATCTCTCGCACCTTTTCCTTTCCTAAAACCAAATTGCTCCTCTTCCAACTCTCCTTCCACCTTAGAATATAAACGTCTGTTCAGTATTCGCAGAAGAATCTTCGCTGAGTGCGATATAAGGCTGATAGTCCTGAACTCATTGCACTTCTTGGCATTATTTTTCTTCGGTATTGGCAGCAATACTGTTTCCATGAAATCATCAGGCCATTCACCTTTCTCATATATTTCATTGCGTAATGATAGTATTTGCTTCTTGTCTTCACCCAAGCATTTTAGTAACTCAATGTGTATTCTATCAACTCCTGTTGCTTTCCCATTCTTCATTTCCCTAATCGCTAGCTCAACTTCTTCCCTTAGAATACAACATCCTTTTTCGTCTTCTGATACAGCTGTTTCATCTTCTATAGCTAAGTAATCTGGATGATTCCCTGTCTCATACAATTCGTCTACATACTTCTTCCATCTGTTCAAAATTCCTTGTTGTCGGTTATTTCATTGCCGATTTCGTCTTCTATCAACCACATGGATTTCTTATTCTTATTTGTGAAATCCAAACATTTTACTTCACGGTACATTAAATCATATCTTCCTTTTCTCTCTAGATCCTCTACTTCTTCACATTTCTGTTTCATCCAGTCTTCCTTCGCCTTATCAGTTACTCTTCTTAGTTCGTTGTTTAGTTTCTTGTAATTTCTTTTACCTTCTTCTGTGTTGATGTTTTTCCATTTTCTCCTTTCCTCCATCTTCTCCAACATTTTCTCTGTGATCCAAGGTTTCTTATTACTCTTACCTTCTCTGTATCCTATTGTTTCTTCTGCTGTTTCCTGTATACAGCTTTTTAGATGAGTCCAGTATTCATTACTATTTTCTGGTGCGGATTCTAAATTAGAGGCTTTCTTTTGAAAATGTTCTTCAAATTTTCTTTTTTCCTCTTCGTTCATAAGTTTTTCTATATCAAATTTCTTCGTCACTTGCCTTCCTCTTATCTTTTTCAGACGAATATCAACTTCGCCTATCAGTAGGACATGATCTGAATTAATATCCGCTCCTGGTAGAGTCTTTGCATTTTTTAAGCAATTTCGGTATCTTTCCTGTACGAGTATATAGTCCATCTGATATCTACTGTCATCCCTTGGGCATGTCCACGTGTATCGTCTTCTTTATGCTGTTGGAATAACGTATTTCCAACAATCATTTCATTCCGTTTACAGAAATTTACCAAAGATTCTCCTCTGTCATTTCTTTTTCCCAGTCCAAATTTTCCAACCGTTTTTCCATCTTGTCCTTCTACTACTACTGCGTTCCAGTCGCCCATTAGGATTACACATGCACCCTTCTTCTCTTTGTCAACTATTTCTTCTATCTTCTCGTAGTTTTCTTCCACTTTCTCATCTTCTAATCCACTATGTGGCATGTAAATTTGCACTAGCACTAAGTCCAATTTTTTCCCTTGTAGTCTCACCATTATCATCCGGTCATCTACATAACGCACTGATATCACTTTATCTTTCACACATGGTCCCAACACCATGACTTCCTTTACATTCACCATTTGAATAAAACAATCTAAATTCATCACTCACCAACTCACCACTATTTCTCCACCTCACTTCTGATATTCCCATCACATCCACTCTATTTCTTCTCATTTCTTCTTTCAAGTTTTCCAACTTCCCCGCTTGAAGAAGAGTTCTCACATTCCTTGATCCAATCCTCCATCTTCTTTTCTTCTGTCGGTTGAATTGCGTCATAATGTAACCTTCCTCAGTATCCCCCTCCCGGACATCCGAATGGGGGGATAGTTTACGTCCGGAATTTTTTGCCGAGGAAAGATTCATCATGCCATGTTTGCAGTTTTTCTTGGGAAAAGTAAATGCGGTAGCTTCCCGTTGCTTTCCGCACACCACTCTCTCTTTCGCATCTTAAAAGATCCCAGGGGGCCCCGCGTGGAGGTGAGGAAAGTGGATTTGACCAATTAGGCCCTCCGGACTTCACCGAAATTCACCGCAAGAGTTAAATATCAGTTCCATCAGGGTTTGTGATCCGATCAGAAACCGGGAAATCCTAATTAGCCTTTGCCCCCCAATCCATTATCAATAATTAAATATAAAATCGCCAAAAAAATGAAGTTTGCTTCACTTTATTTCTTGATGATATTCGGTTTTCTACTCTATGATTTAGAAGAAATTATTTATAATTATGGTGTTATTCTTAAATTTCTTAAGACATCGAAATAAACAAAGCACAAGTGGTAAATTCTAATAATTTGTTTTAAAGTGTATAATGAAGTTCATAAAATGTAGTTTAAGTGGCAAGTCGCATCGTTGTGTGTGATTTTAAGGTTAGTTTCAAATGTTGATTCAAAAATATTTGTCATAACGTCCTAATTTCGGATAGTCAATGGCGCCTAATTTCGGATATCCGTTTGCTACAGAAAGCACCCCCAAAGGCTGAAGTTCGTGTAGAAGAAATAACGGTAGACAGCAACATAGAACCTCTTGTATCCGAAAATGTTATCTCTAGCTCACAATACTCAACCAACCCAGTAGACCTACAGAAACAGTCGACCGCATCTCCGGATGCAGACACATCTGTGTCTAAATTTGTAAAATCCACTGATATAAGTCCTCTGCCTGCCCTCAAGAATCATAAAAATGTTGATTGTGAGAATGCAGCGAAAAAACAAAAAGGAGGTAAAAAGGGTAAAGCATTTTTGGTCACTGGGTCTCCAGTATCCGAAATTAAGACCCCATTTGCTTCACAAAAAAAACAGCAATGTTTTGCAAAAAAAATAATTAAACTATCTATTTTTTGTAATGGATATTTACCAGTTCGGGATCTAAAATTATGTTTTTTATAGAAGAAAACAAAGTAAAATTCTTAACCAAAACTTCAATATTTTAAATTATTTAGATTAAAAACAAAATGGTATCCGAAATATGGTCACCTTCCTCTACAGTATTTCTGCGGTGCCGTATACATTATCATAATAAAATTTTTAGGAAGAGAAACATTGAAAGAAGATAAAGGTAAGGGTGGATGCAAAAATGAAGCCATACACCTGAATATGTGAGAAATGATTTATACAGAAATAAATAAATATACACGACGCACATAGGGGTATTTGACTAATCTAGCGGGACAAAATTATTTATCGTTCTCAATCGTTTGGAAATTAATCGGTTACTCATTTTTTTATATCTATTTTGTATCTGCTTGAAATGCATTCAAGACAAGGGCGAATATAAAAACGGGGGGGGGGGGGGGAAAGGGCCCCCTCCTTCGAAATAATGAATATAAAGAAAAAAAAATAGGTAAAAGCAAAAGCAAAGGGGAAAGAAAAACATAGTTCTTTTAAGTAAAATTTATTTAATAATTACACCTGTGAAATATATATCTACTAATTCAATAAAAAATAAATAACTATCATAATTATATTTTAAAACTAAGAAATATAAATATTAAATGATAAAACAGTCTTAACTTTCTTCACACATTAACATTTCTAATGTTTCCTTCATAAAAGAATTTCGTTTTTTCTTAATAATTATTCGCCTTGATGCAAGCAGGGAATCTGATGATATTTCTTAATAATTATTCGCCTTGATGCAAGCAGGGAATCTGATGATAACAACAGCCTATTTAAAATACACTAGAGTCCCGATTATCCGAGTTAATGTGGACCAAGACTAACTCGGATAACCGAAAAACTCGGATAAACCGAAAATTGTAAATAAAATAAATCGTCTAGATTTAAATGTATTTTAACAAATACAAAAGTTATACAGATACATCACATACAATTCACATTGAAAGAGTTCTTTTACTTAAAAAAATCCTTAATTATTTTTTGTTTTACGTTACTTTGGCGTTTTTCTGTAGCAATGTTTCGGCATTTTTTTAAGGATAACCAAGGATTGTTGGTGTCGAAACCATTCCCCGATTCCGGGTAGGGGTCATATGTCACACGAACGAAGATTAATTTGGGAAAAAAGTAATCCTAGAAACATTTGATAGCTCGGTTAAAGCGGAAACTCGGATAATCGGGGTTTTACTGCATCTGTATTACATTCTACTCTAAAGACGAAATTTTGCCTATGTAAACGAAATGTTCATTTCTGCCTTCTGCCGCTTCTCCAGACAATTGTCTTATTGGCAAAAGGGCATTCTCTATTATTACAGAACCATTTATTAAAATTTTCTGTATGGTAGGCGTCATATTATGCCTACCATACAGTGCAACCTAAAGTTCAGCAGTCTCTCTGGTATATTTCTAAAATTTTTGTACATCTATTTTGTATCCGCTTGAAATGCATTCAAGACAAGGGCTAATATAAGGGGGGGGGGGGGGCAAGGCCCCCCGCCCCCGAAATAATGAATGTAAAGAAATTGATTACAGTACCGTAATCTGAATTATTTTAATGAATCGTGCATTTATGCAATAATGAATTCAGCATTCAGGGCAAATTACCCAGCATATCAGGGCAAAACTGATATAAAGTATCATTACTTAACCTAACCGTGCATTAATCTTGCCCCCCCCCCATACACACACAAAAAAATATGTATTCTATATTCGCCTCTGATTGAAGAATCACTTTGATTTTTTTTGAAGAAAGTAACATCCATGCCGGTTATTTCAGCTGTTAACTCAGGATCTTCAAAAAATCTTTGTCTTGTATTCCCGTCGTTAGTGTTCCCGAATCCAGATTTTTGACATTTGAAATCGCTCTACATGAAGGAATAGGAAATAGTAGGAACCAATTTTTACATTTTTACAAAGTAGAATTATTATATTTTAAGAATATATAAGAATCATAGCTGGGCAATGCCGGGCACTAAAACAAAAAGGCTCCCCAAACTATTGTTATCGCAAAAAATAACAAAATTTGGAAGCCTTTTTTAAAAGCGCAAAAAAACAAAAAATGGTGTGGAAATTTATAATATTTTGACTATAAAAAAAAAGTCAAATATTTTCTGAAACCAGCAGTTTCAGAATCCATAACTAAAATTTCTTTTTTCAGAACAGAAATTAAAAAAAAAAATATTGAATTTTGAGTTGTAAAGCACAAATATCGAGAATCGACAACTATTGCGAACAATGCCTGAGTTTCGACTGACCCTGTCCTCTGTAAGTTGGGGTGGGTGAACTTAAAACAATGGGGTTGGGTTTCCCAACTATCTGGCTTTCTAGGAAACTATTTTTTTTTACCTGAGTGCAATTCTGAAAATTCGACTTTTGGCCAGCTAAATGTAACAAATACCCCACTGTGCGACGTTTCGCCGTAGAGAGATTTTATTACTACAAATTACCCGACTTCTCCCGGGTGGATGTTGGAAAGCAACGAATTGTTAATATTTCTGTTGCTACAAAAATGTAAATCGTGTTTCTTTGTGTTGCGAGCTTTTCTTTTTAAACAATTTCAAATTGTTTACAAATTTCATGCGTTATCTATAGACGCGTTTTGAATGTAAGTATAAAAGATTATTTACTTAGAACGTATGATGGAATTACATAAAGCCAAAAATAATACACTTTGAATAGCAAAATTTTCCAAGAAATTTCTGTCGAAACACAACTTTAAAAAACAGCCGTCGTAGCCGCCGATTCGCGCGAGAACTCCCTCGCGACTACCCTGCTTCTACCATTTAAGCCCCTTTCACTTCGACTACCGCCACCCGAGCTCCTCACCAGCGCGATAATGAAGAGCTCGTGGTATGTTCTCCACCGCTATCAATAGATCGTTGTTACTGAAAACCTATTAAGCCTATATCAGTGATGTGAAGGACAAATTTTAATACAATTAGGGGAAAAGTGAAGTGTATGGGTTCCAAAGGTAATCGAAGTACTTACCTGGATGCTGCAGAGTACATTTGGTCCAGATTGGTCAGGTCGGTTAGGCTTGTGTAGAGAGGTTTGAGGGTGCGGTGAGATATATGTATACATGTATATATTCATTTTATTTATATAGATACCATATATTAAAGGATAAATGATTTGATGCAAATAAAAAAAAAACATGATAAAAGAGTTAGAAAAAGATGTGTGCAAAGAAAATAGATCAAATAAAGGTGAGTGTGTAACGGAATATTATGATGTACAAACGGATTCCGATACACAAATATTACTTAGAATAGGGAAACTTCAATGAAATCAATTAAAAGTGTGTAGGTAGAAATTTTAGTTTAAGTTTATTCATATAATAAATTGGTGTAATGTATATTTACACCACATTGGTTTTAAGCAACCGTTTATATTTGCAGCTTTTTTTCAGATATATTATGCTATTATTTGGATATGAGTCCATGAAAATCCTGATACAAAGATTTTGATATCACCGTTTTGTTGTGTCAATGTGATAAATGAAAATAAATTCTAACAACGTTAGAAAATTCTATTAAAAAAATAGAATACAGACACAGATATTTGAGGCAGATCCGACAGATACCATCTGAAGGAAAGACACTTCGGTATCTTTTTGAGACTTGGATGAATGCTTATATGGGCTGAGAATAGCAATGGCCAAATTTTCAGGCCCAATATAAAAAGCTCTTTTCAGGGTCAATAAATTTACGAAAGCGAACAAATTACTTCAAATTGTAATCAGTAAAATACAGTAGAAACACATTGAACTCCATTTTATTTTTAAAATAAATAAACGAAAACATTTTCAACAAAAAGCCTTAAAATTATAAAATTATTTAAATAATATTATTATTAAAAATGATACAAGATACATCCTCTTCTTATCATTGCTAAATTTGCAGCTTTATTTCTTTTAACTGCTTCATCAGGCCTTTTCACATATATAGAAAAAACTCTTCATAAAGCATAATAAAGAATCTGGTAACAATAAAGGAATGTTAATAACATCATGATAAACTTTACAATTTGTTTGCTTAACAACTTTGTTTCTAACAAATGTAATTTGCTAAGTTTTTACAATTGACTTTGTATATAAAACTTTAACATTATTGAAATTTTTCCAAGTTTTTACAATTGGTTTTAAATTTTTCAAGAACTGTTTGGCTAACTTCTATCCCTTTTTATTTGTTAAAACATTTAAAGTTGTTTATAACACATGCTTCTAAGATAAATCTGGTTTCTTTGCCAGAAATATTTTTATACATTATCTGTATAATCGGATCAGGGTTATGTTTAAACTTTATTGCGGAAAGCACTTACGTGTTCTTTTACACGTTTATCCAATCTCCTCCCTGTGTTCCCGGTGTTCGATTGTGAGAGTAGCTAATAAGAGTTTGGGATCTTTAATATGTAAAAAATAAGAAGAAATAGATATGTTAATGGATACTATGGCGGTTATATATAAGACTTGTAATGGGGTCTACTTCGGGAACACAGGGAGGAGATTTGTTAGAAACAAAGTTGTTAAGCAAACAAATTGTAAAGTTTGCCATGATGTTATTAACATTCCTGTATTGTTACCAGATTCTTTATTATGCTTTACGAAGAGTTTTTTCTATGTATGTGAAAACGCCTGATGAAGCAGTTAAAAGAAATAAAACTGCGAAATATAGCAATGATAAGAAGAGGATGTATATTATATCATGTTTAGTATTTACATAAATATTATATTTAAATATTAGAATATTATTATTTTTAATAATAATAATAATAATAATAAGGATATAGTTAATAATTTTATTGTCGTTGTTACATCCTGGAATCATCAATCCATAAGCGGATTACGTCAAAAAAAGTCTTTCTTTGTGAAATGAATTATTGATCTCTAGTCTAAGAAGAATGAGTCCATACAGTATCGAGAAGAACTTCAATGAACAAATTAGAATTAGTTCTCTTGAAATTTCTCTAACGATAACAAATCTGAATTCTTGGTGGATTCTTTTTTATTTAATAAAGGGAGAAATAACTTTAGTTATTTATAATCTATTTACTTAGATTCAAAAAAAGCTTTTGAAATTTTGAGATTTTTTTTTAAAATCTCCTCAAACAGGGAAACATCATAACAAAATATCATCCTGAACCTTAAAGTAACCTATTATAAGCATATGTCGACATTGAGGTTGCGGGACATAAGATTTCTGGAGTTTTCTGTCCAACAGGACTAAGTTGAGGTGGGATAGTCAGCCGGACGCCCACCTTCTTTTCAACCCTCCCTGATACACATTCTTCAGAGAGCTAGGTAACCTAGACCCTTTCTGAAGAAGAATTTGGCGTGGACCGTATATAGAACATATTAAATATTTAGAAACGAATATGTAATATTTCATTCACTCATATGAGGGTAATTAGCTTATTTAGCACGTATTTATACTCTATTTCCCCCACTGGGGCTCTTAAATTTTGGCTTCCAAGAAAGTTTCGTAAGATAGAAACCACTCCTTGATTTTGCTGCAAGGAATTCTGCTTTTCATCATCCAGGATATCTAGTCATATTGAAAAAGAAGGACAATTCCGAAAGCCGGACTCAGGTTATCTCCATAATTTTTTTTAGATGCAGAAGAAATAGTATTTCTACATCTAGTTATCATAGTCAATTCATTCACATAGAGGAGGTTTGCGATGGAGGACTGTTCAAGCAGGATCGTAACAGAGCAAATAGAAAGATGACTTGAAGTATCAAGAAAGATGGCATCATCACTGCGAAAGAATCTTTAGGAGATTTGGTCAAGCTCTTTGGAGAATGGAATCACCTCTCAATAAATT
>JAFIDM010002131.1:36758980-36809262 GCA_023159025.1 Thereuonema tuberculata
CGCAGATTCCAGAGAAAATCCTCATTCAAATTATCTAGAAATGAATCAATCCAATTAAATAGCCTGAACTCAATCTCATATAGAATTACAGAATAATGTAAACTTGCTTTCTCAATAAATTAGCTATTGAGTGAATTTTATTTCGTTGAGATGTTATTCCAAAGCAGCTATCTGCTTATGTTTTCGTTGATTTTTTTTTTAAATCGTTATAAAATTCTTCTATGAACTTACGTTAAGTTAATATTTCATTAATTTCGTATTTCACAGTATTCTCGTTATTGGAATATTCTCATTTTGGTCGTATTTCTTATTGATTTAAATTTAATATCATTAAAGGCACATTTAAGTGTATTCAACAATTGTTCGATGAGGTTTAAATCCGGCGAAGACGGGGACCAAGACATGATGGCAAACTCAGAGGAAGCTTCAGTCCTATCAGGTGACTTTGGCCTTGTGTGGTGGCGCATTGTCCTGTTAAAAGAGGCGGCACTCGTCGGTGGTCATGAAAGGGTGCAAATGATCCGCAAGGATGGTGACGAAGCGGCTACCGTTCACAAAAGTCTGCGGAAGTAAAATAGGTAGGGTCCTAATGTATGCCAGCAGAAGACACCCATATCCTAACAGAGCCATCGCCGCCTTATATTGTTCTTTCGAAGCATACAGATCTAGACTAGATGGTCACCAATAACATCCCTTGAATCCCTTGAAACACAGGGGACGTTGCACTGTTCGAATGTTGATGCTAGTCTTGGCCCCAGTATTGAGATCCGCTGTTTTTCGCGGTAGTGTTGCACGTAGGCCGAACGTTAAGAATCGTGCCAGACGCCGATGTCCTTGTCCGTGAAGGGATTTTTTTTTTCGGCCATAACGGTCTCGCAAGCTGGACGTTTTCTCTGGTACACCCTGAAATTTATTTAAGTGTGAATCCGAACTTCGTTGCAATTTCCAAGATGGAGTTTATCTTCCTTGCCCCTGCAATTATATCTGTTTCGAAGTCGCTTAAGTCATGATAATCTGCTATAACAGCTGCGAATGCTACTTCATGAGATTGCGAAGATATTTGCCGTTATACACAGGGTGATTCAAAATTCTCTGTACAAACTTGAAAGGCAGGTAACAATAAAACAAACAAACGGTATTCATAGTACAACATATGTCCGCAAACGCCTCCCGAATGTGCTAGAAGGTAAGCTAAGGTTCAGAAATAAAATACAACAACTAAGTTAGAAAATATGTTTATTAGCCTTATGTTTACAATATGATAGCAAGGTGTAAACTTAAAAGTTCACAGTAGGTGCTCAAAGTTTCATCCACCAACAGCATTACACGTCTCACAACATGGATGCATGGATTTCCGAACATGTGCAAAAATGCGAGGCTTCTTGCGACGAGGTCAGCATCAGAGGCAATGGGAGCCTCGTAGACTTTGCCTTCGGGTAAATCCCAGAGGAAGAAATCAATGCATGACAACCCACATTGCCCAACTAATGTGATGTCAAACAACGCAGTCTATCACATTCGCGTGGCATTTGCGGACATATGTTCCACTATGAATACGCTTTGATTTTTGTATTCCTGACCTTCCTTAAAGTTTATACAAGGAATTTTGTATCACTCTGTATATATGTTGATTGCGGACGATTTGATTAACCTATGGTAGTTAAAAAAAGGACATGGTAGTGCCGTTCCCAGTTTCTTGAGCAATCCAACGTACATTTGTTCATGTCTCTGTTGATCAGCTTGTATGTAAATCATTAAAACGGATGGGCAGATTTTCAGCAAATTTAGGTTTTGTTTTATTTATGTAAAATACCATTATTTTGAATTGAATTGAGCATTATGCTTTTGGTTTCAATCTACCCCCCTTCCCCAAGTCTGCAAATGAGCTCCCCAATGCTGCTTACTCAGTCCTCATTATGCAATGGAAAGCCCAGCATATACCTAGTTTTCATTTTACTTTTCTATACGTTAAATTTTCTTTTTTCTTACATTTAACAAATAAAGTTGGTTTAAACTTCAAACTTTTGAATAATTCGAGTTGTGTATTTTCTTTATTTCTGAAACGATTTTATTACCGAATGGTTGTTTTCGTAGCTCTACTGTCACGTTCCAAAGACAATCAGGACACAATTCATAATTTAGAGTGTTTTAATGCTAACAGATTCGAAAGGTCTGTGTTAGTAATTTGAATGAAATTCTCAAATTGACAGTTTACCGATAACGGGTCTCGATCGCTTCAATCGACCATCCGATTCGAAAATGTTGCCTGAGAACTTCGTAGGAGAATTGGACCAGTTACACCATCTCAACTTAAAGATTTCTTATTTTACTTAACAAAAAATATTTCCTATTCTTTATCCTCTATTTCTATTGCCTAAATGAAATATTTGTTTTTGGATTAATTTTTGAGATTTGATGTTAAGTTTTAACCTTTGAAGACATTGCATATCAAGTACGGAAATCTTACTATCAACATTTTCTTTTTTATTTTCGGTCATCAAAGAAAAATGGCTGGACAGAATTTCTTAAAATTTATTACGATGAGGATTATTGATCTATCTTGAAATAGCAGTACAATATTTTGATATATTACTACAAAATATTACATTCATTCACCGATCAGCAATTATGTCGTTTCTAATGGTTGTGACTAACAAGTTTTTTGTTAATGTTAAATCTTGCTGAGGGAAAAGAATTAATTCTTTAAAATTTTTAAAATACATTTGTGTTTTAAGATCGAAAGTAACAGCATGTGATGAGAATCGTACAGAATTTTAACAAAAATTTCAGGCAATCAATTCAGAAAGTATTTCAGGGGTTAATTTCAGAGGTGGGGGGGGGGGGGCAATGGGGACTAACATAAATTCGCCTTTGTTTTAACAGCAAACTTACAGACAAATCGGCAAACAGAGAAGAAAACTTTTTAAATTGTAAGACTACGCTTCGTTAATAAGTTTCTCTGATGATGCAGTATAAGAGTGAATAACAACAAACAAATGATTATATTTAATAGTTAAGAATTTCATTAAAATAGCATCAATGAATTTTTGTTGAAAATTTTCAAAAAGAATAAAATGTTTAAAAATGGAACTGCGGTGTATGTAGTACAGTACAATGTGATCAACATTGACTTATATGGAATATGAGTCAAAAGTAATTTTATTTTTAAATTAAATATTTCCTTTTTTTAAAAACAAAACTACAGTGCAATAAATTATTTTAATTTTTGCTGCTTTCAAGGGCTATCAGAAATCTGTACCAGAAATCCGAATGCTAGGAGTTCGAATGAAGTCTGTATAAATGTTTACGGTTTAATATATAATATGTGGCCGTTCCGGCATGGTCTTGTACGCAAGGCGGCGACCACGAATGTGACAGATACGTCGGAACCTGGGTTCAAATCCCGTGAAAAAATTTGTGGCTGTTTGTGAAAAAATTTCTTGTCTGTATTTCTCTTCCGGACTGAATTCACTCCTTAATGATTTCCTGAGGAAGGTAATGGGAAACCACCTCAGTATCTTTCCCTAGAAATTCCATGGAATCTGCTAGGGGTTCGCCATCTTGCGAACACTAGATATCCATAGAACACTGACCATCGTTTACGAAGATGGCACTTTGGTACGAACCGCACGCAACAATAACAATAAAATAAGTTATGAAATAAAGGAAAGGAGCATCTGAATTCAATAATATTTATAAATTTATACAATACTTTGAATATGTTATTTGTACAATATTCGTCAGGGGATGCAGGCAAATTCATGAGCTCGAGAAACCGGTAGTGGTTTTTTTTATTGTAAATAACATTATTTTTAACTTTTTATATGTGTGTTCGTTCTGAAGGACTAATGTAATATTTCTAAATCTTCATCAAACGATTTAGTACATTATCTTCATGTCCACATCAATTGAAATAACAGCCAGAGTTTGATGGAAGTTTTTGAAAGACGGACTACATTTTCTATTTTTTGGATGATAAACAAATAGATTCATCACTTCTTATTTCTCTATGAAGCCATTTCAAATAGCTTATAGCGAAATTTCCAACACTTGCATCCTAGTGTCAAAACTCTGCAGTTTCTATTTATATTACAGTGATTTGCATAGGATGTAAAAATATTATGATATCATAAAATACGAAATTTTATATTTTGTATATTTCATAACATTTCATCGTCAAACAGATTTCCATCCATTAAAATTGCAAGAACAGTAATAAATCACAGCATAAAAATTCAGCAAAGCCATCGGAACATGGAAAGCAGTCATTCCCAATTTTATTCCCTCTAAATCCAAGTTTTCAATATCAGTTGACATCAATAGTTTTTGAATTTTATTAGCTTTCTAAAGTCGTGAAGGCTTTTCAAACATGTTTCTATGAGCCACAGTATTATCATCTGGTTTAACGAACTTTTCGAACTCATGAACGTTATTACATTTTAGACATCAAATCGAATCTCATTAATGTTAAGACATTTGACAGCTGTCAAAGCCAGGCAGCAATTAGGAAAAGTTCCAAAAAGATTTAATATTTGGGTTGAGATATTAAAAAAAAAAATTTTCGGAAATTAAAAATTTTAAATCTTATTCAATTACAATTTATTACGAAGCTATTTTTCTTTTATTTTGCTTTTGTTATTAAATTTGATTTTTCCTTTAAATCCCGAAATAAGAATAAATCAACAGCTGCCTGTTTGAATTTTTATTTCTTAATATTTCATTTATTGTTTATAGATTATTATTGATCTGCAAAAGAAATCTGGATTCGATTGGATTTCAAAAATTAAGGATTTTATTCATATTTTTTTTATAATTTGATTATTTTAATACTAAATTCTACTTTTAGGTTATGAAAACTACGAAAATAGATCTGTACCTAAGGTACGAAAATAAGCAATTGTCTACTTGGCTTTTCTTATAATGTTAACGCATTTCAAGCTTAGTATATCAGGACAGAACTACAGCAGAATAAAGATGATGATTTACATTTTCCTGTAAATTAGTCAAATGAAAAGCGACAGATATTCTATAACACGACGAAAACAATTACTAAACTACTTAATAAAGAAACGACAAAACGATTTGATCAATTTCCTATTCCTCCGTTTTGATTTGCGTAATGTAGACCAAGATTTCATCAAGGAGTAAGTTTCTTAGCCTTCAAACATCCAGGAATGAAGAATGATTCCATTACGGAGTGACTTGATTTACTTTATATCAGGTATCATTTAGTTCAGTATATATATGGCAGACGACATTTCACCTGTGTGATGCGTATTGAACGAAATTTCATTATATAATCAATTTAGTTATACAATCAAGTGATGGAAATGTCATTTCAATTCAGAAATGTTAAGTAATTCACAAAACTGTGCTTTTAATTTATCAGCGATTTGCTGCTCCTTGCCATCATCCGTATACATCACTTCAAATCCCAGTTCTACCAATGGAATCACGTATTTTAGCTGTTACTATAAATTTTAACAAAATGCTATATAAAGAAAAAAAAGGTTATTTAAAAATTTTATTTCAAATTTCTGTGAGTTTTAAATTTCTAAGCAAGTTAACGGCCAAATTAATTTTATCTTTTGTACTAAAGACTTTTTGATACTTTTGAATAAAAGGAAATAACGAGAAAACAATAATTGGAAAATTAATTAAATTTACAAAATAAAATTCTTTTTCTACATCATTGTCTTTATCCAAACGTTAGTATTCATATATTTTTCTTTAATTCTGTATATTAATTATTTTGTTAGCAAACCATCTCCAGTTTCCTAGATTACTTTTTTTTAATTAATTAGAATTAGAATTTTGTTAAAAGAAATCATTACTGTGAATGATTCAATTGTTAATTTATTATCTTTTATTGCTGTTACAAAACGGTATTAAGCATCTATAACAGTATAACTTCTTTAATGGAGGTATTAATATGTACATGAGCGCTCACACGTAAGAGCAAAACAAAGCATAGTCTCCATGTAATTTTGAAATTTAATGTAATTCATGATAATCTCGTTTTCATAAGAGGACAAATTGCTTACAAATAATAAATTTTATTTAAAGTTCATTTTTTTTACTTTAATGAATTTATAAGATTTTTTGATAATAGAGCAAACGCAACAAATGATAATTTGAGGAAAGTGAAAACTTTTTTAGTCTTCTGATACAAGTATCAAAAGACTTATATTCCCGTTTTGTCGGGGACAAGTATCATTAAAATATCATTAGCAACAATGACAACAATGGCAATAACAATCGCAACAATTGCGTCTTTCGCAACAATCACATTTATAATAATTAGGAAATTAATGCAATATCAATTATATTTTCATAGACGTATCAGAAGACGTTTCGAAGCATTGTGATCGGTTTAATAATCGCTATCCCTACCTTCTTTACACCTTAAATAATTATGAAAATCCAACAGTCAAATTTTTTACACGAGATTATTAGAAATGTAGTAAGATTAATTAAACTGGATAAATATTTCTTTTCATTTCTTTCTTGTTCGAATAATTGATGAATTTCTGTGTCACCAAGGTTTAATCTCATATTCGAAAAATATTAAATCTGTTGACATCATCTTAGTTTTTGCTTAGAAAAAATAAAGGACTTATTTTCATAATGAGGGTCCTAAATATTCGCCTGATTTTAATTGTATTTTTAAATTTGATTGAATATCTTTATTGTTCATTCCACAATCCATTTTACGAGATCAGGTAAACATAGATTATTGTGAATAGAAAAAAAAATCAATATACTGACAAATCAGCCTAAGCGTACTATGACAGTAGCATCAATGCATCTAAGTCAGTAAAAGTGCTAAGAATCTTCTAAAAATCATAAAATAGCGTCACTTATTAATTAAAACGATTTTAAACAAAGAAACAAACCAAAATCAATAAAGAAAAAGTAATAATTGTATTCAAACATGATTGATTATTCATAAGATCCTATGAAATCTTTAGAAAAATTAAAATTACTTAAATACAGATTTTTGAAATTAAAAAAAAAATACTAAGTGATAAATCGGAATATAATTTTCATTGATGAAAACTATTTAACAAGTTAAAAATGGGCTTCTTTCTTTTTATTAGGACTAGAATATGATAGATAAATTTATTTCTTTAATTCTTTAGTTTGGTGTTATAACTGGCGATATTTTTCTCAGAAAAACTAAATAATGATTAAATAAAGGTATTTTATATAGTTAGAATGAGAATTGAGTGGTTTACAGTTTAATTTATTTGTAATTTAGAAATGTTTTGTTTATGTTCAAAATGTATAATAAATAACTTATGATGTAAATTTTAAACAAACAAATTTCCTATTTTTTATTGTTTTTATTCATCAGAAATGAAGATATTTCGAAAACAATCAAAAATGAAAGAAATTTTTGATATTACACTATTTCATGAAGCCTATAATCATCAATCTATAAGGTTATGTTATTCTGCTACGTTTCAGTGAGATGACGTCACAATCGCACATAAACAATGAATTATGATGATAGGCATTGTTCAACTCTTCAGTGGAGTAAAACGTCCAATCGATAATCAATAATTTACATTTGTTATCATAACCACCAAACTGTTTCCAGATTGATTTTGATTCATTGACTCGTGTAATTAATATTGAACTCGTGAATCAATGAGTGTGGAAATAAATAATCTAACATTCAATACGAACATAACGTATTTGTTTACATATAAAATGAAAATGGCCACTTTCATCTCAGTTAAGTTTGCTAAGTACAAACAAATGTTCTAAGATTAGGAAATGATACGAAGATTTGATAGAAACTTTTTCCGATCGGTTTTTAATGAGAAATTTATTGTTACTGATTGTTTATATTACTTATTGTTTATTTTTTTATCATGAGAAACTGTAAATTGTGGTAAATTGTTTTCTATATCGTAAGTTTTCTGTAAAATGATCTTCATTGACTTGGAAAAGGAATATGATAGTGTACCAAAAAAACGTCTTGGAAAGCTCTGAAGATATCTAAGATCAATGATAAGACAGGAAATATTATCCTACAAATATACTTTGATAGTAGATGTAGAATTAGACAGGGAAATCAACTATCAGAGGAATTTAATAATAGTAAAAGTACCACAGGACTGAAGTATGTCCACCACTCTATCCATTGATGTAAAATATACATTGCACTTAGAGAATCACTTAGAGAATATCTTCGTGAATCACCCGGTATATTTCTATGTGATATCTCTGTGATATGTATCTCTATCTACGTATATTTAAATAGACATAGAAATAAATTGTTTAACAGTAAAGTGAATTGTAATGCAAGAAATAAAATATTTGTGACCAACTGACAAGAAATCCATCTGATGATAATTAGAATTAAAATCCTCACCAAAACGACAATTAAATAAATTATTCCAAAGACAAATGTTATTTATATAAACAAATAGGCAATTTAATTAATGGGCTGACTCCACAATACAGTTTATCAAGCTGAAGATTACGCATTAAGGTCTTGAATACTTGTTTAAAAATGCTATTGTAAGAAATGTGCTAAAATTAGCAAACTGAAATTTATTATTTGAGAAATTCAACAATTCAAAAACTGTTGTGAACTATTGTTTGTTTGTTATATTTGATTCCCGTGTGTCGATTGTTCAGCATGTGCAGAGGTTGTAATAGGAGAGAAAAAATCAAAACAATGTAAGTGAGTATATTTTTTTGTTAGTTGTGTGTCGCTTTCTTTTTTTCGGTTTTGAAGTTATGATATATGGCGGAAGGACAGAATTAAGAATTACGCCATATTTGCAAATATTCTACCAATACTCTGACCTTACGTATGACATACCGGTATGCATCGAATTGATAATGATGTATTACAGTAAATGTAATATTTATTTTATAATTGTCCAACGGAGATAAATTAAAAGGATGCCTATATAGAGATATAGAATATGGATATCGTTATATTATTAATAATAAAAAATATGTAAATCCGATATCTTTACTTTCGTTTTAGTGAAATGCGTAAGAAGCCGATTCTGTATGTAAAGACTGTTTGTTTCCTATGGAACTATTTCAAACAAGACATTGGCATTGAACGTTTTTTTATGTAATCAAGAAATTTAGTAACATGAGTTGCTTTAATTTTTGGATCATAGCCAGACACTAAATATTTTTTTAATTTCCTAAATGATAGACTTTGCGTTTTTCCTAATTTAAAATAATTTGTTGAAGATTATTTTACCAATAAATGCTTCTTTTTAAACAGCAGTCATTACATATAATTTTAAGTACAATTAATTAATGTAGCAGACTGGTTATTCAAAGGAGATTCATTGTTTCTAGTAACATATAAATTAATGCCTTCAATCAGAACTTTTAATAAATAAATTTTGTGTCATTTCCTATCTTAAGATTTCATAAATTTATTTTTTACAATCTGTTTTTTTTACAGAAATTATTTCAGTTATTAGGAATTAAAAAATTAAAAAAAAAAAATTATGAAAAAAACAACAACACTAAAAAAAACAGTATAGAATTAAATAATTAAATATAATACTAAAGCATTTAAAACATAAAATGAATGAAAAATTTATTTATATTTATATTTATATTATTTTAAAAATAATATAGGAAACTAAAACTTTTGGGAAGTATTAACCAAAGGAATTGCCCAGGGATCTTCAGTCGGATTTGAGAAACCGGAAAAAAATTAAAAGTCAATTAGCACTTATGGCTCGAACGGTACCAACTCGGATATAAGATTATAGTCGAAGGAAAAAAAATATTATCACGACTGATTTGTTCTGTTATTACTACCAGTCAGTAATGACAGCGACGACTGCCTATTGGAAGCTTTACGACCCCTTTCATCGATTTGAAGAGACTCCCCCACCATCTGACTTTGCTGTCATCAACACAGATTTAATCATAAAAGGCCTTTAAGCAATGACGTTCTACAGATTTCACACCTCAGAACATAGAAATTCAAACACGGCTCAATTTCTTGCAGACATCAACATGACAGGCGTTCTGAAGATTTCCATCAACTTTATTTCATCTCGAACTTAAAAAGACTTGTTTTAATAGTTCCCATTAGAAGCCAGAAAATGAAAATTATCTCAGATTGTATATATAAAATAAATATAATAATTTTCTATCTTCTAATGAAACTAATAAAACAAGTCTTTTTTAATAGTTCCAAATAATATACATCGCTAAACTCGAATTGGCGTCATTTGAGTTTAGCAATGCAAAGATTTCAATCAATCATTTGCAATTTAGAGAATTTATAATGTTAAGAATATAAGAATAAAATTAACTTATATTACTAAACAAATAGCCGGACAGCTATCTGAAATTTAAAATCCAAATACAAATTTCAGAAAACTGTTTCTGTGAACGTACGGCCAAACTACATTCACTTCATCAGCGGCATCTGGTGTTAAATTTTGAAACTAAAATTTGGAAGACACAAAAACGCATTATTTAAAGAAATTTGCTCTTTTTTATTGTATATATTCTTTTTTAAGTTTTTTAATTTTATATCTTTTTTTAATTTCTTTTATATTATATGCTTTTTTTGTTTTTTATACTTTTTTATATATATATTAAAAAAAAAACAAACAGATCACAGTCATCAGATCAAATTCAAAACTTCCTTAAATAAAGGATTTAATTTTGAATTGTCATAAGATAACTTAAATGATTATAAATTAACAAATCCTATCTTGAAGAATAAAATGATTAAATAAAATTATAAATATATTTAACTTTATATTTTATTTTTATTTTATTTTTTTATAATTTTGAAATTTAAATTTTTTCTGAAATTGTAAAATATATGTATTTAAAACTTTATTTGGAAAATTAATATTTATAAATTCATTAATAAGATAATTTAAATTATGTAAAAAAATCTTCCAATTTAGAATTAATATCAAGATATCTTTTGAGTTCTTGTATGAAAATATTTTTAAATAAATTTAAACTAACATTACTTGTAAATTTATGAAATCTATTAATTTTAAATGGAAATAAAAATATTTTATTAAATAGCTTAATATATGGAATTTCTTGATGATAATATATTCGTAAATCTAAAAAATCAACAAATTCTGAGTTAATATTAGTTTGTTGTAAGTTCATAATATTTTTATAAATTTTGTCTTCTATATAATCAATTGTAAAGTTAGTATTAAAAATAATCAAATCATCTATATATCTATAAATTTTAAATTGGAAAGGGGGAATTAATACAAAATTGATATTCGTAAGCCAATAAAAATAAATTAGCAAGAATGCTACTATAATTTACCCCCATTCCAATACCTTTGATTTGGGAATATATTTCATCATCAAATTCAATATAATTATTATATAAATTAAATTGAAGAAAATTAAGAAATTTTTTAATAGAAATATTAAATAAACTGGTTATATTAAATTCTGAAATTAAAAATTTTATTTGTTGTAATAAAGAATCTAAAGGTATATTTGTAAATAAATTTTCAAAATCTGCAGTAATAAATATTAAAATTTTTATTATTATATACATATTTAATAACTTCACCATGATTATGAATAAGCCAATAAAAATCAGGATTAATTTTATTTTTAGTAATTTCATGTAATTTATTGAGAAAAATTGGAAAATAATATTTGATTGTTTTAAAATAGAATTAGTTGTAGTACAAATCATTCTAAATTTGCCTATTTTATGCATCTTTGGATTTAGAAATAAATAATTTAAATTTCTGTTAATTTTGATTCTTTTATATTTAAGTGTATTAAATTGATCTTTAAATTTAGAAAAACATTTATCCAAGTTATTTAAAATAGAATCTTTAGTTTTATTAATTTTTAAAAAAACAGATTGATCATGTAATAATTCTTTAATTTTGTTAAAATAAAATTGTTTTCAAATGATAGCTAAATTATTGTGTGCTTTATCAATAGTAGTGAAAATGTAATGTTTCTGATAAATGGAAATAGTTTTTTTGATTTTAAATAAATTAAATTTATGATTTGTAGAACTATTAACTCTATCATATGATGTATGTTTAATATTATTAATTTTAGATATTAAATTAAGTTTCCATTCAATAAAATTTTCATAACATATGTTATATTTAAAACTTGTTTCCAATATAAAATTATTTATATCTTTAATGAATATATTAATTAATTGTTTATATGTTTTATTTGTATTTAATCTGTAGTTAATACCTAAATTTAAAAAATCTTTCAAAGCAATATCTTTAATAAAATTTATTATTAAATTTATTATTAATTCCATTTAAATTTATTATTATATAATTTACATTGACAATCAGAATTTAGATTAGAACTTACATTAGTTTTACAATTACAAATATATTTACGAATTGGTATGTCATATTTATAAATGGGCATTAAGTAAATATCTATAGGAATTTTAGATCTAATGTATGAATTAAGTATATTGCTGATATTGATTTTATCAAAAATAGTGGAAGTATAATGAAATAAAATTAATTCTTTAATTTTCTTATTGTTTGTATTGTAATCTATTTTTGTTAATTTTAATCGAAACTTAATAATGTCTAAAATTAAATGTAGAAGATGAGTATTTTTAATTATGTTGAAGTCAAAATGTTTTAATAAATATTTTAATTTAGATTTATTTAAAAGAAATAAAATTTATAAGAAATAAAATAAAATAAATCATATTAGAATTATCAAAATTATTTTCCAAAATCTCAATAAATTTATTAAAATCAATTTTATTATTAAAATTAAATTGAGGAAATTTAGAATATGCTTTAGTATGTTGTAAATTCAAATTATCTTTTTTAATATTAAACCAATTATATATACATATATTATCAATTTTATTTAAACAATTAATTTGAAAATAATTTTCATTTAATCCGTATGGGTAAATCGTATGATATCGTTTTAAAAAGACTTACTTGAAAAAGGAAGGACGATAATTTCCTTCCGAAAATTTGTGTTTCTTATATTTTATATAATCTAATGATGAATAGAAGGTAAGAAGACTTTATTGTATGTAATATGAACACAAGAGAAAGACGGAGAGTTGAATATGAAAACAATCTTTTGTTTCGTTGTGGTAAAATAAATACAAAATAAAATGAAGAATATGTTTTGAATGAAATAGTCTAGAAATCATTAATTAATTAAATTAAGCTCAAATAATTTGGTCGTAATTCTTGTTGGGAGCAACAAACATGTTTAATTAAATAATCGATGTTATTGTGAAATTTATGAGTTTGAAATCTTTCCATTATTTACCATACCTACGACACCTGTGGTATGTAAACGAAATATTGAATTTAAAGCTAATATTTAAAATAAGGCATGAACTTAGTTATCTTTTCTCTATTATTGCTTAATGTGTTAAATTATCTTGTGGATAAAACGGAATTATATTTGAAAGGGTTTGAAGAGTAAATGAATGTAAGTCATATATATGAAAATGATTATGAAAATTATTGTGATATGTTTCGTGAAAATAGTGGAAGTTTTTGTAAGGAACAGTAATTCTAATTAAAAATTGTAGACTTCACATGCCAGTTAACTTTTTACAAAGGAAGAATTAACGAAATCTCAGAAGTCTTTTAACGGTTCTATTTGGTATTTATAAAATGGGTGTGAAGTCGAATTATTTGTCTGGAGAGCTGAGACGTATGAATCTTCCATGAATTTCTCCAGAAACAATCAACTTTGGTAAGCAAACGAAAACATAAGAAACGTGGCTTTCAAAAAGAAAGTACTTCGGGAAGATCATCATCATTTTTCTTCGAATTGGATCGATTTTTTTTTTTCTTTTAGTAAATTTCAAGCATTAGAATGTAAACTATAGATTGAATATGAAAAAAAGAAAAACATTTCCAATATTTACAAAATGATAATGAAGCAAATAGAAGTTTTATAAAAATATTTTTTTTTACTTCATAAAATTTCAATTACTATCCAAACTTCTGATGTTTTCATATAATTTAATAAGCAAAAGAACTAATAATTTTCTAACACACTTTTCTAAAAGTTCGTTTATTGAATTATTACCTTTTTTTTTATTTTAGAAAGAATAAGAACTTTAAGAACTAACTGACTTTTAAGTGTTATAAAAATAAATTTTGTAATAAGTATATCTTTTATTTCATTTATTGATAATTTACATTAATTAATTCACATTGCATTAACTGTTCATTTTTTTCATAAATTTTTATATATTTTTTGACATTTTTAAAATTTGAACCTATGTTCTTATCAAAACTCATATAAAAGGCAAGTAATAAATTTTAATATTTTTTTTAATTAGCTTTCTGCATAAACAGTAACATACTTACAGCATAAATGTTTTTATTTCATGTTTGAAAATTTTGTTTTGATATTTGTATTAAAGAAATCTGATCTAATTTTTTATTTCAATTAATGTGAATAATTTCTCAAATGAAGTTTGTTATTTAACAAAATAAATTAAATCGCAGTAAATCTTAAAATTGAAACTAATTGTTTATTTCGTTCGAAGAAGTTAACTTCAGCTAAATATTTAAATTTGCTAAAAAGAACAATTTTATATTTAAATAGAAAAATAAGCATAAAAACGCACATTTTTTGTATAGATATATCATATTGTTGAGTTAAACCTAACAAAATATGTTAATGTTTGCATTGTCATATTTCATTACCTTAGAATATAAAATAAAGATAATTAATTATCCTTGTATAGATAGTAGTATATAAAGAGGCATTAAAATTGTTTATTAACCAGCTCAAATTACTTTTGTTAATTTTCGGAAGTTGGGGAGAATCCTCAAAGGATAATTTGTTCGGAAGACAGTTGTCTTTCATTTACAAAGACTCAACTAAGATAGTATAAGATATACAGCTCTAATTATTGATACAAACAAAAAAAAAAAAGAGCCAGTAGTTGTTGCAGTTCTTTCTAACAACAATGGCTGGCCATTAATTTAGACCAAATCAAGGTTCGAAGAAAAAGAAGCAACTTAATGAAAGGGCATTCTACGGTCTGATTACCAATGCTGGACGTGACATTGGACGCTGATTAGGCGAACGTGTCCAATGGTAGTGAGCTGCTTTGCACTGTTTTTCGATTTACAATAAGATCTACTGAAAGAACGACAGAGTTCCAGTACAGTGAATCAAGAGAGTTTAATTTATGTATTCCATTGAAACTTTGTAAGATATTCGTTTTGAATATTTCGAAATTTTAGCAATTGAAGTGAAAGAAAGAAAATGTGTCTGTTGTCTGAAATTATGAAGGAATAAAAATAAGAATCAAACTACAATCATCAAACCCCAAAATATCATTACTTTCATCACATATTTGGTCGATCGATTAGATAGTAGTTTATATAAGTTACATGTCTTTTGTAATTCTGGAACAATACTTCGCGCTGTTCTTTTTCCTGGAAGTATTGAATTTATTTAAATTCCAAACCTAATAATCTCTATCATTATATTCGTAGGTAAGAAATATCTGTGAATCTTTTCTTTAATTTTCAATGCTTTCGGCAAGCGGGGCAGTCGCCCCGGGCGCCACGGCTAGGGGGGGGGGGCGCCACGAAGTAGGATTTTTTTTTAAATGACAAAATATTTTTTTTTTTATTTTACCTCCGCAAAGAAAAATAAATAAAATATTTGCCATTTATAAATCTTGTAAAATCAATTTTTTAAGGTGAGATGTTGAATGTCTGAAACTGAAGGAACTATCTGGCATAAATCTTGGCACAAAGTCATTGTTGCATTATTGATGGGGGAGGGGGCCGCCATGAGACGTCTCGCCCCGGGCGCCTACAGCCCCAGGAACGGCCCTGAGGAGAGTCAATGTTGAATGCAAAAGTAAAAGTTCCTCAAAGAGAGAAACTTTCATATTCATTTTATTTGGATAGCTCTTTTCACTTTGTTTATTTTCGGTAGGATTTTTGTCAGCAATTATTCATCACTTTCGTAATTGCAGACTTCGTGGCTTTCCGTCATCTAAGCAGTTTTAGCTGAGACAATTTTCTATCAATTCTTCTAGAACTGATCCTCAAAATAATCTTCGTTCCTTCAGCACTTCACCAATGTATCTGACGATTCTAAGGATTCCTTTTTCCTCGTCTGTCCTCAGTATTTATTTCTTTGTTCGAATCCGTTTTAGTTTTTTGATGTTCTGTTAATGCTTGATATTGCGAATCTATCGGATTTCGGTTGTTGCGTATGAGACCCGTACATCTGGAACGGGTAATATATACTGGAAAAATTTACAAATAAAATAGTACCCGTCCCAGATGTACCAGTCTCATATGCAGCATCCGGAATCCGATAGAAATATTGGATACAAATACTGAGAAAATATTAGGCGTTTACAAACAATACTCCTAATCAGAACAGAAATACTAGAGATTATGGGCATTGTACATCATAATATTTTAGTCATTTAAAAAAAATACACAATTAATGGAGGCTCAACGAATATTAGTTTATAATGATGTGAAAATAAAAAGAACGAACTCAAAATTTTAGAATATGGCGTTTCGTGTCTACTTTACAAAATTGATTTTAAGATTGCAAAAGAATATTTTAAATTATATAGATTAATTTTGAAGATTAGTTCTATAAGAAAAAATTACCATTAAATGCTTGTGAAAAAGGAATCTAATAATTATTGTTATACTTTATTTATTTGGATATTTAATAAATGAATAAACTATAAAATAATTATGGGAAGAGTCATTCAAAAATATAATATTCTACGAATAAAGAATGTAAGATATAAGATACACCCCCATAGGATATTCCGATAATTCAAATGCAAAGTTAATGTATTTGAATAACACTAGTTCCTTAATAGTTAAAACCTACAAATTAACGAATTTAAGACTGTAAGCAAGCGTTAAACCTTATTACCAAAGCCATCACAAACTTTTAAAAGAATTTATAAAAGCTATGGTAAGATATCCTTCAAGCCACAGTCTGAATTTTTCTGATAAGTTCAGAGAAAAACAGGACTGCTAAATTTGGAACATGTAAGAGTAAATAATTTAGCGTTAACTTCAAAGAGTTTTTTTAAAGCAAAATCTGCAACCTTGAGATATCCATTGAGAAACCCAAGAAACTTTAGCGAACTAGAGGAACGAATGATGCACCGATCTTCGCTGCCCATTATTTGCTATTCGCATTTGCAGCACCTTTACTGCTCATCGACGGCCAATTACAACACAGCAGGAACTTACTAATTCCCTGGAGATGTTTCTCTTCTTTGGAAATAAGGTCTTTAATTAAGCAGTTACCTGGTCGTCATGTTCCTTTGGACGATTAGGGCTCGATTTATGACTCGTAACCCACTGTTTTTCGTGAGGGGAGGGTAGTTTGTTGCGCTCGTGCATTCAAAACGCCCACATTATTTAAAGTCGCGCGGTTTTCTAACAACATTGGAGGATTTTAATGGAGTTCGAGTTAATTCACCCAAGAAGGATTAAGCAGTAACTTTAAGCATTTTTCCTTAGCCAAACAATTAATGGGTTTGCTCGGAATGCCTTTAACTATGTTGTCTATTGTCCGCCCAAACTTGCATCCCGTGCGGATACAAATTAATGATTGCCTTTCGTGACGATCCCCAGCAAATCTTTCACAAGAGAATGACTTTAATTGATCCATTTTTCACCGAAGGACAATCGAACAACGTCATTAATTTCCGAAGCTTCGGATGAGTTTTTAGTTGTGTGTGTTCATGCTTCCGGCGTTGCGATTGATTCATTAAATCTGACGCAAAATTTGCCGTTTAAATTGCCAATGTTGCAAATATGACTGTTTCCATAGAAACACGAGGAATTAAGGGAGTTACAATAGAAGCGAGGGTTTTATGACCGACGGATTATGGGGCATAATCAGTAACGTACCATCCTTTTGAATTATAGACAACCGTATTCAAAGGGAAAGCATGATTATATCACAGTTCAAACTAACTTGTCATTAGTTGATAAAACATTTTGCCTTCTTATCTTACTCTGAAAATCGTAGAAGCGAATCATTTAGTTAAATGTTATCAATCAATAATAAAACAACGAAAGTTTTGAAAGTAAGTTTTCTTGAGTATATTAAACCTTTACGATTTGGTTTCGAAAGAGCGGTAATGATAACTCATCACCTGTCATCGTATTTTCCAAAAAGTTTCAGAAATTTCCGTTTTGTCTAAAGTTTAACATCTCCAATTTAAATATATTTATGGTTTACCGAAATCTGAGTAGAATTTCGGACAGTTTATTTTTATTTTATTACCTCATCATTTAAGTTTACATTAAAGATAAGTCGAGTTAAAAATGTTAACTGTTGCGCTATATCAAGGAGAAAGGTTATTTTGATATTTTTAGCAAAAGCAAAAGAAAAAAATATCTGTATTTAATCGTGTTAAAAAAAAACAAATTAAAAACAAGGAATTTTAAAAGTCTAAAATAACAACGAAATGTAAAAACAAAAAAAAAAACAAAAAACAAAAGCAATCATTCTCTTTAAACTAACAGGAAAAAGAAAAAAATACTTTTTTTGGCAAAATTACTTAGTTCATTTCTTAAGAAACATAATAAAATGATGACATTTTCTATTTTATCTTGAATATATTTAAAAGAAAACTATTAAAAACTATTTTTACAACAATTGAAGTTTTATGCTTTATTTTATAGTTTGATTAACAATTATAGTGTTATAATTTCAGATAGCAGATTTTACATAATTACAGAGCGAATTCTAATCAAATACCTTAATCAAAATCAATGTAAATATACTTTTCCTTTAATTGGTATCTGCTTCAGTAATAACTGAACAATAGTTATGAACATTGCTTAACAACTTTATGAGTGCTTAGAAAAAAAATAATGTTAAATGATCCTTTGCAGAGGTAATTGCTTATATGTTAAATGTTATATATGTTTTATTTGTTATATGAAATTATGATAACAAATTAATAAACCATATAAAGGAGTTCTGTTAAGAACTTGTTTACAGCTCCACAATGTTCTTCAAAAAAATATATTTCATCGAATTAACATTTCCTACCTTGTATAGTTTACTAACATTTACATTTATTTACTAATAAATTATATATTTGTAAAATAATATAATTTGATTCTTCCTATTCACTTCCGTATTTTTACTTGGAAGCACTTTTTAAGATTGATAAAGCAACTTGGGCATTAATTTTCGATAACTTGTTCAACTATTTTAGTTTGTATTTACATTATATGACGGAAAATCCATTGTTTCCGATCTTTTACAGTTTTGTACTTTCAGAAAAAAAAAATATTGATCACAAGATAAGAAATTAAGGGAGATAAAAATGTGTTAAAAATGTATCAGTAAATTCATTTTCTGACAGAAATTACTTGTTACTTGGACATCGGAATTATTCCGAACTATCACTTCCAGTCCACACACAAAGAAGAAGCGAACGAAAAGAACCCGTGAATCAAGATAAATGATGCCTTTCGACGGATTGGTGGATTTGATTATCTAGTAACCCACAGACATGTAATAATAAACATGCTAACTAAAAAGAAAATGCTTCAATGATAATACACAAACTTTTTTTTGTAATTATTAAAACAATGAAAGAGAAAAAAAAAAGAATTATTTCATCTTTCTTTGCTTTTCATTAGAGTTCGTTTCATTAGTTAGGATTACATGTTTTGAATTAAAAATTTCCGGATTTTTGTTTCCTATTGCATTACTGAAGTGCACATTTACATTTACAATATTAAAAAAAAATTCTTAAATTATCAACGGCGAACTGAGATTTTTGCCGCTTCTTAGTAATCAAATTCCGTCCGAAGCCTCGAAGTCCTATTTTTCAATTAAAAAAAAATCCTTATCCTTCCAGCTATTGTTTACTAATTATCGCACTTATTTCCTATTTTAATTATTGTAATTTTTTGGAATAATCGCGCTTTTGATTCTTGACGGTTTTATTTTCTTCTCACAAACTGCAGTCGAATCCAATTCATGTTTTTGTGAACTTCTTCATTCTAACGCTCCCCAAGCAAAGACAAGTGAAGGACAAGTTCACTTTGATATTCTGGTACCTAATGTATGACGCCATCACAAAATAGTCAACTGATTGGTAATCAAACCACATGCTTCTTCATTCATCTTTCGAAAGATCCTTTAACAAATTATGACTCCTAATTCGGTGACAAATTAGTCCTTCCATATGTTTGTCTACTTTTGTAGGAAACCAATCATCTAAATCTCAGAAATAATGAATCTATAATGAATCCATTCTTCACGCACCCAATGGATGAGAACCTGCAGTACGTCTATCAAAAATCATACAAATTTCGGCAGTAAAAGTTCCAACATCTTGCAAAAATGGCAGAAAAGCAGGTTTATTTATGACAATTTTCTAATTAATGGCATATTGTAAAATAAACTCAACAGTGCAAAATGAAAAATATATACCAAACTGGTCCTTATCAGTGTGCAATTTGAGCTGCTATATGATAGTTGTAAACATTTAATGAATTGTTTAAAGCAGATAATGAATAAATGAATTAAGATATTTAAACATTGAAGTTATATAAGAGTTTTTAAGTTTATAATTGCATTATTCCTATATAATGTGATCATATATATTGTGAACCTATGGATTCAAAACTAGCGAACCATTACTTTCTTCAAATTAATTTACATCTTTTTCCATTTTCAGTCTCTTTAAATTAATAAACTTAGTTATTTTTTTTATCTCATGCTATTTTTCTTCAATTTATAAATGAAATGAAAGGCATTTTAAAATCATTGATTCGTTTAAATTGAAAGTTTCAAACCATCAATAAGAGAATAAAGCTAATATTGAAATTATGTTTCCGCTTGTAATTTTCATTTTACCTACCAGTTCAATACACTGGTAATCTATCGAAGAAAATTTATCAGCATATGTTCTTTATTAATTTATATCTGTAAACAGAATTATGTCACCATGTTTAGTTCCAATTTAATTTCATATTAAAATCTAATTATTGTAGTCTAAAGTTAAACGAATCATTATAGAATTTATAGTTTTCATATGATCTTAACTATCTAATTAAAGAATTCGTAGTCTGAAGGTTAGAAATGCAATTTAGTTCTGACGACAAGATAATCAAATAAGTATAAAATTTTAATTAAATTCCATCCAATAGTTAAGTTGGTTGGAAATTCTTTTATGGATCTTTGTTGTAACAAGTTAATTAAATTAATAAAGCAATTGTGAAAGCATTATTTCGACAACGAAGACTTAATATCCTTAAATGCTATATAGCTTCTAAAGCATTTTGCAGAACTGCATAAATAAAACCGAAACTGTAATGAGATTGTAATTTTAGAATTTTATAAACAAAAATGATAAAAATATTGTTTATATATAATTCATACATAATAGATATTTTAATGGGAAAAAAGTAACAAAATAATAGTTACGAAACATGTACGAGTTAAATTTAATAATCATTTTCCCATTAAAATATCTATTATAAATATAAATTCTATGTTGGGATTTTTTTAGCATTTACGCATAATATATATAATTCATGGGTTCGCACAATATTTTTATGCTATATATTTTGCAAATGAAGTTTTCAATATCAAAATCGTTGATATCGTATTTTCTTTTACTACAACTGCTGATATTTGTTTTGAGTATACCAAAATTTCTGATATTATATTGAATTTCTTGGCTAGAACTTTAAACTTTAGAATTTAAAGCTTTAAAAATATTAAAGTTTATGTTATTGCATATCCTCAGGATCAATTTACATTAATTAGTTATTATAATCTCCTCTCGTCTTATAGTATCTAAAACTTTACAATGCCCCGATAATTATCTGCAGCACAGTTAATAACTCCAATCAGTGACAAACTATTACAATATTTATGGTAATGTACGTCAACTTTATAATGCCGTTATCGTTAGAAGTTGCAGTAACTCTTGAAACTATTGTTAAGAAACCTAAGAACAATACCGTATTGTTTAGTAGAACAAAGAAGTATTTCTATAGTAAAAAGATATTTAACGAGATTCCATGATTGGTTGTTTTGATTAGCATGTTCAGTAACACTGAACTACAAAAAAAAAAAAAAAAAAAAAAAATTCTTTCACAAGGACTAAATAAATGGAATCTAACTACCTTTTCTATGCTGAGTTCAAACATCTGCTCAGATTTTTTCCATCAGGCAGGGTTTTTTTTGTGGCATATGTTTAAAGTTTTAAAAGAATTAGCACCCACGAACAGTAATAAATAAATATACGGCTAATTTTGGCTTACCTAAAAAGTTGTATATGATGATTTCGGTTATATTTTGCCTTCGGGATGTTTCACTCTTCATGGTCCGGCAATAGTCGGCCAGCATACTGGGACTACTTTTGCCTTTGTACCTCTTTTCCATAGTAGAACTCTACTGATGATAACGCTCACCATGCCATCAGAGACAGCCCCAAGATTTTCAGGGAAGAAGCCTTGGTGGGATAATCTCGCTGGTGTTGAAATCTGGACACTTTGGTACAGGATACTCTTCACTACATGGCACAGGTCTCATTGCAGATGCCAAATTGGGAGACTTAACTGTATATTGTTTTGGACGTAAGTAATTCCTTTAATGTTAGTTCAGCAGAAATAACAATCAGTTGAAAAGTCCTTCTGTTCCTCCAAATCATAGGGTCTGAAAGCGGCCCACGATGAGTACTATTTTTCCATAAAGTGAGAAGCCTAACACATGATACACAGCATACATTTGGTGCCCAGTCTTTCTCAAAATCATGATCTTTACATCCAAAATAAAGCTCATAACATTTTTTTCACAAATGGTGTAAAATTTCGGCCCCGAGACTTGAAAGTCAGTTCTCCACAGACACAGCAGAAATTGTTTGGTTGATTTAAGCACTTTCTTGGCATATTGAAATGTTTATAAAACTCATAAAACTTACAAATAAAAACGATATATACCAGAAAACCACTACATGTGTTGCCAGGCTCACTACAATTTCAATTCTTGCTAATAACTATCTGCTTACTAAAACAATGCAATATTTGAACATATTAGACTAACATGGTTGAACATGAATAAACCTGTACAAAGTTAGAACATGTTTCAACATCAATAAGTCTGCATGGATGCCAAATTATTCTGAATAAAATTAGCACTTCTATAATTTTACAAGAATTATAATAAAAAACACTTAATATACAGAAGTATATTATACAAAAATGACCCACACCAAAAAACTATGCCTATTGGAAAAATTATGATTACATATTTGAATTCAGTATATAAAACTACACTAGAATCACTATTTAGTTTTCTTGTGAAAAAAATTATGTTGACTAGTAATACACCGCCATTTATCATAAATCTTCATATGCCTGACATCCCTCCATTTTCATTTGCAGGTCACAGTGTCTTTTTAAAATAACAATTTCATTAGCGGCTGGGAGAGCTTTCAAGTTACCATCCACTAAAGCATTATTTAAAGAAATGGCTGAAGCAGTTGAAATTTACCCAATATGGTATTGGAAAAATCTTCCATTCCGTATTTAATCCAAATAAGCACATAAAGAAGATTAAACCTGCAAAATGTGTTTGGTTTCATATATTCCTTGAATACTTTGCTTTGCTATATACTTTGCTTTCAACATATTTTGAAATATCATAATAGTGGAATGACATCCAGAGCTAATAATTCTATCCTTAACTTTCTTAAGAACTCTAATAGCCCCATTGAAAGCCTCGATATCAATAGTTGTTATAGTACATAATAAAAAAGTCGCCACAAAATTGTTTTAGGTCGGCGAGACTAAGACACTGCTTCATATTAGGCTGAAAGATCACATTGAAGCTACAGAAACACGGCCATTCAAATTAAGAATACAGCTAATTCTATCGGCTTCGAAGGAATATCATCTCATTTTATTCACTAGTTCATATAACAACCAATTAGGTCGTTAATTATATATTAATTTAGCAGCGATTTAATAGTACAATAACATTTGACGAAAAACCCTTTTGGGGTGAATAAACAAAAATTTTAATTTTATTAACGAATTTCGACACATGTTGAAATTACTATTCCGCTAATTAATCTCTTGTTTTGATTCAAAAGTTAAAGGTAAATATTATATCTCCAATATAATTTATTTTTCGTTTTTCATTGGAGCAATGTTTCCCAAATATTATTTTTCTGCACAATGTTTCCCAAATATTATTTTAGGATTAATGATTTCTACATTTTTTTTTATATTTTATTAAAAAATTAGCTTTCTACTTCACTTTTTATCCGGAACTCTGAAAATTCTTGTGATTATGATTATTAATTCTGAAAAACTTAAATATTGCAATTAATTTCAGATGCTTAAAATGGGTTGTCTATGAAAACCCCAAGACATTTGCAATATCTAAAATACAGTAATTTAATGATTGATTTTTTAATAATATACTTTATAGCTTTCTTTATCAAATTTTAACAATAATAATACTAACCATATAAGTTTATCGAAAGTTTGAGATTGATCTTCTCTCACTCGGTTAATTCAAAATTGAAGTAAATAAAGCTCTTAGTGGCTCAATCTCGTTGTACTTCGGTTTTGAAGCCCAATCTGTAAGTCTAATATCTCTAAATGAAGTAGCTACGGCCAAAACAATCAGAGTCTTAACTGTTGTCCTTGTTTCCAAGTTTTTATTTTAGCGTCTGGGAATGAGAAGCACAGGCATCACTTACTGTAAATTGCCTGGATTCTGTCCCTTCGAGGTCCTAGGGTCATTTTCTCGACGAAGGTGTTCACGATGCCCTCTCCCTTGGTACCGCGTTGGTGTCGTTCCAATCCTGAATGATGGAATTAACTCCAGAAAAGACTGTCATTGTTCCAATTTCGTCAGTGATAACGCACAGGACGTGACTGTGCTGCGGCGTCGCCGGATTTGATGGGCTTTGGGCGATGTTACCACGGGGATAGTTTTTGTAGGTCATTTGTTGGAGGATTGGCTACCACGATGCTTGGAATCTGACGCGGCTGTCGGACTGAAACGTGCCGTTCTTACAGCAGTTTCGATAAATTTAAAAAAAAAGGTTGTTTTTTTTACTAAACCCCATTTTGTGTGTGTGTGGTCTTTCCTGCAGCAGAAATAAATCGTGTTGTTGTTCAGCATAAGAACTTCACTTTTAGTTGTGTGATTCGAAGTATCAATCAAAATGCTCCAAATACATTGAGTAAATGGAGGAAAATAGCTTAGGTGAAATTTTACCTCCTAATTTCTGCATTACTGAGCAAACAGATAAAGAATAAATATTTATTTGCTCAGTATTTCTTCCATAAGATACTGTTATTTAAGCATTTTGCATTTAGAAGATTTACAAATTGGTAATATTTTTTTTAAGATTTATTAAAAAAATGGTTACCAATTAGTAAATCAATAGTCAAGATATAACTACCGTACAAAATACGTTCTTTACCAATTCTTTAATGGTAACAATTCTTCTACAAAGCGGTGGCAACTCTTCAAAGTTGAATCAAATTATCAAATTGCTTTAAAATTTTTGTATCAAAGTAACTGATAAATTTTATAGATTCAAGTAAAGATGAAAATCGAAGAATTCAAAGAAACAATAATCTTAATTTTCAGCCACAAGAATAAATATATATCAATGTTATATGTCCTTTTTCTTTGGAGGAGGGAGAAGGGCGTTTGTATTATCACATTATGTTATCATATATAATAATTTCTTTTCGTATCTCCTACCCTCAAAACAGTACTATTCAGAATTGATAGCATAAGCTCTTAAAGTTTGAGAATCTCATGAATAAATATTATACAGTATGCATATTTTTATTGCTACATGCACATTTTGTTACAGAAACATGAATATAAATATTAAGAAATGTAGGCCCTACGTAATAGCATTTACTCATGTAGATTGTTTTCAAAATGTTAATTTGTATTAATTAATTTCAATATTCACAATAAGTAATCAGTACATATACATATAATGTAAACCGGGTGTAACAGGATTGTGGTACAACTCAAATATTTTTTTCTTGTAGTGTAATGCATTTTGGCATAATAGTGATGCATAAACGAAAAACGAAAAACACTGTATTCCTTTTTGAAATATTTAACCGGTTTAACCGGAAATGACATCAACTTTGCAATCTTAAATGGAACACCCTCTATATTTAGAAATATTTAAATTCTACTCGAAATTTGGAATCAACAATGTATCACTTGCAAGTGTTTGGCGATCGCTGTATTGTAACCAATGGACCAGTACAGTGGCCATCTAGATCACCAGATCTGAAGGCATTCGACTTTTTCATCTTCCCTCGCTTGAAAAATATTGTTTATTCGAGACCACCAACAAAATTAGCTGATCTACTGAATACTACAGGCACCGATAGCCTGTATAACTCCTCAACAGTTGAACAACGTTATTCGGGAAGTAATTGAACAAGCCCAATTATGCAGAGACGCTCATTGTGGAAACATTGAGCAACTTAAATCAGCCAATGTATTTCTTTTCTACGTTCTTAGCTGTCATTACAATGAATATTTGTTGTAGTTCTTTTATTTTCATTCAATAAAGTACAGGAATATATTGCCAGGTTTGTTTATCCAGATTCCTCATACACACCACATTCGAACGAAATGTGTGCAAATATTACATTGTTGAATTCCAAATTTCGATTCGAATTGAAATATGTATATTTCAAAAAGGAATAAATTGTTTCCGTATTCTTTTATGTATCATTACTGTGCCAAATTGCATTACACTACAACGATACCTAAAATAAAAATATTTGAGGTATACCACAATCCTGTCACTCCCGGTATATATAACAGTATATATATATATATCATATGTTTTCAAAATTCCGACTGATTGTTATTTTCACTGCATTGAGCATATTTAATACGGTAATGAATTACAGAAACATCTAAGAAAAATGTTGAACCGAATCAGACCCGACCCGGACGGGGCACTTTCATCAATGATAATGTCCTGATCTCCCCCCACCCCCCATCCCCGATCCAACTTCCAAAAACCTCCTTACAGATGTTTTTTAAAATTACATATTTTATTTATTTTTTTCATCTACAGCTCACCGGAGTCATGGGCTTCGTTGGAGTAAGCCGAATTGTAAATAAAGAAAATAACAATAATATAAGTACTTATACCATATTTCTTCCTTATTTCTTCTCTTCTGGAATTCTTAATATTAAGCCACAACATACTCACATAAATAAATGTAATAAAACATATATATACATTTATTAAAACGAAATTTTCAAAGAGAAAATGTCTCTTCTTCTTAAGCTTACAATGAAAATGCAACGAAATAAAAAAGAATTTAAAAAACAAACTAAGGAAGACTACGTGAAACACAATATTACATGGATTGTTAAAAACAATTGCTATTACAACAATTATAATAATTTGAAAGTAGTACAACAATCCATATAATATTGTGTTTCATGTAATCTTCCTTAGTTTGTTTTTTAAATTCTTTTTTATTTCGTTGCATTTTCATTGTAAGCTGAAGAAAAAGAGACGTTTTCTATTTGAAAATTTCATTTTAATAAATGTATATTAATGTGTTATTACATTTATTAATGTGAGTATGTTGTGGCTTAATATAACAATAATATTTTTATGACTGGCCGAATGGAAGTTTGATAATATTAAAGCCAATAATAACAACAACCAAAAAATCATCAACCATCCGCAGGGCCCCCTCCAGGCTCGCGGTCCCAGCCGATTTCCCAGATTCGCCCCCCGTCGCCTCGGGCCGGCCCTGTCGAACTGAAATCTAGCATTAAAATTATGTTTATGTTAATTGTCATGCAAATGGAACACAGCTAACATATTTACGTAAGCAACACATTATATGCCAAGTGCCTTTATTTTTTTCAATTCTTTTATTAATATTGCATATTTCTATTCTTGTTCTGAAAGGGTTAATAGAAAAATAGAAAAACAATCGAAACTTACACAGAATCCACTCTTTGGAAACGCTGTTTTAATTAATAAGACTTAAAAATCTTAAATGGAAATGCTAGGGGATCAAGAAAATAAGTTGGAATTTAGGAGGTGTAAGTTGAAAGTTCATAATTCGATTAAATCTTACTATAATGAAAACAGATTTTTGTATGTGAAGAAACTGTTTTAATCAAAACTGTCTTAATCTCATTAACGAAAACTTTAACATGAATGAAGAACATGTTGATGTTCATGAAGGTTAAGATTACTTTTTTAAAACTTTTTGTTTTTTTTAAAACTCAATAAAGATTGCTGCTGCTAAATTTTTCTGATCTATCTTTTTTTTTTATCAGCTATTTTTTTTTGTATTTGTAAACTAAAAACAAAAATACATATTAAAGATTAAATAACAAAAATTCAAGTGCTGGCCTCCGCATATTAGCATACTTATATTAACGTGTATTTTTGTGTAATTGTCTCTTTATTGCTTCAGTTTAGATTTGTGGAGGTGCCATATTTCTTTCTATTGCCACTTCTATTCACCTCCGTAATGAGACCTTGTTGTTTATCTGACTACTTTCAACTGATTATCGCCAATTTAAGCGAAGCAGCTGTTTTGAAATGTCACTAATAAAAACTGGTCTCAACTGGTCTTTGGTGCATTTTTCGTATTTCTTTATCGATATAGCTTTCAGTTTTTATCAAAATATGCATACTGTATAAAACATTAATTTATAACCAAATAAACATTTGTATTAATAAACTGTCAATTCCGTCTCAGATTTATTTGGAATATTGTTAATAACTATTGTAACAACGACATCGACTTATGCTTTTTTCTTATTAGATTGTCTTAGGGATGAATAGTGGTAATTAAAATTAATTTTTAAGATGATCTAGCAGAAAGAAAACTAGTTTAACGCTATGTTAATCACTTGACAACGGCTTACAGGAAAAAAAATTGAAACGAATTGTAATCTTCAAACAGAATAATTTCAAAGATTCTCCATGAAGTTCAGAAAAAATATAAAAAATATTAAGCTTCTTAAGCCCATTTTTTTTTAGCTTCAGTTAATAATAAAAAGTTGAAACGGGAACTTCGAAATAATATTTTTTCTCTTTAAGTATTTTTTTTAGTTTTTTTTAATGAAGTTAGACTATCCAATCCCATTGTTTCAGTGCGCAGGTGTTTTCGCTGTCAAAGAGATTTTTAAGAACATGGAAAAAGAGGGGATGGGAGAAAAAGACAACGGAAGTCAATTGATTTCTTGGAGCTTCACATCTTTCTTTCATTCACTACACAAACAAAGAACGTTGAAAAAACAAATGCGTCTTTTTATTAGGGTATCTTAATTTGATTGTTATCCCTCTCCTCATTATTTTGCTTCCTTGTTGCGTAATTGCAGATCTTTTATGAAATCTAATTCTTCCATTGGTGGATGGGACTTTAAAAGAATAATAATACAGATTAAAATAACTGAATCACTTAGAAACTAAGTAGAAATGTGTAGCTACATCTGAAAACTAAAGAAAGTTGTAATTTTTGAAATTGAGATGAAGCTACTCTGTTTTTACATGATATAATCAATATAAACAATATATTTACAGTACAAAATTGAATACTTGAGCAACAACACAAAGATAACTGCATATAATGTCATACAGAAAAGAAATCAATCACATTCATTAATATCAAAATGTACTCTATATATTCTTATGCTGCTACTCCACTTCGCTTCAACAAAATAATCGTTTTGTAAGACTATTATCCTTTAATATAATGTGTCCTTACTCGAATTGTGCTCAATCCCATCAACTATCTCCCATTACACTCCTTAATTATCAAAACCGTCAATGAGACTCAGCATCCATTCACTAAAACCCAAAATTTATTTTACATTTATTTTCGATAACACCACAAAAAAAAAATGAAGCGTTGATATTCTGCTATCTTTCTATGAACAGAACTTAAGACAAAAAGTAACGGATAAAAATAGAAAATTATTCTTTTACGAAAGATGAAGGTGGGCCTTCCTCCATATGAATGATGTTGATGATGTCAATCAAAAAAGATAAAATAGCTATTAGTTCAGTATAAGATTCACTATTTTGAGCATCCACTTTATGAACACGGTGAAATCTAATCAAACAAGTCTTTAAGCATCGTTTAAGATAATATCGCCTAATTAAAAATTAAGAGTTAGAAACACTTGTAAATTAAATTTATCAAGATAATCTTAAAGTATTTCTGCTTTCTTAAATATGAATTGTTTATTTATGTGAAATGTCGTATTTTTATTAAATGCTATTGAATATTCAATTAAAGAAGTTATTTATTTTAAATTTATAAACAATAAAATTTCTGTTATCTTTCCAATTGAATTGAAAATGAAATTAATCAAGTTGTCGAATAATTACATGACAAATCAATTAATGAATATGGCAATAATTTAATGGTATTATCTACAGTTTGGTTGTTATTTTATATATAACATATACTGATTGTCAGATTAATGGTGGCAGGTTGTACAAATCAATTCACGTAATGAAGTGAACTTTTTCTTTTATCAATATAATGTACAATTTACGCCAATGAAACTTTTGTAAGGCTCCTATTCTCTAAAAATGTAACATATTACGAAATGAATGATTTTGCAGTTTTTAATTATTGAACAAAAAAAAGAGTGAATTTAAAATTCATTCCTGATATTATACTACAATTAAAATATTGGTAAATTTCAAAATATCGTTGCTATAATATTCCTCTTTTTTAAATGAGAGCTGTAGCATTCTTTAAATAAAATAATTGATAAATTTACAAAAGTATAATTTCATAATCTATATTAAATGCAAATGCTAAATGGATATAAAATATTATAGCTTTATGCACCATGAATACTAATAAATATATCCAATATTAACTATCCCACCCAAAACACTTCGTGTAAAATAAGTTGCCAAGACTCACATGCTCATAATGCTTTCACTGTTAAAAAGATATGAGATCTCATGTAGAGCCAAGCCTCTAACTCTACGAGGCCTAACTCTACAAGCCCTAACTCTAAAAACCCTATATCTTGTTCAAAAAGTATGCCTTGGCCGTTTCGTGGCTGTTACACAGACAATCCCATGGAGTTATGTAAAGGATATGGAGTATACCAAGGCACACTTTTTGACCAAGATAGTAGGGTTTTTAGAGTTAGGAATGTATAGTGAGGGTCTTGGCTCTACATGAGATCTGATAACTTTTTAGCAGTGAAAGCGTTATGAGCATCTTGGAAACGTATTTTACATGAAATGTTTTGGGTGAGATGAAATAGTTCCATGAAACGGCCAAGCCCTACTTTTTGACCAAGATATAGGGTTTTTAGAGTTAGGGCTGGTAGAGTTAGGCCTCGTAGAGTTAGGGGCTCATATCTTTTTAACAGTGAAAGCATTATGAGCATGTGAGTCTTGGCAACTTATTTTACACGAAGTGTTTTGGGTGGGATTTCATTTCTTTTTGTAGGATGAGATCTGATAACTTTTTAACAGTGAAAGCGTTATGAGCATGTGAGTCTTGGCAACTTAGTTTACATGAAATGTTTTGGGTGGGATTATCTATTACAACTAAATTTCGTTTTAAGATTATTTAGAAAATGGATTTTTTTTCAATACCCTACTTTTCTGTTTTTCTATTGGTCAACTTGTATATACAAGCTGTTTGCACTTTTATAAGAAATCACATTATTACACAGTATTATTTAGGCCGAAGCATTGAGGGTACGACGTATTTCAGATCTTAATAAAATCCAAAGTATAAAAGCTAGATAAATGAAACTTAGCGTATTTCATTGGTATGGTAACTGCATCTTATCCTGAAAATTTCAGCTCTCTAGTATTATCAAGGCCGAAGCTATGAGGGTTCGATAATACATAACCCGACACCCCCCCTTTATGAAGGGTTGGAATGTGAAAGTTACGGATTTCTTAATTTCGTTGTTGTTTGTGTGCTAATCCTAACCTGCATACCAAATTTCAGCTTTCTAGGTCTTCAGGAAGTACCCTAGAGGTTTTGATGATCATGAGTCAGTCAGTCAGTCAGTCAGTCAGTCAGTCAGTGAGTGACGGAATCGACGTATTTTAGGTATTAATAAAATCTAAAGTATAAAAGCTAAATAAATGAAACTTAGCGTATTTCATTAGTTTGGTAACTGCATCATATCCTGAAAATTTGAGCTCTCTAGTATTATCTAGGCCGAAGCTATGATGGTTCAAAAATACGACGAAACACTTCCAGAAAAGGTACGTAGTGCCCTTCCTGCCTTCGGCTCGTCTTGGCAGATTTGTTAGCGTAGTTCATAATTGGCTTCAGAAAGATTTGTTCCAAGAACAAAAAAAGCTGTTTTATTAAATTTCATTGAAAGATGGTAAATATATTCATTTATTCATTCGTTATTTCCTCTAAATTATGATCAATGAAAATTTGATTGTAACATTTTCCATTTCTCTTAAGTGGTATATTAATCTTTTAAAATCAGGTCGATATAAATGAAATCGTTTGGCAGTATTTTGTTTATGTATTCAGGGTTTTTTTGAAGAAATTTGAAAACCTTCAAACGCATGGAATATCTGTACCCGGTTCTGTATTAATCATTTTTGTTTGAACGCCTGTAAAAGTATCTCTTTTTATTCACTTTGTGTCTCGGAGAAGAAGGACACGAAATTGTCTTCAAAAAACATTCATAAAACAACAACGCAGTAGTTCGTTTACTTGCAACATCTCCTGAAGACTGAACGAACCCAGCAGAAAAATATAGAATCAATTTCTCTCATGAAAGGTTATATTGAAATATCAAATCCACTCCTCCTTCAGATCTAAGTCATTAATTAAATCCTATTTCATGATCTAAATAATTTTTGGCCCTTACCCGTGCAACTAACAACATTGAATCTATTTCTCGTTAGAATTGTTGAATTCACATCGTAAAGTAACTTAAGCAAATGTAGTTCAAATTGGTCAAATTATCCATAAAGCAAAAAATACCTTTTAGTTGCAACCTAGGATCTGTGCGACAATGGATTGGATATTTCGATTTTAAAATGTCATTGCTGAACTGTTTCAAAGTTTCTTTTCAACAATCCTATTTGCATGTAGTCGTCAATTAAATGAAATATTTTACTTGATACTAAAATACAGAATTATAAGAGTAAAGTAGGATTTTAGTAGCTAAGTTTTGTGTGTGGTAAACCAAGAAATTTAATAATTAAAACTTATCTGTTATCATATTTATGACCTTAAATTTAAAAAATTAATTTAAAGAAAATTAAAATATGTTTATTCCTTATATTTTAAAATTAATAACAAAAACCAAGGAAAGGCAGAGATATAAATAAAAGAAAATAAAGTAAAAACAATTCACATAACCCAAAACAAATACCTAGAAAAATAAGGATAAAAAAATGAGAGTAGAATTTAATCCAAAAATTTAAAAAAGAATAAAAACAAAAACTATTAAATAAATAAATAAGCCATATGATTTTTTGCCAATCTAAAATTGATTATTGCAAAATCAAAACTAAAAGACAATTTGCGTTGCTTTTTTATTTTTAATAGAACAGATAAATCAGAGATATCATCATTGATATCCCTTCTTAATCCAATTTCTTTCTAAACACTTTCTCTTGACTGGACATTATTTTTTCCAAAAACTCAATAGTGTTGAGCATCCATAATCTGGTATTCGAAAATCCTGAACTTTTTAAGATGATGTCCATCTGGACTTATTTTTTACAAAAACTTATTTTTTTCTTATTTTTTTCAAAAATCTTATTAGTGTTGAGCATCCATAATCTTGTAATCGAAAATCCTGAACTTTTTAAGATGATGTCCTGCCTGTGTTGATGCATATGTACGCATTAAGTCTTCTTGTCCTGAAAGATACATTGATCACATAAGAAACATTAGAAATATAAATTGATGTTAATTGCTTCGGATTATGATGTTTCGGATGATGTTTCTAGCACAGGAATTTCACTGAATTTTCTTTCAACAGCAAATTCAGGATATTTCTTTTTATCATTAAACAAACCTTTAATGTTTTGTTTTGCTACGCAGACCAATAAGCATTGATCGATATAATCAAGTGATTGATTGCCTTTCTCTCTAATAGGATTTTCGTAATGTAGCTAGAGTAGGATAGATGATAAATAGAGATCACAACCACAAAATACGCTGCTGTGATTGGCTAAAGATAACTATATTTTTTCGATATTCCTTTAGAATATTGTTCTTATTCTAACTAAAAATATAACTCAAAGTAGCTGAAATTTTTTCACTTCTCAGGAACATTATCATAGCAAATTACAAAATTCGGAAACACCCAAAATCCGAAAGATTATCCATCCCAAGAACTCCGGATTAGAGATGCTTACTATGCTTAATTTAATTCCCAAGAATGAAAAGTGACTTGATTTATTGAGTGCCGCTCTTTTTCTAAGCATGTTTTTCAACAGAGAATCCTTCTTTAAGTCTCGTTAAATTATTAAATTTCTAATTTACTTTTGCCAAACTATTGCTTACTGAGGAGATGTAAAACTTAAACAAACTGCATTTCTCTGAAGTTAAATGGATTTCTGATATTTCAAAAAATAAACTTAAAATTTCAATAATTTAGAGATTGAGAGATTTCAATGACTGCAGAGCACTCAGCAAGTTGATTCAAATCTCTATATAGAAAGCGTTGTTCCCATCTATCTGTTTCTCTTTAATATTGCAATGAACTATTTATAATTGTTTTAGTTCCTATTGGATTATCAAAGGTAATAACTTTGGTAATTTGGCAGCAGAGTGAAGTTTCTGATAGCAAATTATTAGACAATTATCCTTTACGTCAAAATAATCAAATTTTTCAAGTAGCGAAGATGTAATTTCATAACTACGGGTGATGACCTGTATTTAAAAAAAGATGAAGAAGAATTGATTAATTCTGTCATAATCAGTAAATAATGAATAACGGTTCAGATTCAGTTAGTTCTACTATGTTTGAAAATATCTGCTAATGCAGTAACCTTTATTGCACCAACAAATTTCAAAGACCCAAACTCAGGAATTATCGTCAGTGAAACTGACGTAGATTAAGCGAATACTATCAATTACAGAAATAATTGACGATACTAGAAGGAGAATTTTAAAGTTTTAGAGTTACTATCGCGGACGAGTAATAATTTCAGGCACGAGTTTTTAAAGTGGCGCCTGACATTCTTCGTAATTTGAAAGGAAAGCATTATATTGAGTACATTTTACATAATTCCTTCAACAATGTTGTTATCTTTTAGTTTAGGATGAGAGAATTATTATAGATTATTTCGTTATCGTGAATGCATCGTAAGAGACACCATTTGTTAAACGACAGGAAAAGACAAGGAAGCAAATTATTAAGCATTCAGTTTAACTGTAGATTTGAAGGAATATTCATGTAAAACATGACATTGCTAGATCAGCAAAAGAAAACTTGTCGACTACAACTGGAGCTCTAATTTTAGAATCTTAACTATCATCATTGTCGATCTTTGCAGTAGAATATTATTCTTACTATTATTAAATTGTAAAAATGAAAAATACAAAATCAAATTTGTATGAAAACGTTTGATATTCGCTGTCTTTTGTTTCTTTATCCTAATATTTTGTGGTAGGGTTGATGCTTTCAGGATCCTGGATGCACAAGACAACCTGAGAAAAAATTAATATCAGTAGTTTTCTGAGTAGTTTTTATGGCACCTGTACTAGGTGTTATTGACTAATCTGGTATTAATTAAAATACACTGAAAATAATCCAAATTTCACAAACAACTCTTTGGCAATCGTTTCATTTTTTTGTAGTATTTGATTTCTTTCTTTTGTGTGAAGTTGAGTCATGTTATTTTTAATTTCTTACTTCATAATTTTTAAATCGTAAATATCTATTAAAATATCTATTGAATTTCTCTTTTACTTCTCACTAGATATTTATGCTTAAAGAGTTATTGAAAGTTGTTGAAATCAATAGAAATTAAAAATCCAAAGATAAGTAACTTATTTATAAACTTATCTAACAATATAGGAACTGTTACTTATAATAAACAATCAAAAAAGAAGCTTTTCTGCCTGTTTTTTTTTGAGGGAAATGATATATGGTTTTTATTTATTGGTTTTGGAAGACAAAGGCCAGGAAATTTCAAATATGCTTTATTATTTTGAAATTTCCATATACATTCCATATGTGTTATGTTTGAAAAATAAACGTCTGTTTTGAATTCAATTTCGAATAAACTAATCCAACTTTTTTTCTATGTTAAATCAAGTCTTCCTTTTGTGGACTGCTGCTGAGTACATATTTTTTCTGTCATTTCAGCTGAAGGAGAACTTCCCACTGATTTTGAAGGCCCCACTTTCTTACTTGAACCGAGGAGTCCTGTGGATTTCACCAATAATACTGGAGTTCAACTGGATTGCACTGCCAAAGGAAATCCGCCTCCCACAATCGAGTGGTTGCAGACAGACGGATCGAGAGTGGATGCCATCCCGCGTCTCCGCCAGATTCTCCCCAATGGAACCCTGGTGCTGTCTGCTTTTCGAGCTGAGGATTACCGACAGGACATCCACGCCACCGTGTACAAATGCCGAGCTGTCAATACCATAGGCACTCTTATCAGCAGAGACATCCGCATCAGAGCAGGTAAGCAACAAAGCACAAATCATCAAACCTCTTGTCAAAAGGGAAAGAAAACAATAATAAAAGCAGCCTAGTTCCCTTCCTTTGGAACATAAGTGGCAAACTGAAAAGCAATAAAGAATGTAATTGAAAAAGTGCGTTTCAAACATAGGTTAAATCCTTGAAGTTAAAAATGAATAAAGCTTAGATTTGTCAACAACTGTTGAAAGTTATCCCGAAAGCCCAGAAAGAAGGCACGATAGATTCAGTTTTATCCAAAGATTTAGAAGTATTCTTTCACGAACTTCAGATATGGAAATACGACATTAAAAGCAGCCCATAGCATTTATTTTATGTTATTATAATTAAAACAAAAAACTATTTACTTTTTTTTTAATTATCATTTTATATATTTACTCTTATTTCTAGCGGATTCGATTCCCGGCCTCGGGGAGGCGGGGATTTTTTCTCGCTCCATTCTTCTTGAAACGGGTTCTAGGGTCTACCTAGCCCTCTGTAACCCGACTTCTTTCGCGGGAATTCTATATTTTCTCTCGCTCTGTCCCGTTGGTCAGAGAAACGTTGGAGCCTTACCTGCAGCAAACTGCAGGATCTGAGCCTTGGGACAAACTTGCCGCCTACTCTTGTTTCTAGCTCATTTCAGGCAGTTTTTAGGAAAAATTTTCTTTGCCCAAGTTTTTTTGATATGCTATTTTTTTTTCTTAGAACATTAACATAGCAAGATTTTTGTAAATATGTAGTTGCTTATAAACTTTTAAAATTGTTTTTGCAGCAACTACAGCTCATCAGAAATGCCGATACAAATATTTATCTGCTTAGATTTAATATTGCGGAAGAGGAACCCAAAATACTTACATTCAATTTGAAGCCCTTGATAACAATCTAGCAACTAAATTGGATTTATTATAGATAGTTTTCTATTTATTGGAAAACTTGTTCGTTTTACTCATATTATAATTTTTCTTTGAAACTTAGGTAACAGTATCATTGAAATAAAGTGATTACTAAGTAACAAACAAACTACAGTAGAGTCCCGTCAATCTGGACTAGATGGGACCGGACCCTGACGGGATCATCGAAAGTCCGGATTAAACGGAATTTGCCTTAAAATGCACATAAGACAAGAGATGGGTAAAACTAAAAAAAAATCGGCGATTTTTCTTTCCCTACAGCTTACTTTCAGTTTTAATGCTACGTACTGTACATATAGACCTAAGTTTTAACCTACGAACTGATGTAGAATTATCAATTGTAGGCCCATTGGTTGAATTAAAGCAGTGACGTTCGGGGGCAGAAATTTCAAAAAAATGTTCCCTTTCGCAATTCTTCGTCAGGAGGGTGGCACGTTGCATTCTCTATGAACAACACAGCTTTTTCTGTGAGTTTTTTTCTCTTTCAAAAAATTCTCTTTTTTTTTCATCCCGTCCGAATTAACCGGATGACCGAACTAGCGGGATCCGGATTAGCGGGACTCTACTGTAATACAGAAATGAATATATGTTTTAAAAAGATCTTCAATATACGACAAAGAACTGTTGTAATAAATTTAAACATAAAGATAGCGTCAAGAGGTGAGTATAATTCCAAGAAAACAAATAACTACTTCATTTACAATGAAAAAACTCCAATTGCTGTTTACAAAGTGAAACACTGTTTAAGTGGAGATTAAAGAAGATTTAAATGAGATTTTCAAAGATGACCGCCTTCAGTGTATTTTCTGAGAGTAAATGGCTATCGTATAAAATTGTAATTATGCACTAGTGTCTTTGCCTTGTACAATAATAAAATTGTTCTGTATTAGTAAAAAAAGTTACGAAAGAGATTATAATCTTTTTATTGTTAAATTAAGTTATTTCTTTTTGTCATTGAGAAAAGTATTTTATTCTATATTTGGGCCGTGTGAACATCTCACTTGTACTTTGTCCGCAGTGTGCTATTGTACCGATCCGATAATTAACCAATGGTCTTAGAACTGCTTTATATGTGCTCGTAAATGTACCAAAACTAGCACTACTTGCTCAGTAAAATTGGCGTCGTTTAACACAGGCAAGAGAACTTCCTGTGGTAAATCACGTTTTCTTCTGGTTGACAACGCGACTAAGCATGAATTACGGTCGAAGTGATGAAGAGACATCTTTGGGCTTTAATTTTACTATTAATGCCTCACTCATCCTACAGGAGAGTTGAGGAAAAGAAAGATATAGAAAGAACAGAAGAAGACCGTGGATGAAATGACAAGCGGCATTAGCTCGCCAGCGTGTAGCTTTGCTGTCGCAGTTTTTCAAATGAATTTTTCTTGACAGTCGGCGAACTGTTGTACAGTTGCTGCTAAAAATTGCTTCAAATTTCAACATAGTCTATTTAGATCAAATGACAGATTTTTCGAACAAGTATGCGTTTTCCGAGCAAATTTCTTGGTTTGAGGAAGGTTTCAGCATGCGTAAAGCAGCTGTTTCACAACTGAAAAGAAAGAAAGAGAAGAAAGACAAATAATGATAAAGCACAGGAAAGAACAATAACAACAGTGACCCCAGCCATCAGGATTGAAAACATTTTCAGCCACAACAGCTCGGCTAAATCTACAGAGCATTGAGGAAAGTAAATAGAATATGTGTCTTCTATAAAAGAAAAATCTGAATAAAGTCATTGAAGTTAAATATAAATAATTCGTGAAATTTATAAGTTGAATTTCATTAATATCTTCTTAAAAGTTTATTCAGACTTTTATAAATAATAAATTTCTGACTTGTAGATAAGAATGTATTCATTTTCCATCGCTTTGACAATATCATCTGAACATAAAATTAGAATGATTATTTCTCCTGCTTTTATTCTAGACTTATATTTTGCTTATTCATCGTGATAGTTCCTATATTTCTCAGATATACAAACAGACACACCCATTACCTTCCGATAAGGTAAAAAAAAAAAAAAAAAAAAAAAAAAACTTTAATATTACTGACGTCAGCAATTCACTCATATCTGAAAGACATCAGAAAAGTAAGCAGTCAATCGCCTATTGCTTAAGCAATCAATCGCCTATTGCTTAAGCAATCACTGTCGACAATTGTGACGCTTAGCCATTCATTCAATTTTTGCAAGACAATTTAACATGTTGTCAATAAACATATTACAATATTTTTCATTGATCGGTCACGCTTATTACAAAATTCTTGTGTAGATGCTGCTGAAATAAATCAATAAGTGCCAAAGGTTATCTTTCTCAATGAATATGTCAGTCGTGAAAAGGAATTTATGTCGATAATTTTTCAACTCAATCAATTAAGTGTAAAACCTGTGTAACTGCAGTGACCGGCATTAATAATAGTCTAAGCAATAAAAATATAGTTACTTATTTGTTTATATATGAATCGCATTGTACTTTGATATTTTTGTGACACTGTAATGCGTCTAACTAAATATAAATTTTCAGGAAAGTATTTAGAATATATATAAGGAAAACGTGCAGGTTTGGAAAATTCTATGAGAATACGATTAAACTATTGAAATAAGAGTTTTTTTGGAGACTAATTTTATGATTTGTTATCTTTTGTTAATACTATATGTATACTGTTACTATTAATTTTGTTAATTAGATAACTTTTTCAAGAGTTCTTAGATTCGGTAATTAGGTAATTTAGCGGTGTTCTTATAGTCAGATATCTCGATTCACGTCCACGATAAGGTATGCTTCTTCTTTCTAATTGTACGAATTCAAGGAATCATCGGGAATGATATTCTCCAGTCTTCCTTAAATTCTATCCATCTTTCTAGAGCCTTTCTAAAGCCATCTTTCTAAAGCCTTATGGAAAAACAGGGTATAAAAGGAACTGAATTATAAGTCCCATTTTATCTCTTTATCTATCCATATTCTTAAAATAATGCGTATTTTTCCATTTAAGTAACAGAAAAAATAGATTCTGCAAAGCTCTATTATTTCAAACTAGCCGGGTATCGTCGCTTCGCTCCGGAACCCTTGCATCTATAGCATTAAAAAAAAAAAAAAACTTTATTTATTTAGCAAATTAATATTGAGAATTGATAATATATGACTTCCCAGCCCGTTGTGGCCTTCTCCACTTAACTCAGGTGTATTGCGGGTTGGCGCCACACACCTGGGGTTGCTGCCATACACTTCATCATCAGTTTGCCAGATTATTCCCTATTCCGTAAGAATTTCGAAAAATCCGGTCTTATTCCTTGTCTACATCATAAAGGAAACCTCTGTGCAAAATTTCAGCTTTCTAGGTCCAAGGGTTTGGGGTGGGCGTTGATGAGTCAGTCAGTGAAGGAGTCAGGACTTTTCTTTTTATATAGGTAGATTTTCATGAATTTTGTTTTGTTAACATCATTGATTAGTTCTTTGTAGATTATATTTGGATCTGTTATTTTCTCATTTTCAACTCTGATCCGATTCGTTCTTTACATATTATTCCTGGTGTTTTGATATCATGTTTGTTTAAGAAAATATGATCTATATTTGTTTTCGTATTTCCATTAATTGTACAGTTGTTTCTTGTTGTTCCGTAAAGACAATTTTTGAAACTATTATTGCACATTAGTTTTATTCCTGGACTGCATTGTTTTTATTCATTTGAAAATATCTATATTTACGTCGCCAATCAGTATAGTTGGATAGTTGTTTGATATATTTTCATTTTTTATGAATAGATTCTCTATTTTAGTAACATTTTAGTAATTTGTACTTTAATATTTTGCTTACAGAATGACAGATTGAATAACGTTTTTATAATATATGTTTTTATAATATATAATAATAAAAGCCGGGTACCGTCGCTGCGCTCCGGAACCCTTGCATATATAGCATTAAAAAAACAAACTTTATTTATTTAGCAAATTAATGTTGCGATCGTCGGAGAATATATAACTTCCCAGCCGGTTGTGGCTTCTCCGAATAACTCGGATGTATTGCGGATCGGCGTCACACACCGAAAATTCACATTTTTGCATGTATCTTGCAAACGCTGAAGCGTTAGTGAATAAGTGATACATCGTTCGATAGAACATTCAAATACCAACATTTTCTCAATATAATGTGATCTTCCATCTTTCATACTTTTCGTTTAAATTGAGAAAAAGTCAAAATTTGACCCTTTAAAAGGCGCCATCTTGGAAACCAAAAACTTTTTTCAAAAGATTTTTGTAGCATTTTGTTTGTCTTAAAAAGATCTACATTTTATCCATTTACATGACTACTCTATCTCTTATAGTTTGGTCACAAAATTGGAAAGTCTTATGACAGACAAAATAACGCTTTTATAATTATTTCAAATAGTTCCACAAAAACTGTATTTGTAAACATAAAGATTGGGTGGGCAACCGTATAAATGGGCAGTCGTATTATTATTTACACTAGCTACAACTAGTTCAAGCGTGTTTAGATTAAATTATGAGTAGTTTGAGAATATCCTATTCTATTTCTACAATTAAATGAATTGTTTGGAAATCTAATAATTAAATAATAACTCATAACAATAAGATCCTACCAACTATTGGAACTTTTAAAAATTTGGACTTTAAAAGTTGTATATAACCTGGTTTCGTCTGTTCGAACTGTCCCATAATAACCACATAATCTTATTTTTTAACATATTTACAGTGAATAGCTATAATTTATGTAAATTAAAATATAAAGACAACTTCCCTATTCTCCGTTAAATGAGAAAATGTAAATATTGATGCAGACAATAGTTATTCTGCCTATATTCTATCTATATATTCTGCCTATATATTGTGTAATCACTTAAAATTTTGGAGTAGATTCTTGAAAACTATTTTAGAAAGAACTATAAGCTGAACCGAAATACAAAGCAAAACGGTCAAATAAAATAGAGAGCGACAATTCGGTTAAAGAAAGAAAAGTCAATGAATACGAAACAAAACTCAAGCGAAAATGAGAAGATAATTCTGTTTTGCACAATTCATTAGTGAACTTCCTTTTTCATCCTAAAATTCTAAATAACTAAAATTCATACTCTAACGAAAGAAGAAATTAAAGAAGAGAGGATGCATAGATAATGGAAATGAGAATAATCCAAATTATAGATGTTATTAAGAATTTGCAGCAACGAAATTAACACCTGAAAACCAAAATTAAGTCTAATCTAAGTCAATTAAAGTTGAAGTTTCTAATAAATTCTATAAAAGGTGGACTGTTTTTGAAATTTGAGAAACTTTTATTCAAAATAATTACAGGCTTACAAATAAAGTTTACCATATGGCCTGTTATCTAATTGTCCCACTGCAGTTAATTACTGTTAAAATTAAACTGAAGAATTTTGGCTTTTTGATTTCTCGATGTCTTTGAAGTTTCCGACATCCTATTATTTTAATAACATAATTACTTCGCTTCTCAGTATCAAGTCAGTCTCTGCTGTCTCATATTCTTTTAATACATTTCATATCTTTTCATTTTGTGCAGAACAAATAAACAAATAAAAAGGAAACCAACACTTATTGATTGTTTCTCCGTTAAATTATTTACTGCTTTGAATATTTCCTCATTTATCTTCTACAACTAAATTAATAGTTTGGAAGTCTAATAATTAAACAACAACTCATAACAGTAAGAACATACCAATTATTGGTATCTTTTAAAATTTGGAATTTAAAAGTTGCATATAACCTGTTTCGTCTGTTCGAAATGTCCCATAATAATCACATCATCTTATTTTTTAACATATTTACAATGAATAACTACTTATGTAAATTAAAATGTAAAGATAACTATAATTGCTCCCTTTTTTTAATTCATAAGATAATCATAAAATATGGTAGCATTATGATGAATGAATATTTATTATCTAGGAAATATCTTCTAATATCAATATCTTCTAAAATTAAATTCAATTTCAAAAAACATTTCAAGATTCCAATTGAAATTTGTTGTCTACTATATATCGATAACTTTTTTTTAAAAAAATGGGAGAATACAAAAATACATAAATTATTCTAGTTCTACATATTTTCAAATTAAACATTGACAATGATGAACATACCTTACATTTTTTTTTTTAACAACTAGGCCTACTTAGAGTATTCCGATCAACAAAGAGTATTTCGCAAATTCAATGTAAAAAATTTGCTTTCAACTAACAACAAACCTTAAACACGTCTCAAAAAGTCATTAACTTCAAATATGCAGTATATCTAGGTATTCACCATGTTCATACTTCAAAATAGTTCTATAGTCAGTTTTTGTATACATATGAAAAGAAAATACCGAAAGTGACATATTTTATCAAACTATATTCAGGACTGAGCTAGCAAGCGAAATAAAAAATGATTCGTTACGTTTATCGTTTCAGGCAATTCGTTTCTATTTACGTTTTTCGTTACTCTAAAATTTCGTTTTTCTCTAACTTTCGTTTTTCCGTTACGTTTAATGTTATAACGAAATAGTTAAGAATAAAATAAGACAAGATTTTATTTATTTATTTATTATATATAATTTAGTGAAAATAAAAATACGTCTGATGTATATAAATATACAATATTATTTATATATTTTTTTAAAACAATTATGTGCCCCCTCCCATCCCCGCGTCAACACGACAATGTTCAGAAGTTCCTAAATAAGCAGCCGAAATAAGCATTTTTTTTACGGTAGATTAGTAATATATGAATGACATAGATTGTAATAATAATAATAATAATAATAATAATAACTTTTATTATTATTTCTTTTAATTTCTAAAAAATGAAGTAAAAAAATTAGATATTGGATAATATTGATTATTAATTTATAAATTTTATGTTATTTAGAGTTATTTTTGTGCTAATATAATGTTTCAATATGTTTGAGGATGACAAGTTGATTTTGAAATTATTTTGTAAAATTTATTTAAATGTAATTTTTAATATTTTATTATAATACATAAATAATTATAACAGCACCTGTTGATAGGAATTTGAATTCCTAACGGGACTGAATTGTATAAATTTAATAAATAAATAAATAAATAAATAAATAAATTAATTAATAATAAATTAATATATACTTGATTATTACTATGTAATTTAAATAGAGATTACCCTTATACGTGAAAAATACTTTATTATTTACAATAATTATTACCGTTATTAAAAACTTCCAATATTGATAAACACATCTAACGCAATACTTCACAAAGACCTTCCTCTGATTAGGCCTCTCTGCCAAATATTGCGTTAGATGTCTTTATTAATGTAGTAAGTTTTTAATAAATAAATTATTAATCTAAATCAGCAGTTCCCAACCTTCTTTCATTTCACAGCCCATTTTCGTAAATGTACTCAAAATATAAGCAAGATGTTTGTAATTAATGTAGTTGCTGTTATATCAGATTTATATGTTGTAACTGAAAATAAATGGGTCAATAAGGGGATTTAAATAATGAGTTGAACAATGTGTATATATTTACAGTATCGTCAAACACTGTTTAAGGAGGGATAACAAGGGCTTTTCTCATGCTCTAATAACGAAAAAAACCCGCACCACCCCTCGCCCTAGTATTGGATTATTTTGACAACTTTTACCTTGTCTTGTATCTTACACTGTTGACATATGTGCCTTTTCCCGACATTATTCAATTTTTTTTGCGTACCCCCGAACGTCCTTCCCCATTGGGAACCTCTGATCTACATCATTGTGGGATTGATGTATTACTAATATTTAAAATAATAACTTTTCTAATTTGTAATTAGACTACATAGGTACGTCGGAACTTTATCGTGCTGGGGGAAGGGGAAGGATGCTAATTATTTTAAAACCAATATAAAGTTATCACGATTAACATGAATGTTATTACTGCAATAATATTCTTCAATGCAATTAATGTTGGCGATTCACAATTTTATTTATTATTTTTTTTATTTATTTATTTATTTAATTATTTCCATCGACAAGGCGTCGCATGACCTCCCATCACTTCAAACATTCAAGAATAAAAAAGCTGATAGTGTAATTTTCTCGAAAGATGATAAAAGACAAGAGAGGAAAGGGTAAAGCTCATTTTTTTTTTTTTTTTGAAACGCCGCCAAAACATATTTTAACGAAATAACGAAATTTATTTTTTCATTTTCCTTACGTTTTCTGTTACTACTATTTGAAACATTTTTATTTTATCTTTTTCGTTACGTTAATCAAAAATCATTCCGTTATTTCGTTTTTTCGTTACGTTACGAGTAATGTTTTCCAGCACTGATTCAGGATGATCCAAGTTATTATTTCATTCTACAACAAAGTTATTAATCCTTTATATTCTTTTTGTCTCTTCAACTACTTTCGTAGATAATGAACAAAAGTCAAATACTAGGATAAGTAAAACTGTAAATGTAATTTGGTTTTATCCAATCATCATTATATATTATTTCTCAAAGGTGTATTTTTGTCGGAACGCCATATTTCCTTTAATACTTCATCAAAATCAATGATTGGGACATCATTTTGAAGATTACGTTCCCCGCTACTGACGAAAAAAAAAACAAATTGTTTAAAGTTAATGTTTTCGTTAAAAAACTTAATTTTAAAAACCTTTTTATAAAAATGGAGAAACGCTTTAACAGAAGCGACTTATTTTTCGAAACCGAAACACTGCAGCGTCGTAATTCAAATATATCCTTTTTTGAATAAAAATGCATTTTAAAATGATTTTCCATCGTTTATTTAGTAAGAACACGTAAAAAAAAATTATATTTTAATAAAAATTACGATTTATTAGAATAAAAAAACAAAAATTTGTCAATTTCTCATATATTATTTTTTAAAGGTTTTTTTTTTTTTGTTTGTTTGTTTAGTTCCCTTAATACTTCATCAAAATCAAATGATTGAGATATCATTTTGAAGATTACGTTCACCGTTAATGACAAAAAAATAAACAAATTCTTTAAAATTGATGGTTTCGCTAAAAAACTTTATTTAAAAATCTTTTAATAAAAATGTAGAAGGCAATCTGTTCAATAATGTATTTCTACATTACCATTCGGTGTCTGAATTATGCGAATTATTACAATATACCATGTAAATATTCGAGTATACTAATATAGCGAATTATTTCAATATACCATACGAATTATTCGCAAGGGTCAACCTTTTTATAAAAATGGAAAAGGCGACAGCTATTGACAATATGTTTAACTAACGTACGACAGCTGTTGGATTTGTTTAATATTTCTCAAAGGTGTTTTTTTTTTGGTGCGAATTATTCGCACGGGTCAACTAGTATTAATTTAATTGCAAGTAAATATAAATTTCATTAAAGTTTTTATATTCATTACGAACAGAAAAAAATATTTAAGTATTAATATTTAAAATCTTTACTTATTCATTGTTGTCTTGATATTATACTTAACTGCATTCTGTGATGCTTGTTGTATAGTACATTGCAGCAATTTCTATTATTGCTTCTATTATTGAGTTTTGATCATGATTTTTCAGCCTTTGTTTACATCTCGACAAATGTGATTAACAGCAGAAAAGCTAAATTAATATTTCATTTATAAGGTATATGCTTTCTTTATTAAATATCAACATCTGTATGTAAGTCTGACTTCAATTCCGAGTAAGTTATTATTTAGCTTTTCTAGTCCTCATGTTCGTCTACAGTAGACGAATTCGTCAGCGAATATCTTCCCTTACCCGTTTGTAAACCTTTGGAATGCATAACATTTATCTTCCTTTCTTCCATGTACTGCTTCTATTTTCCAGTTTCTACCTTGCAATATTACACCCACATCCGATACAGTCTACAGACATATCAAAACTCTATACCTTTGCTGCTGTCACATTCTAATGCGTTTCTGTGCATTACTAAGTGGCTTTTGCTAATTTTGAGTAACATTTTAACTGTTTTAAATTGCTTTAATTGCAGTAAAAAAAATTACTAGAAAGAGAAACATATTTGCATATACTTGCTGGTTTTATATTACACGTTTCTTTGTGGATGGCAACTTCAAGTAGAAGTAATTAAGTTTTTTGAAGCACAAAGACATATCTAGAAACGAATAATAGTTTTGACATTTTTAACTGTCGTTATTTCGTCCCGTTTTAAATCTTAATTAAATATCTACTTTTAGATTCAGAAACTAAGCTTTTCATTCGGAGTTGTCACGAATTACGTGTCAGCTTTTACTGAAAGCGCCAAACAGAAACAAGTGTTTGTGTTGCCAACAGATGGAACACGTCTTGGTAAACAAGAATGTTTGCAGAACATGACTGCTTACCATGTAATCGTGTAAGACTTTTTCCTGCAATAGAATCTCTGTAGATTTTAAGTCTGTTAATGAAGACATAAAAGCGATCATGTAGTAAGACGCAAAGATGCAACGAATTTTAATGAAGATAGATGTGCTTTGCTACTAATGTTTTTTCCCATTCACTCTTTGTTTTTCTTTTTCTCTAGGTACTCCATTATTTTGTAAATAAAATGTTCAGAATTCCGGTTGGTTTAGGTTTCTCATATATTAATATCCAAAAAAATCTAGATAATTTTTTTTAATGAATTTTAAAATTTAAATTTAATTATATTTTATATTTAAAGTAGTATTTATGTCGATATGTTAAGTGATATACATATTTCTCTAATGATTTGTACCTAACTTCTAATTCATTTTAAAAAGTAAGTTTAGAGTAAGCTTTACAAAAATACATAATTTATTTTGTGCAGCAGCATTTAACTTGAATCTGAGAGATGAGTAAGTCGTGTGAATTAAATATACAAATAATGAGGGATATTTCCGCTCGGATGAAATTAATTCGATATTTCGGCTTTGTTCCTTGAGCCTTTGTCAGGATATATTTGAGAATTGCATGGACTCCCGAGCTGTAATTTTATTGAACTGATACATTAAAAACTCTGTTTCGTTTTTTTTTTTTCACTAGTAAGTCAGTATTTTTTTTTCTCACTATATTTCAACTAAACGTTTAAAAAATTTGACTCTTTCTTTGTAACTTTCAAGGATTTTTAAATTTCACATTTACATATAAATTTTCAAATTACATTTTCAAATTATTCATCATAAATATAAATAGTATACGATAATGCAGAAATGTACTATTGAAAACAGTTTCCAATAATTATAATATTATAATTTAATAATTACATATGAGACAAGATCTTGTAATAAGATAATTATATTAGATCTTAGAATAGGATTAAAGTTGGATTTAAAAGGATCAGTCCATTGAAAACGATTCACAAGACGTTCTGCAATGCCAAATGGGTTGCGGGATTTTGCGGGATTTTGGACACAGAACATAGGTAGCACCACTGTGGTGTTTTGACCCAGTGACAGATGGCGCTTCGATCACGTGACGAAAGTAGAATTCTGCTTGTGTTGAGGATGTCGGGCTAGTGTACCGTCCAAATTTGGGCCATACGCCTGATACATCGTCAACGCTGCCCGATATGAAGAAACTCTCAAATCTCTACGAGCATTTATAAAATGCAAGCTGCCTGTGTCTCACCCGAGTCATTCTTCTTCACGATAACGTCCGTCCCCACACTGCGAAAATCCTCAATGTCTCCCTTTCGAAATAAATAAATAAATAAATAAATAAATAAATTTAAATTATTTCAGTTACCATTATGTTTTATTTAATGATAAATGAACAACTAATGGAGTTTTTTTTTTTGAAGAAAAGGTTAATTAACAGCATTAAAAAACTAATACTAATTCAAATTTACATTGCTACCTTATGGAATTCTTATGCCTATATTTTAGATAAAAAATGTTAAATAATTTCTTTAGTTGAGTAAATTAAGGAATTTAAGAGTATAGTACTAATTTGTAAATATAATGAAAAATGAATTTATAATCTAGTTTTTTCGAAATATTTAAGTTTGAAATTATCAACAAGGAAATTCAGTTAAATCTACAATAAAATTGAAAGTAAAACATTGTTGCATTACATGCATGAAAACAAGAGGCTTCAGATTAAATCTGAAGCCAAGTTCTTAGAATTTCAAAATTTAAAAGTTTTTTTTTCTTCCTTTTGATAAGTATCTCTTTCTTTTGAACTTTTGGTAAATATTCAGAAGAATATGTAATTTTTTTTTTAATTTTACAGGTTCTTCAATCATAAAAATGCAATTTTTTCATTACTGTCAACTTCAAAGAGGGCATTTTGAAAGTGACTGTGTTCATAGAAAAACTAGCAGTGAGGGCAGCCATCTATTATTCACAACCAGGTGCTGTACGTCGCTCACACACCTAAGATACTTCGTGCGTTGCAGCGTCTTAACCCAAGTCACAGGTCATTTAATGGCGCACTCACTCTCATCCACTCTGCTTAAGGCAGCAAAGCTTCTTCTTCAGCTAAAAATCGCCATTTGTGTGATGGGAAATACTCAAAGGATTGCAGGAAAGGATTAATAATGGTTAATGTAAGCTGCTTACAGGAGATTATGATCAGCAAACAAAATCATCTATATCTTAAATAAAACATTTACGGGAAATGATTTTAGAAGATTAAAAGATTCTCCAGTAAAGGAAGTTCTATCTCTAAAAAATAATAACTAATAATAATAATAATAGTTGTTTTAGAAAATAATCACAAAATCAATTAATGTTTTCAAATATAATAATAA
>JAFIDM010002131.1:36819840-36831721 GCA_023159025.1 Thereuonema tuberculata
GACAACTTCTGAAAGAACTTTGCACTTCCTTTTCACCGAGACGTTCCTAGACTGGCAATAAAATATCCCTAATTGAATGGTGTCGTTAACTCTGTTGCTTCCATATGTTACTCACTTAGTTTGTTGGTAATGAGAGCGAATTCAACCTGCAGGAGCTTAATCAGGATTGCTATGGATGCACTGACAGCTCCTCCAACGCAAGTCCAATACCCTTTCGTGGAGCACTAAGAGCGAGGCATCCTCATGTCATTCAAAGTTGTTGAACAAAGCTTAATGCATAAATGTTTACTCGAGCTGAATATTAAAGCACCCCAATGGCGTCGTTGAATTCGCGACATAAGAGCCCTTCGAACGGTATGGGAACGCCAGATGCGTTCACGCTCTATTCCGTGGTGAAGTTAGATTAGAATTCGCGGTTCTTTGTTATACGATCACCAACAAATCCCAGGGGATTGGATATTTCCAAAACGATCGGTCCAATTGAAGGTCCTAAACCAGAGACAAGTACTTCAGTTCTGAATAAATTTTCAGCTTGTGGATATTTGAGTGCAATGTAGGGACGGAAATCCGATTATCGACTGATATTAAAAAGGGAATTGCTTCGAGTACTCTGAATAGCTCTATGAAATGCTATGTAAATCTAGTGACATTTGCAAATGGCATTAAAAGTGTTTCAACTTCATCGTTTATTCATGATTTTAAATTATGTTTTTTTCAAACAGTTTGTTAGTTCAAAACACCAAAGTATTAATTCGGTCTGACTCAAAGAGAAAACTTTATTAACTTATTATAAATATTGATATCTATATAAGCAAAATTAAAAAACATGAACAGTCGAGAGTCTGTTCGTATAAATTTTAAGTTTAAAAGTTAGTTGGCCTATGAAAGTCCTGATAAACGATTTACAGTTCTTTCAGTTCGTTGTTTAAAATAAAAGAATTTGTAATCTAAATTTTAACAAATTCGGAATATAAAAAATATTACGTAAATCTATAAATTCTTTTCAAATTTTGCGAAAAATTCCATATTGATAGTCTTAAAAAATGAGCAATCCACTGTTTTCATATATTTTTATTTTTCTAAGCATTTAAATGCGTTCAGTTATATTTACGTAAGCATTATTGAATTCACTTAAATAAACGAATTATAATTTTTTTTTTTAATTGACAGAAAAATATCTATCACTGGTAATAAGTCTGAAACAAGATTGTACTGCTCTCTCCTAACATTTCTCAAACAATGATAAACTCGTAGGTAGTTAATTACTTATTAATAAATCTAAATCTAAATGCCGATAATTGATATTTTTTCAATTTCAAGCATTGATAACTCGTTCTTACTAATTATTCTATGTCAGCTAGAGAACTTCTTTCGATCTCATTTTGCCAGCTGGTGAGCATAAATATTATCCAGCTGCTTTTTCGAGAACAGCTGATCAAAAAATCCATGCTGAAATAAATCAAGATCAAAATCAACAATATGTTATTAAACTGCAATGATTAGGAACGTAGTGAATGTATTCAGTAGTGTATCATGTAGGGAGGGAGATGTGAAATTTAAGTAAATCAAGGCACCATGTTGTCCCTGTTACCTAAATATTATCTTAACCAACTACAACCTTTGTCAACATATCATTTTAGTGGAGAAGATTCCTACTAGTTTTTAGTTACAAAACTAGGAGTGTCTCATGCCACTGTTAAAGGGGTGGGATACTAGAAATCTTTTTTGGGCTAAAAACTAAAGCTTTTCGTTTCAGTTGATGTCTGCATTGTGGTGATACGTTCTGGCTTCGAAAATCTGGCTATTTCGCTGAATCTATAACTTTATTCAAAAATAAAATTTTATATTTATACTTTTATACTTTTTTTATCGTTATTTAATTCCTTTAAAACAAAGTGACTAAAGCCTAATTTCCGGAATTACTACAACATTGATAACGATACAGATCAAAATGTTGGATTAAAAAATTTGATAGGGACTAAGGCTGACCTTCCACAGTAGTAAGAAAGGCATGTAATCGATAACTAGTGGCTTGAAGAAATAACTTTGCTATTCTCAAAGTATTTCAAGAAAAATCAAAAAACATTATTTTAGTGTTAAAAGTAACCTTAATATCCTCTGCATCTTAACGTTAGACGTTAAATATTTTTAAATAAATATTAGAAGAAAGATGACAACCGAAGGATCATTTTCGTCTGGCTTCTAAAAATAATCTTAAAAATCTTTAAGATCAAGGTGAGTTGTTTTGTATGTTATATATTCATTAATTACAATGAAAATTAAATACTCATTAATTACAACGAAAATTACTAGATTCTAAGAAAGCAGTAAGAATGCTTTTCCTGTATCATGGTAGGATTAAGATTCTATCAACCAAAAAATCTTAATCCCAACATCTTTACTCTAGTTTGTTTTTTATTTCGATACTTATTTTTCCGCTATTCGTATATCAATTTCTTTTAAAACACGTTTTGAAAGTTTATTAGATACTGAAACTGCTACAGATATTGTAGTTAATACTAGTCCTTTAATTTGCTAAAAAAGTGCTAAAAGTCTCCAAACATTTAAGCTTCTGCGTTCAAAACGTTTCTGACTCACCCACTATGTTAAACAAATATTGATTACATACTTATTTAACCAATTATTTTAAATTAATGAGTAAAATAAGCATGAGTTAAAGAAGCATGTGATATGCTTACAGTTTGTTTCTCACTTTTATCACATTTATTTGGCATGTAATCAGATTCATTCAATATTAAAAATCAAGAAATGAAGTGTTGTTAAATATGATATTCTTAAAATAGCTTAATAAACTATTAAATTATGAAATAATATATTTTAACATACTAATAGCATGTCATGTCATTTAATGATAATGAAAAACAAATACCATGCTAATATACAATACTGTGCATTTTTCGTGCATTGGTCCCTAATCATGCCACCAAGGTAATACAGTGAGATTATGTCAAATAACTAATGTACAGCAATACACTTTTTTATATTAACGTGGGAAATTTTTATGTTGTAATACAAGTACAAAACTTAATTACGTTTGCTGTAATTGTAATACTGTAAATTAATGTAAAATATTGTTTTGTTATAAATTTGTCTATTGAATAACTTTTTAAGAACTACGTTTGTTGACGAACTGAATGGAAAAATGGAATGAAGAAAATATTTTTGATTTTTAAAATTGGCAAATATTAATAATTGAACTATATTTCATTACATTTATGACCTTCACGTTAAAACCAAAAAACATAAATAAAAATCATCAATTAGAATTAACGAATGAAATGAGTATTGGCTTTATTGTTGTTATTTTTTTTTTGTTTGTTTTAGTGTTTAATGCATTGTTCATTTGCATTCTCTGATGATTTCTTATTCGATGTCTTTTTTATTACTCATGTATGTGATGAAATATAGTTCAAATATTAATTAATTAATTAATTAATTAATCTTTACAACTATTAGTAAATTCTTAATACCTTTTTGAACTTATGGAATGATGCCGCACTTGTAAAATGTTTGACTGACAAATTTCTTCCATTAATCTGGCAGCTGTTACCTTAAGTGTCACTCAAAAATATTTAAAATTAAGTTACATCACTCATCTTCATTGGTAGGAGATAAAACATTTATAATTCACATCAAGCTTTAAGTCAGGAATCTCACTTTTATCACATTTATTTGGTAACGAAACTCTTTCGAATTCAATTCCATCAAGAATTCCCAAATGTAATGAAATAACTTAGTATAATGTAAAGTATTAAAGGATTGAAAAAAAACGAACAAATAACAAAAATATTTTAAGGTGCACAAACTATATTTCTTTATTAAATTAGATCATTTAACCTATTATTTAGTATTAGTGGTACATTTCATATTTTGTTAATTATTAATGTTAACAGTTCTTAGAATACATAGTTATTTTAATGATCAAAGCTTGTTTCACGCCAACACCCCATAATGTTAATCTATTATAATTCCTTGAAGTTAAGTTTTTTATTTTTTTATTTTTTTTGTAATGTTTATCAGACCTATTTAGGTGTACTTATTACCTGTACACCTATAATATAGGTTCTGAAAGTTTAATCTAAAGTACCATTTTCCACCCAAAAAAGAAAAACCAAACAAAAATAAAGAAAAAAAAGAAAAAAGAAAGTGATATCATAACTAACTAATAATTATGTAATAAATTTTATATTTTTATCAATTACATCGACAATTAACTTTTTTTTATGTCTCCAATTTTTCGGTTATTGTAATTATCCCAGTTTAGTTGATGAAAAAGTTTATATATGATATTACCATGTAGACGGTAACCAAAATTATTTTTAATTTTTTTATCGTTTATTGAACTGAGCCAATTGTTTCCAGTAATATTGTTAAAGGTATAATCTCACTACATGCGTTGTGGTCTGGGAAAGAAAGCCGGTCCCCATTTTATAGGGTGCTGGGTGAACCCTAAAAGTCCCATCTAGAACACCAAAGGGAAAAAAATACCTCCGCCGAGAATTGAACCCGATTCCTCCAGCCCGCAGCCCAGTACATTACTACTTGACCAGAAAACCCATTCTGTTATGTTTCGGTTTACAAATTAATACTGCACCAATAACAACCGAAACTCCAAAAAATTAGATCGGCTACCAATTTCTAACGATTAAGTTTTATTAATTATTTACCAAGCAAAATTAACAGATGTAAATTATTTATTTATAATTTCTTTTAGAAAATATAGGAGACATTTGGGAAATAACTGTTCAATGATTATCCCACAGCCATTGGATACGAACAACCAAAAATACAGTCCTCTATATGATGTTTGGCGTTGGAAGTGTTTTGAAGTGTCGATATAATTCAGTTACTTTCAAGATTTGAGTAGATTTCTGAAGAAGTAATAAGTTAGCTTAGCAATTCCGTTTTTTCTGATTTTCATATAAGAAATACAAGACTAGTGACGATACTATAAACTGAATGTACTATTATTGCTATTATCAATAATACTCAAATTTCTATCACTCGTTCTGTTTCAATTTCTTTTAATTCGAGAAATGACTGCTTAACTATATATATATTTGGTTATATATATATTATTATTATATATATATATTTGGTTTCATTATAATTCGAAGCAATTGCATTGAATTCTATTTTAATTATGTTACCTAAAGAACCCGATATTTTTAAATTTATAGAATCATATTGAAACTAGTTTGCAAATAGAGATGAAGTTTCGACAGATGGAATTGAAAGTTCCATGTAGATGGCCGCTTTGGTCTGTCATTTGAATTTGTTAGCCCATAAATTAACTTGATCAATGAGTTTTCCAATTTCAATTGTGAAAATAAATTTAACCCTTCAATGTGTCAAATTAAATCGGACCTCTTTATCATTTTGACATTGCTACATTGAAGTAATATTTTTCTATGATTCCCTATAGACTCTATACAAAATTACTTAAAGAAGAACCGAAGACGTTCTGTTGGTTTATGACATATTAAAGAACTAAAGAGGAAGAACTCTCTCGAATTTTCTGTGAACATAACTATTAAAAATTCTATATACAAACAAACCATACTTCTTCCTTAAATCTTCTCTTTTATAATAAATATTATTAAACATCATAACACCAGAAAATAAATGTCAAACTACATAATGTAGTTAATGTCAATATTTTAAGGTCATTGTTGTAATAGAATCTCGTCAATTTATTATTATTGTAAAAAAGGCTTGAAAAAGAGGAGACGGTTAATTTTTTATTTCCTTGAAAATTCGTTTTATCAGTTAATAAATGTAGTTTGACATTTATTTTCTGGTGTTATGATGTTTAATAATATTAAAAATTCTTTCAAAACTCATGTTTAGTCTTATTTTTTTAAAAATAATATGCATACAAATTATCACATTTTTTGTGAAATAGTAAAATTTCTAGTTCCGTATTAAAATACAAAATAACGAAGGAACACCTTGGAAATAAAATGTATTTTGTAAATTTACTACAATGTATGTGTTTGATTTATTTAATTTTTAAATTGATTTTTTCTTACTTTTAATCTTCCTATTAATCAAGAGGAAATTTATTGTTTTTCTCACTCTGAATAATAAATTTATGATGTAGGTTGACAGATTACGTGTTATTCGGTACATTATCCTTGTCACATAGTTGAGACTGTGCCTAATAAATCAGCAAATCATTGACTTAATTGTTATAGAAAGGAAACATGGACAAATCACCAGATCAAAGATTTCCTAAGTTGTGGAAATTTAATATTGATTTTTGTAGAATATTAGGAATGTCTTTACTAAAAAAGTCAATTTTGAAATTAACTAATGATTGAGTAGCCGGTTAGATATCAAACTAAAAATACTAAGCAAGAAACAGTTGTAATATAGTGAATTCCTTCGCCAATTAAACTAGATTAATTAACAAAAAGGGAATATTTTCCTGATTTTTTAATTTTTAGTCGGTCTTCAAAACGTGTTATATTTAAAAAAAATATATTTTTTTAAATAATTTTCTGCTTTTTAGTATTGTGTATATGACATTTTTCATTCGATATTAAACATTTTGATGAGATTATAACAGAGACATGTGGTAAATTTGAGATTTAAACGCAGCGCTCTGCCGCAGCGACCTCAGCACCATGCGGCCATTTGCAAAGTCGACACTGAAGTCGACAAATGAGTGCCGTGCCGCACCGACCTGTTATCTAGCGAATTGGGGCTCCTTAACGAAGAGACAGACAAGAAAGCAAGTTAAAATTGAATTGTCATTCAGTTCTGAGCTATGTTTAAAGTTTCAAGTTTGTAGCTCATCGGAAAGTTAGTTTAAAATCAATTGCAAAATTTGTACCGAATAGACAGAGAAGAAAGCGAGCTAATAAAAACGTGTTAATAATAAGGAAAAATGCTTTTTTTTAAAAAAAAAATCTAATATGGAAGCTACAAACAATATACTACGAGTTAAAAACGGTGGTCAAACACTGTATAATAACAAATAAACAAATCTAGTGAGAAAAGGAAAATTCTCACATAAATTAATAAGTAACAATAAATTCATAAAAAACACAATAAATGGCGAATGAAATAGGCTATGCTTATTTCATTACACTGTAAATATGCCAACTTTATAATCATTAGAAAAATCATAATTAGCAATAATTTAGTTAAATTTAACTGTATCCATTTATATAAATAATGGTTATTGATTTCAGCGTTCTAAGGTGTAGACTAGGTGTAATTTACATCAAGGACAGGATTTTATATTCTACTAGTTACAAATTATTGGTTAAAAAAAAGTCAGAATAAAACTTTATTTTGTACAAAGGGATTTAGAAGAATCCTATTTTCAAGTAATCAAATTCCAGTATTCCTATTTAGAAAACTTGGAACCAAGAGAAAAAGACTCAAGCATTTTCCTGACCGTTCTGATAAGTCTGTCTTTGAAATAACATAAAATTATGTATGTAATACAGCGATTCTCAAAGGGTGTAGCGCGAAATTGTGAGCCTGTTTCGCCAGAAAAAAAAGAACAAAGTATTTTTCTTAAAACGGCAAAATAAGATAAAATAGGCATTAAATATTTTCAACAATATTACTTATTAACAGAAGAGTAACTAGTAAATTGAGTAGTGCTAATTTGAATGTTTAAAATTAATGAGCCGATAATTACATGATTACTGTAATTCAATGAGAAATATGGGCTTGTTTACATTTTAATAATTGTCTAATACGAAATCGAATACGTAGTAAAGCAAAGAAAAAAATTGTTCTGTGGGATATTATGAAGAACATTTACCCTGCCGCCAGATTTTTCCAAATACCTAAATCTGTCGTGAAGCAAAAAGATGAGAAACACTGACATACTTAAGGAAATTGTGCTTAAAAAATCTATAATTCATAATTTACGGAATTTTTGAAGAAAGAAATTATATCTACAAATATTTGACAAACCATGTGAAATGCTTTTTTCAGAAGCAACTGCGAGATGGAGCCACATTCTATATGTTCATTACATTCGTTATGAAAGATTAAAAAAATACGTTTCTTAATTTTGCTCTTATACAATTTATATACACAACTCTTTGCACATCTTTCAGGAATATCGTATTATTTTATGCAGAATATAAACAATTTAACATCTATTCGAATGATGTTCAATGGATCTTGTCGGGCGTAGAGATTGACAACGCCTTGACAGACAGAAAGGTTTTTAAATATCGTATCAATTGATGGTGTCATACATCAGTTTGAATCAATTTCCTCTACAGCACTTCGGGGAACGATTTTTCAACCTTTCTCTTTAAGAATCTACAAAAACAATTCAAATAAACAAATCTCTAATTTATTAGCTATTTCTTGGAACTGATAGAGATATTCGGGCAGAAGGTGCCCAATGATGAACCAAGAAATTTAATATGCAAATCTTTAGTTCGTTATAATGGAATTGTAATTTAAAAACTATTTTAAAGAGGACTTATCGATCGTTTCAAGAGGACCTCGTATTCTTTGCTTCATTTTTTCTGCTTCCTGTTGTTAAATATATTTGAAGGTACATAGTTTTTCCAAAGCAAACAGTGAACAGAGAAGTTTTCTTTTAGTTTATGAGCACTGCACCTGTTTTTGCTGAAGCTTAGTGAAGTTCAAAATAAAATTGATTTGTCTGAAAGTGAAAACATTCGGATCAATGTGTTTTAGCCTCATGTAAACTTTAATAAAACCCTTGGGAAATAAAATAGTTTCAACATCATATTATCGATTCCCCAATCTCCTTGTATTCCAATCAAGCCCTATATGGAATCAAACTGAAATGCCAACACTAGCGCAGCTTTGTCGTATGATTGCCAAATAGATCAATGAACCATTCAGTGGAACTCATAAACAGGTGCTTCATAGTTATTAGCTATAAACACCAATTGCTTCGCAATAATTGGGAGAAATTGTTGTAACTAAGAACACTTTGAACAACAGGAGTCCGTATCACAATCACAATGTGTCCAGAATAATTCTTCGTGCTCCCCTTTTGTTTTTACCATCTGACATCTAAAGAATCAATCTAAAGAGCAGTTGCTGCAAAGGACTTTTTTCCATGGTTTATCATCTAATGAAGATCTCTGTATTCAATTGCTTATTACAAAGATTTTTTTCTTATTGATATTTTTATATTTCAGTTCAAATCGATAAAATATCCGCCTTCAAATGACAATCGATGTTTAATTCATTTCATATCAATTTTATTCTATTGTTTTAACAAAATTATTAACGACAAACCCTCTCCCATTATAATTACTTTGAAAGCCGCATTAACAATGGAACGTTAAGGAGGAAGTGGCGGACCAGCAGATCCTTATACAACACTGACCTACAATTTCGCTGCGCTTTTTTTAATAATACACTAGAAAATAAGAACTTCACATAATTTGCAGCTTAATTTAGATAATTTAAATACATTTTGTTAGTTCACAAAGTGAAGTTAACAAGAAAATCCTAGTTTCCAGTATATGTTTTTTTAAAAAATAAATAATATAGACGATAAAGGAATATTTGTATTATAATAAATATAATTATCGTTCTGATGTATGAAACGGAATTGCAATATAAATGAATTAAACATTAAGTACTATTATATATAATTCCTTATGTATTTGTTATTTCGACTCTTCTCATTTAAATTGCAAAATCAAAATTGTAAAGTTAGTATATTATAAATTGCAATAGTTTTAAATTACCCTTGTTTGAAGGATCACTTTTCAATTTATGTACTCCATTATTAGGGAAAAATACAAGTTTTTGGAACAAGTTGCAAATCAAGTATAAACATTAAGTATTAGTTTGACAACTTCACAACCAAATTAGAACTTATATCATCCTGCATTTATTTATTTTTTATTTTTTGCTATTGGAGGTGGAGGAAAGTAGCCTTTTCTTTATGTCTAAAAAATTACTTCTCTTTGCATTATACATGAAGATGACTTATTATTTTTTTTTCTTATTTAAGAACCCTAGAAAAGCCATGTGTTCCCAGATTTATAGTTATTATACAGAGTGACTCAAAATTCCCTGTACAAACTTTAAATGTAGACCAGGAATACAAAAACAAACTGTATTCATAGTGGAACATATGTCTACAAACGCCACCCGAATATGCTAGAAGATTCAGAAATAAAAGACAATTAAAATACTTTACTTCACTTATTTGAAATTATGATACAGGAGTTATTTGAATGAAAAGACAATTAAGATAAGACAAAATGTTTACATGTCGTTTGATCCAGTTTCACAAAATCTACGGTGCAAATGCGCAAACGTTTGATGATTAGACACACGGCTGTTAGGGGACCCGTTCACGATACAATCGTACAGTGGCTCGTCTGTTTCCGTTCGCTGCTCCATAGGCTAGTTGCATATCTGCCTTCTTAGCATTGGTGAAGAGATACATCCTACTCGTACAAAGTTAACGTCTCAAATGACGATGTGCCCTCTAGTAAATTCGGATGGTGTTTGCGAACATACTATGAATACGTTTTGCTTTTGTATTCCCGACCTATATTTAAAGTTTGCACACTGAATTTTGAATCACCCTGTATTTATGATATACTTATGTTATATTTATGATTTAATATGTGCAAAGTGCAACTTATGTTGCATAGCAGAAAAAAGGACCTTTACTTTGTTTAAGATAGATATGTGCATCATTTTCTTAGTTTGTTTTTTTTAAAGCATACGCCTACATAAAATTTCGTTTCAAACAAATTTTTCGATATGTTTAATAAAAGAATAGAAGTAATATGTGTAAAAAATAAGCTCATTAAGTTTCTTAAAGTGCGAATTATTCTTTTCATTCTTTTTTCACTAGTTAGACTAAAGAGTAACCTATTCAGACTTAAAACTGCTCTGACAACTCTCTTTATGTCTTAATAATTATTAGACATAGGAAATTCTAATCAAAATAATCTTTAAAATTAATCTATATAAACCAATATCTATTTGGATAATCATAAAGTAAGCGAAAATTTCCACTGAAATGTAATGTGAAACCTTTTAATTTGAATAGTTAAAAATTTAAAAAGATTTTCCTAATTGTGGAATGAAGTATACTAAATAATAATAAAATATTAAACAAACTTGTGTTTAAACATTTTATACTGAAGATTACGGTATTTCTGCCAAATGCAAAGGCAAACGCAATGCTGATATCCAAAAAAATTTCTGCAGTAATTTTCAATTTCTTTTAAAAATTTTCAATTTATTTGATGGATATTGAAATTTTTAAGCTATTATTCATAAAAAGTCATTGGATCCACGATCGATATTGAGTTGGCTGCTAATTAGCTCTATCACCTCTTCGCGTAAATGGGATAGTTGGCATAATAGCTTGACTCACTTACGATTGAACAGGAAATGCCAAACAAACTGTTGCTGCAGTTATTAAAATAAAAGCCACTGACTAATATAATTGTTATTCGCCCTAATCAATAATCATCTGATAACATCGGCAGCTTATCAATAAATAACATAAATTAATAGGGTTGGAAAATCACTTATTAATTTAGATGTAGGACATTTACTATTCATAAATAACCTCTTTCAGAATCACAATAGAAGTGGGCGTCATTAATGGCAATTAAATCGGAATTAAACAAATCACCAGTTTTTTTTCTTTTAATCCTACTAATTGGAACTTCCAGAGAATTAGGAAATTTTGAACAATTTCTTTTTTTTTTAGATTTCATCTAATTGTAATTAATATTGTAGTATTCTTGTTGTCCATATATAAATTGTCTTATTTGATAATGAGATTACATTTCTATACATTAAATATTTTATAGGAAATTTTAATAACATTACACTCGTTTGGTCCTTTGGATAGACGTAG
>JAFIDM010002131.1:36831821-36846404 GCA_023159025.1 Thereuonema tuberculata
TTTTATTGTCATGAAATACATTTAAGCTTTATAAAATTTATATTTTGTAACTTATCTAACTGTTTTTATTAAACTGTGTTTTGTAATACAATATTAATTAAATTTAAGTGTAAAGGAGTGATAAGCTCCTTTCATCTTTCTGCAGTTCTGTTATCGGGGGGGGGGGGGTAGTTCTCTAATACTGTTCCACACTTCGTTGTTAATGTAACTACGAGGGTGGTTTGATAACTTTTCGGAACGGAATAGAAAAAAAGTACATACGTCACTGAAACTTTTTTTATTTTTCAATGTTGTCTCCTAATGCACTTTGTCCAGCGATGTTCCAATGCTTTGATCCCATCTCGAAAATGAGATTCCTCAAGGCCTGCAAAATACCCGTCAACTTCAGCTATCAGTTCTTCTTTTGAAGAGAATCTCCGTCCACCAAGGAAAATTTTCAGCTTTGGGAAGAGATGGAAGTCTGACGGAGCCATTTCAGGCGAATACGGCGAGTGTGGCAACAATTCATACCTTCGTGCGTGTAATTTTGTCATGGCGACGGCACATGTGTGCGGGCGTGCATTGTCTTGATGGAAGATCACTTTCTTCTTTGCTAAACCTGGTCTGTTTTCGCGTATCATTTGTTGTAATTGATCAAGGAGGTTAGCATAGTATTCTCCATTAATTGTTTTCCCGCTGGGGAGATAATCTACAAACAGAATCCCCTTCACATCCCAGAACACTGATACCAGGACCTTTCCGACCGAATGAATTGTCTTTGCTTTCTTTGGTGGCGGAGAATCAGCATGTTTCCACTGCTTTGACTGTTGTTTTGTCTCTGGGGTATAGTAGTGGACTCAAGTGGTCATCTGTGGTCACAAACCGGCGTAAAAAATCTTGTTCGTTTCTCCTAAAACGGGCCAAGCATTGTTCCGACATAATCTTATGCGTTTTTGATCCAGCGTCAAAAGTCGCGGCATCCATCTTGCAGATATTTTTTTCTTTTGGCAAGCTTGAGCAATCTCTCGCACTTTCAATCGGCGATCCTCAATTATCATTTTGTTCACTTTTGCAATGATTTCTGGGGTAGTGACACATCTTGGCCGACACTGCGTGAATCATCATCTAAGCTCTCCCGACCGAATTTAAATTCGTTTGTTCGCTTTGCAACAGTTGAATATGAAGGAGAAGAGTCCACCAGTGTATTCTGGAAATCGGCATGAATGTCCTTTGCTTTCATATCCTTCTTTACGAAGTGCTTAATCACTGCTCGAATCTCGACTTTTTCCATTTTCGCAAATCACTACGCGGGAACAACAATAGAGCCACGTCACCGCCGCAGCTGTCCTCCAAGAGCACTGACGTGACACGTGTTTGCAGGCAACAGTCGAATGAATATCAGGTGAAAAACTCGTGGCGCTAGCGCTGACCACTGGTGGCGATTCCGAGAACTTATCAAACCATCCTCGTATATAGTGCAGTAATTGTCGCTGCAAGAATTTCGTTTTATTCATATAGTTCCTTCATATTAGGATTAATGAAAACAATATTAAGAAAAAAGAATTAACGCTTAAATTGAATGAGATTTCCCAGAAATTAAAAGGAATATTAGACAAAGATGATTACATAAAAATTTTAGAAATAGGTGCAAAGAAAGGAATAAATACATTTCAAAAAATTAAAGAGAAACACATACAAAAACTAATCAGATTATCAAAAGAAAAATGGGATAAAACCATTATAGGAAAAGGGAAAGTCATTAATGTCTCTCAACACAAATTGAGTTATTTTGAAGAAGAAGTATTGAAGAAAGGAAATAATTTTAATGTTAAAAAATCTTGTCCATGTCCGGAAAAAATTATTGCTATTACAGAATTAGCTTTAAAACAAAGTCTTATAAATAAGAATGAAAAAGATGTTATTAGAAGTAAAATCGGGGTAATATCGCATGGAAAATGGTCCAATGACAAAGAAAGCAACGTATCCCCATTAGAAATTCAAGCCTACAATGATTTGAGGAATAATGAAAAAATAGTTATTACTGAATCTGATAAAGGAAAAGTAATGGTAGTTTTGGATAAAGATGATTATATTGAAATGATTAATAAACATGTAACAAATATAAATAATTATCAAAAAATCAAAGATCCTATAGACAAAATAAATAGAAAAATAAGGAAAAATATTAGGAGAGTAGGTAGGCAACATAAAATGGATGAAAAAGAAATAAATAGATTATTTATTAACTATGAAGAAATATTACCTAGAATGAGGGTTGCCCCGAGAACGCATAAAGAAAAAGACGAAAATGACAGGTTTAAGTCTAGACCTATTATTAATTGTTGCAATTCTGTTTTATATAAAGTAGCAAGATATATAAAACAATTTTTGGAGAAATATCAAAAAAATTCTGTAGGTTTTGTAAAACATGGACACGATTTTTGTAGTAATTTGAGAAATCTAAAGATAAATGAAGACATGATTATGTTATCTATAGACGCAACAGAATTATTTACCTCAATTTCAACAAATCTCCTAAAATTGGCACTAGATAGTATTTTAGAAGAAGAAATGAGTAATAAAAATTTAATTTGTAATATGATTGAATTTATAATGGATAACCAATATTTTATAGCCAATAATGTAATATATAAACAAACTAAGGGCATTACCGATGCCCGATTTTATGGGATTACCGATTTCTCCAATACTGGCGGAAATAACAATGCAATATATAGAAAACCAAGTGTTCATTAATTATAATAATAGTATTACTTTTTTTCAAAGATATGTAGACGACATATTTTTGATAGCACATAAAGATTCATGGTTTAAAATAGTTGAGCAATTCAATAATATAAATTCAGATATACAATTTACATATGAATTTCAAGACAATAATAACCAATTACCTTTTTTAGATGTATTAGTTACTAAAGGTAAACAAAGTATAGAAACTCAACCATACACAAAACCTACATCATCTAATGCAGTATTGGCATTTACGTCATCGACGCCAATGCTATTAAAAAAGAACCTTATCGAAATGAAAGTTAAAAATGCATTTAAAATATGTTCGTCAGAAACACTTCTTTATAAACACCTATATTGATAGGATTGAAAAACAGTTTATGGACAATGGTTATCCTATTGGTTTCATAAAAAAAGTCACAAAAACCGTAATGAATAAAATTTATAATAGATCGGAGAAATTAGATGATAACAAAACTATTTATGCGAGTTACCCATATCATCCAGTAAACTTCGCTATATACAACGAGATATTTAAGAACACAGATATAAAAATTGGATATTCATTAGATAATAAATTTCGTTTTCCCAAACCTTATTTAAATAAAAAACAAACAACATTAGAAGATGAAAAAGGTTGTGTTTACTTAGTGAAATGTAAAACTCAATCATGTTTTTATATAGGTAATTCTGGTAACAAACTTAGTGAGAGATTTGGAAATCATAAAAGTGCGATAAAAATGGGAAACAAAAATGCATCGTTAATCAGTAAGCACGTATATGATACAGGCCATTGCGTCACATTTAAAGACTTTCTCATTTTTAAAAAAGAAAAAAACACAATAAAAAGAGAAATTTACGAATCGTATTATATCCACGCATTAAATCCATACAACACGTGGCTTTCAGATTCGAATTTGAAAAAATATTGCGACAATAATAACTTTCGAGCAAGCATTAATAAAATTCAAAAAACGGTACAAGAGAAGATTAAAAAAATATAACGAAGACGATCCCTCTTAGGAAATATCAATTCACACCCCTATGGATGATGGTTACTACCAATAGAGGAAGAAATCAATGAATTGTATTTTGATTGGTTAATTTAATAGGCAACAATTATATAAAAAGATATTGATGTTATAGAAGACCAGGTTGAAAATGGGTTAGTTCGTCGAGAAACCCGAAATATTCCTGCAGGATGTAATGTATATATTTACGATTTTATCTTGACTTGTGTGTTTTTAAATTTTTATCAAACTACTATTTTAACACACGTAAAAATTTTACAACATATAGTTCCTTCAATGCAGACAAAAAAAGTCACTTCACGGTTTTGAAGTAAAGTATACCCTTACAATTTGCATCTATCAAATGACAATGCTGTTGAGTGACTCTCAAAAGTCATTTATTCCAGCTGTTGTAGTTCACCTGCAGTTTAATTCAAGTGATACCCTCACTTAGTTCATTTAGAATACTCTCATTTTGTACCATTTCGCTGACTGAGAAGTGGTCAGTGGTCTCCTTGAATCGGGAATGGCACATTGGGTCAATACATTCGTTCTCAGAATAGTGGTTCAGTATAGATAGATCTCACTTTTATCCAATTATCACTATTTAAACTGATCTGTCAATATCACTTGAAACCGGAAGTGGCTGGGACCGGCAATCGATTTTTCTCCAAATCTTCAGGAGTTCAAAGAGGAGTGACTCAAGGGGCTCAATTCCTAATTGGGGCTGTAAAGGCCCCAATACATACATACATACGGTGTATGTGTATCCTAATAATCCTAATATCCCCAATAACCTCTTCCTTAAAAAGTTGTTAAAAAATACGTTTGTCCAAAACCTTTATTACTTAATTGTTGCTTTGATGGTATCAAATTTAAAAATGTTTAGATGATGGCAATCCAAGCTAATATTCGCTAATTTATTGATGTTATATGTGCGCAATTTTTTTATTGTTATTTACATATTTTAAAATTAAAAATATTGCAACTTTATTTCTAATGATTGAATTCAGATTGAAGTGTGTATTATAATAGTCAATATTTATTTTTTTTTAAATCTCTTTATATTCACGTTTAGGCAGTACTATTTTTTGAAGATGCAGCAGCAAACACGAATTCCAACCTTGATTGTGAAAAACCATTCGTCACTTTAAAAAATTAGGCTAATTTCTGAAAGTTTCGAAATTTGGCTGAACTTGAATTTTATAAAGATGACCTGAAACATGAATTGGAATATTATTCATAAAGGTCATTCATAAAGCGCATTCATTTGCCGTCGGTTGGGCAAAAATGCAACGATATGAGATGAAGGTGGGATTAAGACGACGTATCAATAAGCGTGAGGACTCCATCTTCTCTGTACAGCATTGGTCAACCTGAGAGCGATATCCCACCTGTTCACTCAACATCAGGTGCTGGCCGTCAGTTTTATTCTATGTCGTCTGTTGTCAAATGGAAGTCGATTGACTTCGCAGCACTGACATCTCCATTTGCCATGATACCGTGAATACGGACACTGAATCGACAACATTGGGTACATATTTAATATTAATTATAAATTCAACAGCAAATTTTTCGAAACATATTTCGAAACAGCAAACCATATTTCGTATAGTGGATATTTTATATTGTAATTGTATATTATGCAATGCTGTGGATTTAATAAATGTAACAGGTCATTCAAATTTCTTAATTCAAAATTAAGAAAAATTCTTAAATTTCAAGTAAAATAAGAATATTTTTAGGTTACTGTACTTTTTTATTTACAAATATTTAGGATCTAGGAACTTATTTTTCGACATTTTAATGAAAATCTAAGAACCTTGCAAATTTTCTTATGCATTGTATGATCGCAGCAAAAAAAGTGTTTTGCTTTTATTTGCTTAATTAGTGGCCCCTTTTGTACAGCTTGCCTGTAAACAAAAGGGAACCGCTATTGGTATTGTTTTTGTGCTGGATAACACACTATAGTGGCCAAACGGTTACAGATATTAGAATGAAACCTTCACCATTGTGTTCAGCATCCAAAAGCAGATGAGCACATCCAAAAAAGATCAAACCTGTAGGACCACTAACTGATCCCCCCCAAGGAGTGGTTTGCTAATAATGGGTTGGTACAATCCAAGAAACCTGGTATTGTTTTAATTTCCTTATTATTATAAATGTTATATTATAATGTAAAAGGCGCAATTGTTGCGTTTACTGTGATTGTTGTAAGAGCTGCATTGCAATTGTGATTGTTGCGGTTGGTGTAATTGAAATTGAAAAATTGTCTCGACGTACGGAAAAACGAGATGCTGATGCAAAGCGAGAAGCTTGCGTACAGAACGTTCTCGCTCAAAGTCAGAGACAAGAGGCAGAGAACGAGAAAGAAATGCTGAAGCATATCGCCTACTATAATCTGATCGCTTCCGATAAAATAGTGTTTATGAAATTGTGCATATTATGGGACCGCTTTGATTTTAACACTGTCTAAAAGCATTAATTTCCTTGTTTTTTTTTAAAAAAATGGTTTGAATAAAAATCGGAATTCTCGTCTTCCTTTTACATTAAAACTCAAGTAATTTAATTTTTCCGTCTGCTTTGTAAAGTATTTTGTAAATAAATAAAAAAGATAAAATTGTTAATTTTAAATCATTAACAACGGTGTTGATATTTTACTTTCATTATTAAAGTGAAAAAAGAAAATTTCAAATAATTTCCTTTATGTTCCTTTCATTTACTAATCTTTTGATTAGAGTTCGTCATCGTATCCATCTGTTTGATTCAGCGCTAAATTTTGAAATGTGAAAAATTAAATACTATGAAATGATAGGACGCATTCAAGAATGAATTAAATTTTCTTTTTTATCAAGTAAATCATAATTAAGTTAAATTGACAGTGATTTTCTGTTTTTCTGAAAAATTAATTTAATGATTTTTTTTTTCTTGAATTGTACAGAACCATTCCTCCAATTTGCTAGCAATCAGAGAACTTTATATAACTTTTAGTTCTGCGAAGGTTCTTTATCAGATTTAGGTTAATACATTGGTGCCGTTCAAATATTACGTAAGCACATTTTAGACTGCTTCCTCTCCTCTTGTAAGCAAAAATAAGCAGATGCCAGACCCCCCCCCCCCTCCCTTGTTCTTACGTAAGATTTGTCAAATCATTAACAGTAAATACCACCGAACAATAAATTAAAACAGTCAAAGTTACATGATATTCACTTTTTAATTTATATGTAACAAATTAAATATAAAAGAATACATGAAATACTGAGGAAAAAGTCTATCTTGCTCAGGGCGCTCTCTGTCGTGCATATATCTGCCTTATGTAAGCGTTGCTCTGATCCCCCTTCCCCTTGTCTGCAGAAAACAAGCGAAGCTTGAACCCCGACCCTCCCTTTAATGTTTACGTAATACTTGAACGGCCCCATGCTAAAAAAATTGAATTTAATACTAAATAAATTTTAATAAACAAGGTTATCATAAACAATCACACAAATCCTTTAAAGTTGCCTGTATTTAAAAACTCATAAAATTACAGAACAGGTTTCGCCTTCAGTTTTTGGGCTTCTTGAATTTATACGAAATTATTTAAAAGAAAAGTCTTATTTTATAATGAACTTCATACGATTAGGAATTAAAATAAATTGGAAAACCAATCATTCTTCAGTTCTTCTTAAATATCAGATAGGTATTTAGGCCTCTTATCCATTTTTTGGTAAGAGCAACCCCCATCAATTGCTGAACATGCTGAATCTTTGTTACAGTTGGAACTAAACAAAAAGAAATTCATGAAATAATTCATATGATTCATGATTACATTACATTAGAGATGGAAAGAGAAAAGAACAAGGGATTCGCTTTCTTGATATAATGATGAAACAAGAAGAGAATGAAATATTAACACTAAATACAAAACCGACATATACTAGATTAATCTTTATTTTGATTCTTCAAAACTAAAAAAATATTCATATTAAAGCTAATATAGTTTGTGCACAGAGCGGTCAAGATATGTTCTAAGGAGAGATTCTACAAGAACTACAGCATATAAGAAGACTAATATTGAATAATGACTACCCCTTAGATTTTATTAGGAAAAGAAATTTAAGATTAATGTACAACAACGTCTATACTAAAAAGAAAATATAATAGAGGGTTTTATTTCCATTCCTTATCATTCCACTATGAAAAATACGAAAGGAAGTCAACATAAAGACTACAACTAAGAGCAACCGTACCATCCAGAACATGATTCCAAATAACAATAGAAATAGAGATATCCAATTCATAAAGAATGTTGCATATGGATTAGAGTGTATTAACAATGACTGAGTATACAAAGAAGAAATAGAAAGATTATTAAAAATTCTCATAAAGGAACCAATAAAAAATAAATAAATCAAAGGAATAAAAAGCAATAAAAAGGAATATTCATATATAACGGTTGTTCATGCAACTAGATGTATCCTAGATATCGATAACCTAATTATTTTAGCTAAAGGTGAAATATTTTTTCCTCATAAGTGCAAAAAATTAGTCTATATACTGCAATCTCGCCTTTGTTATAACGATTGCATATCGGTACAAGCGATGTATCAATATGGCATAGAAAAAAAATTGAAGTGAAAAAGAAGCAAAAATAAAAAAAAATAGAGAAAAAAAAATGATTTCATGTTAAACGGTTTCCCCCCCCCCCACACACACACACACTTTTCGTTTCGGGTAATATGCCAATCTTTTGAAGTTTATCAAGATATAACCTTCCAAAATGGTGGTTGTTCCATCCCACGTATGGATAAGTGGCCTAAATGCCTATTTCATTGGTTATTGGCAGCGAATGATGAAGAACTGAAGAATGATTGGTTCCCAGTCAACGATTACATTATGTTTATGAATTTATTGGCGTTCCGAATCAAGTGTAAATTTGTTGAAAAATAGAACCTTTCTTTGTAATAATTTTGGAACCTGAAGAAACCAGGAAGCTGAGGGCGAAACCAGTTGTTTTGTAATTTTAGGATTTTAAATCTAGCTAATTTTAAAGGGTATATAAGTAATGTTTATTAGTCAATTTGAAATACATAAATCACACATCAAAAGGTATGTTATCATAATAAATAACTTAATATTCTGTAATAATTATTGCTGGTTCAATTATATTTAATTTTTCTCGTATTTTCTTTTGTAATCTACATTCTTTATAGTTATTAATATTAATTTTAATAAATCTTTTAATAATAATAATCACGTTTCTCCATCGAAAGAAAATCTTAAAAATCCAATGTCTGATTTCAAGCAACGAGGTAGCTCAATTTTAAATATTCTTCGCTATCGACCTTCTTACTATTTACAGATTTGACTGGTTATTTCACAAAATAACTTAATTTCCTGGTGATTTCCTATTTCCTTACACGAAATTACGTTACTGAGATCATCTTCTACGAAACATCGAACTAGCTTATTAGAATGATCAATGCTGACAGAATACTGATTATTTCGAAAATACTGAAATATATTAAATCTACACAATGTCTTGGATAAGATTTTCAAAAGAACTTGAAGCCAACGTTTCTAAAAATTTCTTTCTTTTGTTCTTTCTTTCTTTCTTTTTTTCTTTTTGAAGTCGTGGAAACTTCAGAAACGAAAAGTCTACGTTTAAATTCAAATTATAGGATCTACTGAATCTTAGAAATGCATATTCCCCATTTTCTGTAGAGAAAGAATCTGCCTTTTAGACTTAAGTTGCCTGAATCGGACCAATGAAATGATGATGCAAATAAGTGATCACAATAACTTATTAAAAACTGATTACAATATCAGACCAAATGGGTGGTTTATTGTGGCAAAACAGTACAGTCCCTTTAGTACAGCGTTCTAACCTCTGTAGACTGCATACTTAGTATATAATCATAAAGACGTCTAATGCTATCGTGCGGAAGATCCTCCCGGTGCTGTAGCAACTGCCGCTCTAGATCGCCCAATGTTCAATGGGCGGTAAGTCTGGAGACCTGGCAAACCAAGGAAGGGTTTCGATAGCATGGAGGAAATCTTACAAAAACCGACCTACATGAGGGCGGGCAGTATCTTGTTGGAAAATGGTCGCTATAGCCGCTCCTCGAGAGAAGCTTATGAGGCCACAGAATCTCCTAGACTTACTGCTGCACCTTCAATGTTCGCCTAACCACTTTCGTTAGAGACCGAGAATCGTAGAGATGGCCGCCAGCCCTGATGCTGTGTCCTTCAACAATGAAGTCCTGAATTGTGCGCAGCCCAGTGCTTCTCAATACTCGGGTAAAGTGGCTGTCGATGTCCAGACAAAACCTGGATTCGTCGATTCGTTGCCAGTCCACCGGCTCACTACCGAGGCCACCGGCTCACTACATCACTACAAATGAGGCTGCGATAGTAGAGTGTTAATGGCAATCAGCGTAATGGGCGCCGAGAATTTAACCGTATGATCATATCTCTGGATGGTTGACAGGTACACTTTTGGATCAGTTCACGCCTGTCGGTCAATGACAAGATCCTCTTATCTATTAATCTGCCAGTGCCTTTCCTGCGCGTGTGTATTTCCACACGTCTCCACTGCTCCCAACACCATCACACAGTACAGTCGGCACGGTCCAGATGGTGATAGCGGTCAGTTCGACAGACGATCAGCTTGCCTCCTGCAGTCCAACAATATGATCTCTCTCAAACTCTGTCAGTTGTTCAAAACTGCGTCGAATGCGTCGTCGAGGCGTGCTTAAGACTGAGAAACCTATACCACACAACCACACTGATTATAAAGCACACAGAGATCAAACGACAGCCATTCTCAAGACTATATATCGTAGCAATACTAATGTCCCTGGTGGCAGTGAAAAAATCAAAATTTAATTCTAAATTTAATTACAAATTCTCAATTTTTACAAATATCTCACAGAAATAATGAATAGCAGTGATAACTAAAATATTTTTTTTCTAAGAGTAATTCATGTTCCTTATTTAAATGTTCTAGGTCGTCCAGTTAGTTTAAGTGAATAATGTTTGCGGGCGATACCAAAGATTACAGTAATCGAGTTTGCAATTAAAATCATTTTTTCATAACATTCATAATGTACAAAGCATTCACATTAGGAATTTTCTTTATTGTTATGATTATCATTAGTTAACATTTGCGCAGCCCACATTTGCAAGGTTGTTTTGAAAGGTCGTACTTCTTTTATCAATGTGAACACGGGAACTGGAATAAGTATATATTTAAATTTTTGATAAATTCTGCGTGATTAATACATTTTCCAGCTGAATCCAGTTACATCAGTTAGCTAGAATAAAAATAAGTGCTGAAATGACAAGGTCTGTGCTTTTATTATTGAAAATACTTTATAAACATGATACAAAAAACATGGTTCAAAAGACACTCCTGCCGAAATATAATTAAATGCTATTACAACTACATTTAAGGATTTAGTGTGAATTCTCGGTTGAAGTAATGTAATTCTCGGTTGGTTTGAATTATTTAACGTTTGGTGAAAGCATGCTTTTTTTTATTTATTTATTCTTTTTTCGATGTTTCTTATGATTTAGAATTGGTCTAGTCCTTTGAGAAATCCGCTAAATACATATTTGGATGTACATTTCTTAGAGAAATATTACTAAGTTATTAAGAAAAAAAAAACCCAACATGTTGAGAAAGATCAATGATGGCTAACGTTGAGTAAATCTTGCTAAAACTGATATTACTTTTACTTTTACTTTAATATACAGGATGTAAATGAATACATGCAAAGGGCGTAAAGGATTCTAAACTTGAAACTTTTTTTGATAAGGAATATGGGTTCTGAAACGCACTGATTGCTTTTAGACCCACTGCTTATCCACTTCACTATTTTGTACGGTTTGGAGTGTCTTTCTTAATGCAGGCCAGTAGATTGTTGCGTATATCATTGTTGTCATTATTACAAGATATAATGATCATGTGCAATCAGAGCGTTTAGTTACGCTTTTTTGTCTATCATGGCTCAAAGAAGTTCTATTCAACGATAAAAATGACTGCATTGGTGCACGTTAATAGCAGCATCTCTTGTAAACAGGATTCAATGGAACACAACAATAAACTCCTGTCAAGCTTACAACCCTCAATGTCCTAGAAGTTTATTGCATGTACTCATTTTCACCCTTTTTTTATATGTACACATCATACTAGCATAGTATAGGCTATACTAAACGTAAACGTACTGAAACGTATTGAAATCGCAAAATCACATACCCAACCACATCACATAGAGTAGGTCACTCTTAATGTTGTGAATATTACAACATCGTGTAACTCTGGTCTTCAGGTCCTGGAAGCTGGTTAGGTGTTCATGATAGACAAGTTCCTTGAGATGCTCCCACTGCCAAAAGTCGCAGGGGTTGAGATCCTGCGAACGTGCCGGCTACGTTGTACGAAAATGGCGGCTGATGACTCTGTAGTCGGTAAAACTAGCTTGAAACAACCGCTTGAGAGGGGTAATAATGTAAGGTGAGTTACCATCCTGCATGAAAATCTAGACTTTCGCAGTGCGATCCTTTGGTAACATTGTCATTATGCAATGAGGTGACGCATTTCTCATCTGTCTGCTTTTATAGCAGTTTTCAATCACGTGTCATGGCATGTGTTTTTGTTGTTTGCATTGTCCACTACAGTATTGCAACATCATATATCGCCTTAGCGGCCACCTTCGAATTTATTTATTTTTTTTGCGCGAACAAAATTCTATTTCCCCAGATGTCCTCATGTTCTCCAGTTACAGTCTTTCGATATACGAACATTAATTATGAACATCTTGTAATTCAAATCATCAATATGCCTTGGAATTGGTTTCTCTTACAACAATATACTTATTACATGCTTATTTCACTTTGTAATTAATCAGTTATTATAATAATAATATAAGTTATTATTATTATTGATTTCTAAGATTGTTTGAAAACGTTTTTATTTTTTTTCTTTGTATATTACTCAGTTCCATCGAATTACCAACATTAACACGAAAATTTTGCCAAATTAATTTGTAGTAATTAATAAATTCTTTTCCTCTTAATCCTCAATTTGTAAATAATCCATAATGAGGATGATAACAAGGATCCTTGCATCATTATATTATGATCTCGGCTAAATTATTATAGAATGGCTGTATTACATTGAGCGTAATAATAACATCAACTTATATAATTTGCTAATTTCGTCTGTCTGTCTGTAACTCGATATAATTAAGCTATTAAGATAGATCCAAAGTTCTCAATGGTACCATTGAATCAAGGGTACTTAAATTGGATAAAATATTAGTTCATTTTGTCATTCCATGTTGTTTCCATGAAATTTTATCTTTGAAAACTGACCTAGACAACTGAAAACATACGTTCAAAACCAAAGATTTTTGTTACCACTGCATCGATTTTAATGAAATTTCGCATACTTACTCAATTTTTTCCGTTAATTTTGAAACTCAAAACCATTTTTACCGTAGAAGCTTCGTTCACAAGTTAGCGCAGTATTTAGATTATACAAAGATAAGTTTTAAATGCCTTTCGGTGTTGTGAATCAAAAATAATAATTATTCTTTAGATAAATTAAACTTTAGATATGGTTGGTATTTCGTTTTTCTTTTTGAGTGGAGAATGATCCTTTAGATTAAACTCTCAGAACCTATATTACAGGTGTACAGGTAAGAAGTACACCTAAGTAGGTCTAATAAACATTAAAAAAAAATTCAAATCAAATCATAAATCGAATCAAATATATATATATATTTACTAGCTGTACCCGGCATGCGTTGCAATGCCACTCAAAGAAAGAAAGGGCTCGTGAGAAGGGGCCGTAAATATAAGGTCCCAGTGTCGATCGGGGGTGGGACACTTAGGCCCCTGTGTCGCCATCCCCACCCAAGTGTGGTGTCCCTGCCCCCGTAAGAGAGTGAAGTTTTCCCTTTTTGCAATAGACTTGGGGGGGGGGGGGCCGAGAAAGGGCCCTAAATATAAGGTCCCGGTGTTGGTCGAGGGTGGGATACTTAGGCCCTTGTGTCGCATCCCCCCACCCAAGTGTGGTGTCCCTGCCTCCCATAGGAAAGCGAATTTTTCCTTATTTGCAATTGACTTGGGGGGCCCGAGACGGGGCCCTAAATATAAGGTCCCGGTGCCGGTCGGGGGTGGGCCACTTCAGCCTTTGTGCTGGCTTCCTCCCACCCAAGTGTGGTGTCCCTGCCCCAAATAGGAGAGCGAATTTTTCCCTTTTTTGCAATTGACTTGGGGGGCCCGAGAAGGGGCCCTAAATATAAGGTCCCGGTGTCGATCGGGGGTGGGACACTTAGGCCCATGTGTCGCCATTCCTCGACCCAAGTGGGGTTTCCCTGCTCCCCATAGGAGAGCGAATTTTTCCCTATTTGCAATTGACTTGGGGGCCCTAGAAGGGGCCCTATATATAAGATCCCGGTGTCGGTCGGGGTGGGACACTTCAGCCTTTGTGTTGGCTTCCTCCCACTCAAGTGTGGTGTCCCTGCCCCCCCATAGGAGAGCGAATTTTTCACTTTACACAATATTTGTATAGTTCTTATTTTGACCACCAGATGGATATTGGGTTTTTCAGGGCTTTTACCCCTTTTCAACCCGTTGGGGGGGGGAGGGGTCCGGGTTCTATGGTAGCCTATCTTTTTCGCAGTTTCCTAAAGAGTAATTCTGCAAAGTTTGGTCCAGATAGGTCAAAGGGCCTAGGAGCGTATAAAGGACAAAGGGACATAGAGACAAAGAAACAAAGAAAGAAAGAAAGATACATTCATTTTTATATATATTCAAGCAGGAGGTGGTCATTTTGAACATCTTCTGTAATGGCAAC
>JAFIDM010002131.1:36846804-36898739 GCA_023159025.1 Thereuonema tuberculata
TGTGGGAAATACATACCTGAAATTATGCCGTGTATTTTTGAAACACCATGTATATTTAAATTGGCTAAGTTCGTCTGTCTCTCTGTCCGTCTGGTCTGTAACTCGATATGATTAAGCTATTCAGATAGATCCAACGGTTCTCAATGGTACCATTGAATCAAGGGTACTCAAATTGGATGAAAATATTGTGTCATTCTATGTTGTTTCCATGAAATTTTATTCTTGGAAACTGATCTCAACAACTGAAATTCTAACAAAACATACGTTCAAAACCAAATAATTTTGTTACCACTGCATCCATTTTAATAAAATTTGGCATATTTACTCAGTTGTTTGCGCTGATTTCGAAACTCAAAACCATTTTTGCCGTAGAAGCTTCGTTCACAAGTTAGCACAGTATTTAGATTACATTTACTTTTTATTTGATAGTTGATAATAAAATAATTTTTCAGATTTTTTTTATGCCTTTGCTGCTAGTAACATTTATATTCTAACGAAAGTAATTTTAAGTCATTTTTATTTCTTACACAAAATGACTAAATACTCCAAAACATTAAGGTGATATTTGATTATTCAAAAACAAAAATCTAAATCTGATGCAGCCAAAAGTTAAAAAAAGTCAATCATTAAAGTAGAAAATGAACAAATCTTGGCAATCATAATAAATAGTAATGTAGGTAAGGGCGAACTATTAACATCTGCCCTCATAAATTCAGTTCGATAGAAAATATATCAATTTGTTTAGGTGATGATAACTTTTTTTTACTTGATGGTGCCTAAAGTAAAGTAAAGAATTTGCTATTTGCAACTTTGAAGTGATATAGGTCAGATAAGATGTGTTTCTTTTAATTAAATTCAATAACTTGGATTGTATCCAAAGCTTATATTTAAAACTTTTAAAACTTAATCTATTCTACATGTAAGAAATGCCAAAATGTTCCTTTCATTCAGCACGCTGAAATAATGCTTATTTGAGATGTTGCATAATACTTACTTTGTAAAGCTAAATGTAATATTTTCACAAGTTTTCTCTTGATTTCATTTAGCAACAACGGATTTCCCAATACCATTTAAAAATCAGATAACATCTTTTGGAATATTTATTATCCGACATCTAATAATAATGTTTGAATGGCAGTGACAGAAAAGATAAGACAAGCCAGCCTTATATTTCTAACGCAACAGTGCATTGCATTGTGTGTTTCCAAGTTCAGTGTTATATGTACATAAATGAACATCGTCCATCAGTGTGTTGAGTTTCTCAAGCTATGAATAGCTTTCACCTTATTCCAGTAGTGATGGCGTGTTTGTCGCTTCCATTAAGTGAACCCTTGATGATGTATTGGGCACCAGTGTTCCTTTATGCGTGGCATCCTGCATTCATGTTCTCTTTTCCTATTCTGATAACACAGGGTCACTGGTGCTGAGATTTAACATATGCTTGGCCTTTGTCTTCGGTTTTCATAGCATCATAACTCACCAAATATTTGAAGCCCTAAGGCATTTTCAGATAACATAGTTCTTTGAGATAAGATGGTTGTCGAATATTTATGGATACGTTTTAATTAAAAGAATTGTTAATTTTCAAAACCTTTAATTACTATAAAAATTGCGAAATTTCTTTATGCAGATTATAGTGGCAGTAATAATAGTTTCAAGTAATAACCCCCCCCCCTTCTTTTTGTTGGACGTTCACGATACGTAAGAGAAAGCTATTGGATTTCAAACTTATTAAGAATGTAATTCATTGCCCAACAACAAGCTAATTCTAGATAATTATTTCGCATTAAGTTTTATTAGATCAAAATTTACTCTCAGCTTACAGCAATTCTGCTATAAACGTCCTTCAACAAAACAAGAAAGAAAAGTAGTCTACTTTCAAAACAATAACTTATTCTCAAAATATATTTGTAACTGCAGTAGTGAAAAATTTTATCCAGAAAGGTTGATGATAAAAAAAAAATAGGAAAAATAATGTAGGACTTTTCATTAAACTAAGTATTCATTCCGAATAGTTGATGGAACTAGATGCTTCTAATGATTTTCGAAAAAAGAAAGTCGAGGAATAAATTCGAAATGTTGACAAGTTGACATCATTTTTGTCTGTCTGATTCTGATAAGTTTCAGAACTGAATGAAGGATATTAGGCGACACACTTAAAATTTTTAAATATCCCAAAAATTAAATTCCATAAAAGTAAAACTTCGGAATAACCTCTTTCTTCTAGCTTTATCAAATATATATTTAATTGATTTATTTCTATATATGAAACTAATGAATATATAATGGAAGAATCTTAGAAGAAAGTATTTTGGCCCAAATAAGGGAAATGCAGAAAATTTCTGTCACCGTTACTTCATTCGAATATATCCTTCGAATATTTCATCGTCTAATAATTGAAGTGATTGTTACCTTTTCAAAATTAAATGAAAAACAGAAAGATAGAAAAAAAAAGAATTCATGTAGCATTTAAATAATTAAAGTATTAAATATATTTATTATTAATTCATTTTAATTTATTTTTTTAATTATTAAAACAGTTGTAGATTCAGTCATTTATTCAATAAATTTTGTTGTAAAGTTTTAAAGTTTTAAATCTGAAAGTGAAGTATAACTGAAAGTGAAAATCATTGAAAAAGTTTCATGGATCCAGAAAGAAAAATTTAACTTTACAGTATAGAGGCTGAAATCTACTCAACTTCATTATACGTCTACTGTCACAACAACGATGCTGTGATGAGCTAGTGTAGCTACAAAATCTCAATTTATTAAGAAATTAGTCTAAAGTTTGTAAATATATGTAGGCTAAAATTTTCCTAAATCCATACTAGAAATCTAATAATCCACAAATATGGGCTATTTGTATGAAATTCGTTTACTTGTTGTTATTAAGAAAAAGTTCTGGCAAAGTTTTGTGATTGAGGTAATGGGATAAAATTTAAGGTTAAGGTGTATTGAAAAAAGCAAAAACCAGAAAGGATGTCGAATTAAAAAAAATCAAAATAATCATTTTGTTTACATAAGAAAACTATAAAGACAAAAAGGAAAGGTTAGAAACATTGTTACCTCTCGTTTCACCTAAAGTTAATAGATGTGATAAAAGAGAGTTTCTGGAATATTCTGATTTTTGAATCAATGAACTCTTAATATGAAGAGTACTTTGTATTAGGAGTTATATAATTAGTGTACTATAAGAGCTTTATATTATTATAATGTTTGAATATTTAACTATTATATTGTTTGAATACTTGAAGTAAAGATGAAAATAGTAGGTTATCAAAAATTCTTACTGTAGATCTGCTAATTTTACTAATGAGATATATCGGCTTAATAAAGATACTTATTAATTTTGAAAAAAAAAAGTTATTTTCAATGAATATTATTCAAGATCTCACGGAAGCCACAGCAATTAAAGATTGCTCTAAGTTTTATTAAAGATCCATGGGTGAAATGTCTATCACCTTTAAAGCTCATTTAGAAAAAAGAGTAGCTAAATGCAAATCACTCAGGAATGAGGCCCATGTCTTATCTGATCCCTAAGGTTAAGGACGACTCTGTGGACGAAACTCAAGAAAAATAGTGGTCGTATTACAGCCAAGAATGAGTGCTCTACCTCAGCCGTAAACACTGGCCTCTGAACAAGGAACACTTTAGAAGGCTTAAGGTGAACTTTTAGCCTTGTTTTCGTTGTGTTTCATCAGAATTTCAAGAGAGTGATGATTAACTTTGAAGAAGAGCTACTTATGAGTTTATTGCTTTGAAGGATGGAGGAATTATGGAGAAAACAAAATGAAAACTTTACTACAATTCGAACAAGAGTCGAATTTTTAAATATATATGCAAAGTCCCCATTATTTTGAAAAACATTAATAATAATAATAATAATATATAATAATTAAATGTTTTTAATAAAAAATAAATTAACTTCCCAAGTTAACTTCATACAAAATCATTATCCACTGATATATGACATCCAATGTGATCTTCAATACGATCATTAATCATTGCGCGTTTCTGAATATAGACAGTCTTTTTCTGTTGTGAATGAAGAAAATCGTGAATGATTAGAAAAGAAAGGTTTCATTTGTTGCTGAAAAAAAGTAACGAATTACAAATTATTTGTGTTTATTACGAAAATTCAACGAATTTCAATGATTTTCAACTTGTAGTTCTTTTATTTAGTAAGAAAGAGATAGGAAATTAATGCTCACAGGCAGGAAATGTGATACTGTAATACGCCCGCAAAAATAGAGAATTTTGACTCTCATCTCTTCAAATTAGGCCTGATTGATTCCAAACCTGTTATATGGTCAAAATTAGTAGCATCTACATTTTCATGTTTAATCGTCTTAACATAATTAATTTGAAAAATGGTTGAGAAATGGGAAGAATATTATAAGACTTTGCTTACAGAAACTAGAAATGAATTTCAAGTAAAAAATACACATATTGATACCATACAACAACCTATACTATTGGAACTTGAGAGAGTTAAAACAGTAATTAAAAAATTAAAGAATCAAAGAGCAAGTGGTCCCGGTGGAATATCAGCAGAACTAATCAAAAATGGAACAGATAAATTGCTAAGATTAATTACACAATTATTCGAAAGATGTTTAAACGGAGAAGAAACACCAGAAGAGTGGAGAATTGGATATTTAACATCAATTTATAAGAAAGGAGACAGACAAAAATGTGAAAATTACCGTGGCATTACTGTAACAGCAACGTTTAGTAGACTGTATGGACGAATTTTAAAAGATTTTCTTGAAGAAGAAATAAGAATGAAAGAAAGTGAAGAACAAAGTGGATTTAGAGCAGGAAGATCATGTATGGATAATATATTTTGTCTTAAACAAATTATTGAAAAGGAAATGGCGGTGGGAAATCAAATTCATCTTCTGTTTATTGATCTAACGAAGGCATATGATAATGTTCCAATCGCAAAATTATGGAATGTATTAAAGGAAATAAACATAAATTTTAATATTATTAGAGCAATTCAAGAACTTTACAGACAATCAAAAACAAAGATTAAAGTAGGTCAAAGATTATCAAAAGGCTTTATAACAGATAAAGGACTCAGACAGGGATGTTGTATCTCCCCAACACTTTTTAAAATTTATGTTGAAGCAGCATTAAAAGTTTGGAAAGAAAACTGCAGAGGATTGGGACTTAATGTGAAAGGAACGTCAATGTTTACTCTGCAGTTCGCAGATGACCAAGTCATAATTGCGAAGAGTAAAAATGATTTAGAGAGAATGACGATAACAATTAAGGAAGAATATGAGAAATGGGGACTATACATGAACGTTAGCAAGACCAAATATCTATGTATAGGAGGAAATGAGACGGACCTAAATCTAAATAATAACATAAAAATAGAAAGCTGTGAACATTATAGGTATCTCGGAGTAGACATTAATAGAGAAGGCAGAGACTCACAAGAAATTAAAAACAGAATTTGTCAAGGAAGGAAGGCTATAAAACTATTAAATTCTATTTGGTGGAGTGAATAGATCTCTAGGAAAAGAAAGTATAATATATACAATTCTATTGTAAAGAGCATCTTGTTATATGGGGCAGAGGGATGGAGAATTACGGAGACAGAAAAAAAGAAATTAGCGGCAGTGGAAATGGATGCCCTAAGAAGATCATGCAGGGTATCAAGAATAGAAAGAACAAGAAATGAAAGAATCAAAGAAATGATGAAAATAAAAGGAAACATTTTGGACGATCTTCAAAGAAAACAATTGATTTGGTTTGGTCATGTTAAAAGAATGAATGACGAAAGACTGCCCAAAATCGCTTTTGATTACAAAACTAATCAAAAAAGGAAACGAGGAAGACCACGAAAGGCTTGGATGGACGATATTAAAAAAGCAATGAGGATTAGAAGTCTGGAAGAGGAATGGACCCTTGACCGGAAGACCTGGAATGGAGTTCTTGCAGACTCTTTCGGAAGGCGGCACCTGACGCCATGAACCGAGTTTATATATATACAACATAATTAATTTTACTTCTCATAATTATTAGACTTGTTGGTAGTTTTTGGTTGGTATATCCTTTATTCGTTCAAACCATTGTCCAGAAGTAAAAGTAGAAATTTAGTTCTTCTCAACTGATGTATCAGAAAAATTCAGATAACTGTCTAGTAACACATAGGTTTTTCTTTTCGATCGGACTGCCGCAGATTACCGCAGGCTATTGTGAACTGGGCATCGATACCATATGGGCTCTATTAAATACATACTGTGTATTTCTGAAATACATATTGAAATACTCTGAAATACATACTGTCTATTTCAGTATACATACTGTGTATTAGTGTGTACAATGTCTCCTCAATAGAAGGCCACAATTCCCTAGTATTTCACGCTTACGGCATATGGAAATTTTATATTGATTTTGGAGATGGAGTGATGCATTTCTTTGGTAACTACTATCACGCCTCGTTCAAAATAAATCATGATCTGTTGCCATCGTCACCGACAATTGTATGTTAACGGATTGCAAATAAATCCGCCTTTACTATTTAATGCTCTGGTGTAGTGGCATTTACTGGAAATGGAAGGTACTGTCGCAGTTTTGTTTTTGATACTTCAGAATATATCTCCCACCCTCCACCCGTCCCCAACGTCAAGCGTGAACAAGGACGATTTGCGACTGGTTATCCCTATGTCTACAAATTTTGGACGCAAAGCTACCAAAGCTGCATTTAACAACAACAAGCATTTGGTTATGGATCTGGTACTGTTATGCATAGCTGCTGAAGATCAAGAAACATCGACACTAAGAAATCTGAACTGTTGACCTGATAATTTGGTGTAATGAAAAATCGCATAATTTATAATAATTCGTATTATGACTCGATTGTCAAGCAGCTTCAAAAGATTACCAGAACAATTGTCATCCTTGGTATCTTTTTGGTGTCCAGCAGCTTTTACTAGAAGTTGCTACATATAGAGGAAAACCACAACGTCGGAGAAACAATGCAAAGAATTAGTTGAAATATATCGAAAGTTGTTTGGAAAACGATTATTTCTTGTCTTCATGACAAAGTCCATTTACAAGCTAAACATTAAAAATTAAGATTGAGATTCTGACTGGTCAATTCATTTTCTAGATTGTCGGTGTGCTTTTCTTCGTGATTTTTGCCTGGTATCAAACTTGGACATACCTCCCTTACTGACCGAGAGGCCATTCCTATGATACTGTTTTATAACTTGCATGTAACTAATCTTTGCATGGAAAATGGCTTTAATACAGCCTTCCCAAAAATTTAATATAGGAATATTTAATATTAAAATAGTTTTCATATATATCTCATTAAATATATGATTAATAAATTTTTATATTAAGTGTATTCAATAAAAAGTTTAAAAGAAATAAAGAGATATTTTTTTATTCCTTCCCCCCTTCCTTTTAAAATATGCATTACAAGCAAGTGCGTCGCGAAATCGTTTTTGAACGTGTGTCTCGGCCCACAAAAGTTTAGGAAACCTCATCTTCAGAAATAGAATATAAATATATAGAGATTTAGAGTGAAAGACAAACGTTAATTATTATTTTTAACAGATAAACTAAATTAAATAATTTAGGCATTAATTTAAGCAAAAGAAATTAAGCATTAATTTTAATGTTCCAACATTTGATACAAAAATTTAGTTGATCTTTTAAAAATTAATAAGTGAAATTGACAAATGACCAAAATACTGAAAATAATGAACTAGGAAAAATCATTAAAAGTAATAATAATAATATGAATGATTACTTGGACAGCAAAGCATTTCTTAGCCATTCTCACTAAAAAAGCAGCCTTAAGTTAAAGGAATGAGAACAGCAACCATTTGTTCCAAAAACATAGGATTCAGATTATCAACAAGGGAATGTTGATAGTGAAAGAAGTAATTTATGAAATTTGATAAATCTTACATATTTGTAAGTAAACTTTTGTTCTTCAGTGTTGTTTGGACAGTTGTTCGAACAGGATAATCGTGAGGTAAAACATAACAAAATTTTATTCTAAAGGTACTTTTATATAGTTTTCTCTAGATATATATCTTAATGAAATAGTTTAGATGTACATGTACTGTTGGTGGCATTCCCAATTTCATATAAGCTGCCCAATGCTTCCCCGCCTGCCTCAAGCTCTGCACGCTCAGACTGGTTTAAGAAAGCATTGCAGGAAAGCACTACTTCGCAATGTGACATTGGGAATGCCACCCATAGTACATTAATGTGATGAACCTTAGACTAAATCTTCGATTTCATTTATGGTAACTAGGTTAACTCAACGAGAAAAACACAGTCTTCACATTATGAGAATAAGTTGTAATTCTCAATAACACCTCCTTTAGTATTTGTTTTGATGCGGTTCAAGAAATGAAATCAATTAACTCAATGTAACCTTATTCCCAAACCGAGTCCAACAAAACCATTAATTTACGCTTGAAATAAACAGTTCACTGAAAAGGTTGCCTAAATAAACACACGATCACTGACAGCAGCTTAAGTTGGCGAGGCGAGATCAAAGAATTTGTCTCGAGAAACTAGCAAATCTTTGAATTCGGAAATTTCAGCAACCTGAATGGCAAACTTTAGAAAGAGATTTCGCTTGAAAAGCGACAGATGTCAAATTTTACAGTCGGCTAAACCAAATAACAAGATCAAACTTCTTATTTTTCCAGATAATATTGTCATTGAGATGTTTCAATTTTCAATTCTGTCCTGACGGTGGAAATGCGCCAAAAATGTCTTCCTTAAGTAAAGGATTCCTTGATTTTTAAACTAGCAAAATTTAAATCATAAATAGAAAACCAAGAACTGGCGAATTAGAATTAAAAAATATCAAATATAACAGAGTAAAGTGTAATTTATATGCTAGATTTAAAGAACGTTTGTTTCATTCAGATCAGTTAGATAAGTTAGTAAGCCTATTAAATTGAAACTGAAAAAAAATATTTTTTAATTTAAAACCTTCAACATCATCACATAAAATTAAAAATAAATGTAAAAACAATACATTTATTTAATAAGCGAATTTTCGAAGAGACTAAAACTTCTCTTCTTTTTCAAGCAACAAATAATAACAACAAACGTTACAAAAACAAATAAATTGAGGAAGACGTGACATTCACATTAATATATTGTAACAACAATTACTTACAATACGTTAACATCCTAATTCTCCTAATTTTTAATTTTTATTTTGTTGATGGCCTTGTATTTTCAGTCCACAACGGGACGAAGACGTTCCCAATACTGAGGGTGACTGGGGTGATGAGAAGGGAAGACAAAGGGTACATCGAAGAAGCAGATAAATACAGAAAAGAAAGATGATTTTGATACCAATATCTGCAAAGTTGTAATATAGTTCAGAAAAGAATACTTAGTAAAATGGAATGGAAGGAGTTATGATATTCTTAGCCTTTTTGAACCAAAATAAAACAAATTCAACATAGCTCTTTTTCGTGTGCATGTATGGGAGAGGGTTTCCAAGTAAACAATAGCTTTCTAAAAAAAAAGGCCCAAAATGCTAAATTCCTATTTTTCGATGGAGCGGGCTGGGATGGAGGGCTACAGCCACCATCAACACCTCTCGCCACGCCTTTGACAGTTCCAAAATATTTTTTTCGGACCTTTATTTCAATGTTGTGTGATGAAATTTTTGATTCATTTTTCTATTATTGTTACAGGAAGGATAGGAAAGTAATGCAAAAAGTTCTATGGTTATTTTTCTTTTTCCACCTCGTCATAACTAAGTTGTGTTAATTATAAATTTGGAAATAGCTAACCAGGATTCCAACTCCAAAATCGCATCCACAATAATATTTAGAATATTCATTAATGTTAGCTGTTTATACATCAAGTAAATTTCATTTTTCATTGAAGCTGAAAACTGACAAATAACTCACAATAATGATTCATTATAAATATTATTTCCTTTATCTCTTCCTCTTTATTATTTACAATATTTCGTTTGGACTAACTTCTTCTCCAAACTAACTTAACTGAACGGTTTTGAAAACTACAAACATTATACAGTATATATAGTAATATCTGTTTTGCATTGACAATTTGCAATGTCGCTTGCTTGCTCGATTACATAAGTCTTTAATTAATTATCTAATTACCTTGACAATTTACAAAGATATAATTCATTGTTTATTATAGAAAATATCTCATAAGGAGTTTTCAAATCTCAGTATTGCTCAAGTCTAAATAAAACATTCTTTAAATTTTAAGTTTTTTTGATTGTATCTTACAACAGTGAAAGGTAGTAATATTCGATAATATTGAATTTTTAATATCTTTTATATTTAGACATTAGAATTCTCTTTCGAAGCTTTTAAGAATGCAGTACTTAAAAGGTATTATTCGACACAATTAAAAATATTCTTATTGTATCAAATCGACTATTTATCTAGTACTATTTTAACCATAGCAATAGCATTATTTTAATGCTATCTAATCTGAGTAATCTAAATGAATTCTAATCCCAATTCAGATTAAATACAGATTAAAACCAAAACCCACCATTATGTTTTTATATTTATACTATTGCGGTATCGTGATATTTCAGTAGTTTTTAGATTAAATATAATTAATTTATTTAATATAATTATAATTAATATAATTTAATATAATTGGATTAAAATTAGCTTTAAAAAGAATTGCAGTTCAATTGTTTAAAAAAAACCAAAAAAACAACTGGATCAAAAGTATTCTGTTAGGCTAGCATTTACAAGATAATTGTGTGTACAATTATAATTATATTCGGGCAAACCAAAGAACGACCGTGGCCACCAGATGTCGCAATAGTAGAATTTGAATCGATTGTATATGTCAGTGTTCATGGCGGGTAAGTGCTTGTCTTCTGATTGGCGATTGTGAATAGTTTCTCTATACAAACTTCAGTCCTGGAATGATTAAGAGATCATTGCTGTAGTTCAAGGTCAGAGTCATTCTTTCGCTAGGAGGACTTTACATTTGTGTTTTCTCTCTGCGAAGAATATATTGCATGAATTTTTGAACGGCCCTAAATAACATAATAATAGTAGGAAGAATATTTCTTAAACTTTTTTTTTGAAGAAGAAAACTTTTAGAGACTTGAAAACTTTAAATGGGTTTAAATGGGTATTGATAATTCCTTCCTTATATTGATATTTGGAAATAATTGGAGAAGTGGCACAGCTACGAAGGATGAGCCTAGATTCAAAATTGTCTTCTGGGCCCTTAAGTTATGAATAAACCTTTTTTTTTTTTAATTACAGAGAAAGTTAGTTTTTATTAGCGTTGATTGATGAATTTATGGAGTTTCAATTCCCTTTTACCCATTTACAAATAGAATAATTAAAATTTACATTGTAAAATATGTAATGTCATATGTAACTTGGGCGACATATCCATTTAGACCGCGAACTACAAAAAAGGACAGAAAATCACAAAACAATTGTGTTTGACTGCCCTTTGTACTATGTTAGTTCTGCCATTTCTGTATTCTATGTGAGTTGACGAAATTAGTCAGAAGCCTACCAATTATTAACTATTTTTTAAATTAATAATGTAGATCTAGAGAATTTGTTATCAAAAATATTAAAAGAGACGTTTGAAATTTTATTATTTTAATTGATTTTTAAATCAGATATTAGATAATTCATACTGTTAATACTTATTTCTTTCAAATGAAAATACGAATCGAAATAATTATTAAATAAAAATTCATCTCTTTTTTTCACTAATTTAAATTCGTAAACTATGATATTTATTAGGTTTTTTTCCAAAAATGTATTTTCTGCTTATGTTATTCTTTTCATAATATATTCTGAAGTCGAAAGTTTTCATGAAAAATTTTAAATTCTAATATTTTACTTAAAATTAAGTAATCAAATTAAGTGTGTGTGTAATGACTTACTTGCTCATTCACTTTGACCATGCTTTTTACATCTTTATTTTAACCTAGGTAGACATTTCCATTGCAAATATATGTATTTCTTTTGGTTGCACTGCCTTTATTAATTTTAAAGCGCTTAACTGAAACCTATTCCTAAAAGCTTTCAATGCTGTAATTTGTTTACGCCCGCCTACAAAGGCTTCTGAGCCCCTTCCATGTTAGGCAAATCTAATTTCAAGACAGTGGAAGAGTGAAGTTCATGTAAGTGGATTACATTCATTTAACAGCCTAAAACCTAATGTCCTCGCAGTGTCATTTACTTAACTGCTAGCATCGGAGGCTGTTTAGCAGACATCAATAAAGAGAAGTGGAAGGAAAGAAAAAAGAAAAAAAACCTTAATGAATTTCGAGCGACCGGAAATAAACTTTTAAGCAAGTAATTAGTAGGCAAAATAGATTCCTTTCTTTTTTTTTTTTTTTTTTTTTTTTTGAGAACCGTAAGAAAAATAATAAAAGCTTTTGACCTTTAACATTCTGATATCACATTTCAAATATGAAAGTGAATATATGCGGAAATATTTTTAATTAAATTTTGAATTAATAATAAGAATGCTTTCTTTGAAAACCAGTACTTCTTTTCAAAGCAGCGGGACTCTTTAAGGTCTGCACTTTATTGAGAAAAAGCTGTACTAAAAAAAAAATAATTAGATTTTTATTAATCGATAAATTATATATATTACTTTTTACATTTAGGAAAGTTGCAATTGTGGCAACTTCCTACAAGAAAATACAATCTGACAAAAAACAAAAAAAAATAATTGCAGCATCATAAAGGATGTGTCCAATTTTATAATGAATCTTCTTAATCTTTCCATTACATATTTAAATGATCAAAGTTTACTTTTCAAAAAACATAACCCGCACCCCTCTACCTCAATGGAAATGGTCATCTTGTGGTCAAAAAAAAGGCTCTCAAAAAATTACTAGACACATTCTGCTTCATGGAACTACAGCATTCACCTCAGTTTACCATCAGTAATGTCTCGAAGATTTGCTCGAAAATGCGGGAATTTGCAGAATTTCGAGTAAGGCCTCATTCTAGGACTGCAAGCAGCCGGTTGGTCAAGCAGAAAAATCTTTCGCCATCTGGGTCATACTTATGTTTCTGTGGGAATTTTGTGGAATCATTAGTTTCGTGAGGCACTCATCGACATCAACAAAGCTCTGGTCGGCCCAACACCATCACTACTAGAAATAATCGCTTGCTTTGAGGCAAGCCCTCACTGCTGCTGTAGTTGCACTCTCCACCATCCAAAGAGATATGGCATACTGTATACAGCAGCTGGTATCTATCTGCACCGTTGTTCGTCGAATTCCAGAGGCAGGACTTCAGTTCCGGCGTCAGTTATGAGGCCTGTCTTTAATAACCTATTACCAGAGGCTCCTTCTAGAAAGGTGCCGTGTTCGAATAGAGATGGGCTGCTCTGGAATGATCTCGTATTGTATTTGTAAGGAGCCCCGCTTCTGCCTTGCAGCAGATGATTAGCGCATCACATATAGAGAAGAGGTTAACAGCACTTAAATCCTGCAAATATAGTGGAAAGAAAATGTACAACTATTAAAGCTGATGAAATGGTGAAAGAAGTAACAGATCCCACTTCATAGAGATGGTGATAGAAGTAACTGATCCCACTTCACAGAAATGGGAGGAACTTGAAATGCACAGCAATATATACAGGAGATCCTGCAGCTCTTTCAGTTCCTTTCCTATCAAGCCTATCTGAAGCTGTTTTCCAGCAGTATAATGCTCCACATATTATATACCATCAGTATCTCCAAACAATTCAGAATCTTCTTTGGCCAGCCAGGGACTTGTATTTCAAAATCGAGCATACCGCCCTTTTTAGCAGGAGTTGCAGCAATGTTGACGTGATCTACCACATGATAACAGCACAGCTTTGTTTCACTGCACTCACGCTGTATATCAGCATGAATAGCAGCCAGAGGCGGAAAAACGTAAGCAATAAAAATGTGTTTATTCCAATTCTCTTCATCCAAGTTTGTAAAACCGTTTCATTCAAATTACAGAATTTCATTCAAATTCAACGCTTCCTTCGTGATACTTCGATTTGTTTTTATCAAATAGTGGTATTAAAGTATTACTATTACAGCCTAATAGTTTATCGGTAATTCTATTTGAAGCTTTCTTACAGCTTTTTTAATAAATAATTATTATTAAATAATAAAAATAAAATAAAATAAAGTTATCTTTTGGAAGTATATAAAATGGGATTTAATTAATAGTTAAATTTCTGAATAATAGCACCATCAAAGTATCTGAAAATCATAACCAAAAAATCAAACTATCTTCTTAGAAAGTACCTTGTATTTACAGAGTAAAAAGCCTTTTAAAATTTCGTAATTTAATAGAAAACTTCATTTCTTAATAATATTAGTATAAAATTTTGCATTTCAAATTCAATGCAACTCTCGGATTAAGTCACAGTTGAATTAAGTTCTAGGCCAATAAATTGTGATAAATATGAAGTCACAATTCACTAGTAGTTAGATAAAAATGTCATTTCAGAGTATTTACTTGTTTTACATAATATTAGTTTGCAACATTCTTCGTTTCTCTATGAACAGAAGATGAAAACAGATAATAATATTCAGCGGTTAATAATATATATTAACATGAACAAATGCATAATCAAAAAGAATAATCACTGGAATTAATCGAAATTCAATAATGATTTTTATTAATGAGTTTAAACTTAATGACACTTTGGTAATTTCTCAGTAAAGACTAGAAAATTACAAAGAATTTGAAACTCACTATTTATCAATACTCGATGTATATATCAAGTTACAGTCATTTATCTTTAAATTTTTAAAGTTTTAAATGGAAAATTTGTTGATATATAGTTACGTAAAATTTATCTCTACTGACATGTTAATACTTGTAAATTCAGATTATTTGTTGTGCTTTTGACTTTCAAAAGATAATTGTTTTTCATTTTTTTCCTTTATTTTGAATATAAGTGCGATTTCGTTCCAACATCCAAAGTCATTAAAGGCAGGGTGTATTGCCCTTTTATTGCAGCTTTTCCATATTAATATCGTGGGTTTTATGACCGAATCACCTTTCGCCTTGGTGGTAACCCAATGTTGTTTGAGGTTATTGGTCGTGGCAGTTGAAGGGTCAAAGTTCATTTCCATCTGTGGACCTACAGGATTAATTTCCCAAAGGAATAACACATAATATCTAGTCAAAGACTTGTTTCCATTTCGCAAGGGTCGAGTCTGGTTTCCAACTCATTTCGCATTTTCAGAAAAGAAAAAAATCAAAAATTAGCTTAAGCTGAATTAAACTGAAGTTTTTGATGATATTAAACATTTATCCAGATTAAAATAAAAATTAAGAAAATTGTGATGAGACTGCATATAAGTTTCTCTTCAGTATTCTAGAAATGATACAATAGAAGAATGAAAAATGTTAATAAAGTTATATTGTACATTGGCCATTTGTACGCTGCCAAATAATATCTTGTATGTAGATGTTGAGGGTAATCTAAATGTGTTAATGTGTATCGAAATGTGTTCTTAAAAATAATTTTATATTAGCAAACATCATGTAATTTTGAGAAATATATTTTCTCAATTACATGCACGGTTTAATCGATATACCAGGGAGATAATGTCAATATTATGGAAAGTCAAAGTAAATCGGTCATTTTTAAGAAAAAAGTTTATATGAACATGTTCTATTCCAAATGGTTTCCGAGAAATAGCTATTTGTACAGTACAGTCTTGTAATATATAGTATTTTAAATTAGACGCGCATAATTGCCCTCAGAATGTACCATTTTCTGAAGCACAGTGATTCAAAGTGCATTGACGATGGAAGTTTTAATAATTCATTATAAACTGTGAAGAATTGTTTGTAATTCTGAAATGTTTGAAACTCTTTCAGCACTAGCAAAAAATAAAATAAAAAATAAATTGAAATAGTGATTGAAAGTCATTTTGAAACATTGAAAAATATAACTGCCAAAACTTTTCATCATATTTTACTGAATTACAAACTTCAAAAAGAATTTGACTGAATCGTAGCGTAATATTTTATACTAATATTAAACTATGCAGAAATCTTTCTGAAAAGTTTAATTTTTAATAGTCTTTCAACTTTAATGCAAATAAATGTAATATATGACTCAAAATATTCTTTTTACGTATTTTTAATTTCACTGAGTTTTTTTCTTAAGATTATTTAGAATGCTTTATATTTTGTCATTTATTTTATTATTTTCTGGTTTTGATGTTTTTGGTAGTAGGCAACTGGTTATATGGATGCGAGATTGCTATTCTGAAGCTTTTAAATGGATTTAATTATATTAATATCATTCTCAATTCGAGTAAACATCCTATTGCCTAATTTATGGCTTTCCGAGGCTGTTTGAGTGCAAATGTACTGGTTGCCAGTGAACTAATTGACAAGCAGCAGATGCAGAAGGTACCACGTCAACAAGTGATGTATGAAATATCATATCACATGATTAATTTCTGTTAATTTTCTAATGTGATTAATATGTTAATTTATAACTTTTCCATTTAGTAAAATCAATCGACTTTTATAAAATTATCAATGATGATATAATCATAAATAAAGCTTACAGTATTGAAACAAAGTAAGGCTCGACAAGTCTATGAATCTGTGTTCAAATGAAATTTGAAAACAAGAAAATTGTTGGTAAACAAAATAATTTAGAACAAAACAAAAACTTTTAGCCAATTATAAGATTAACACTTGGCGTCTATAGACAGTCTTTTCTACAATTAAATTAAAAATTAATCAATTTTCCGAGTATTTCTTAATGTTCTTTCTCGACTAAAACTAGCAATTCCAGAAATGTTCTGAATCTAAATAGAAATCAGTTTTAGCCAGCAACAAAAATGTTTTTAAAATAAAACGACGACATAAAATGAAAAGATTAAATATACAAAAACAAATTGCTTCTCAAAAATAATAAGACAGAAAAGAAGTGTTTACAGTCTGCGATGTGCCTGTGTTCAGTAGGGAAAAAACAACCCTTGCTTAGATTGCGGTATGTTTTTATTGTTATGTTGCTTTTTCATCCGTGGATAGCAAATAGAAATGCATTTACTTGCCGAAAGCAGAAGAGATGAGACATATGAGGATGATTCAGTTATATAATCTATATTATTATTATAAACAGTGAAAGTTTGTTGTTTTCTTTGCTTGTCAAGATAAACTCAAAAACTACTGAACCGATTTTGATGACATTTTCGTTGATGTATTCCTTATAATCTGTGGAGTGACATTAACTATGTTTTATCAGGATAACAGAATGGGGGGGCTGATCGTTGAATAAATAAGTGAAGCTAACGGAGAAAATTCGATAAGCTGGCAAAAATACAAGAGATATCTGTCAAAAACAATGTATGAAAGAATTATAGCATTTAATTAGTTCTATAAGAATATACAAGATTTGTTGATTTTTCTCTAACTTTTAAAAATTTATAATTTTTGAAATTAATATATTCAACTATTAATCTCATCAACTGATTCCGGATTAAAGTTGATTCTCTTTAATCCAAACAAGACAGTAAAACCTTTTAACGATCTATGCATAGAAATTTCTACTGTTTGTATTCAGTCAATATTGTATTTTAAAAATAAAAGGAAACTTATCATTAATATTATTTTAATGATTTAAAAAAAAATTGGTGATAAAGAAAAGAGCCAGGATTTCAGGAAATCAGGTTTTATGTTCATTCAGGACTTCATTCAAATGTTTTTTGTTAATTATATAAGTAATTGTGCAAATGTGAATTACTTGTACAGTAGAACCTCATTATAACGGACTAATAGGGGCTGAAGGTTGTCCGTTTTAATGAAAGTCCGGTTTATGACAGATAATTCTTATAGGGGTGCAATGCAGCAGGGTGTATATCAATGAAAGTACAACAGTTAGCTATAAAAAGTGTTTATTATACATCAAATAAAAAAACAGCCTTCAACATAGTAGGTTGAATTGAAAAAGATGCGTACCTATACACTGCATTAATCTTTAGAACAAGAAGGTCGTGGTTCATGTTGATTGCTTACATTCATTGGTTTGAAAAAATAATTTATTTTCTGCTGGGTTTGTTTGCTGCTTATTTCTTCAGTTAATAACTGACGGAGGGTTACATTTTCATTTGCCGAATGTTCAACATATTGAATAACAAAATTTAAATGGTCTTTCACTTCGCTCACCTTAATTGTAGGCTGCCATTTTTTTTAAACTGTCCATTATAATAGGGTCCGTTATAATGAGGTTCTACTGTATATGTAAAAAGAACACTATGTTAAAATTATATCCTATTTAGTAATGAATAATTGTAATTTACCATTCCTTGACAAGACTGTAGCTTTAACAAATATGCAGACAGATGTAAAGTATTATATTTAGCCATGAAACTTCTGAAAGATTAAGCATTTTCCACGAAACCATATGAATATTTAAATAACTCCCATCTCACAGAAGGTTTATAATTACTTATTCGTGTCATTTGTATTCGTAACCATTCGAAGAGCTACGAATTCCACATAATATTCATGTGGAAGAGATATTAAGCGAACAATATGACCTCACGTCAAGAAGAGGTCAGTCTTTCGTTACTATTCTGCGTCTTCTTCATCATTTCAGTGAACATGAATTTCATTTACATAATTACTAAAAACAAAAAGAACGAAAATGAGCTGAAATTCATCATCACCTCAAAGTTATACTTTTTCAGTATTATTTTTCTAACTAGGATTACCCAAAGTTCCAGTGAAAAGAAAAGATTGAATTTTGATTTTATATGGAATCTTATGTTAGTTATTTTAGATTGCATCCAATGAATCTGTAAAAAAGGTCTAAAGTAACGTAAGTGGGAAATTGCATTTTGGAAAACCTTTAAAAAGAGAAAGAACATTCCTTTGTAGATTTTACTACTTAGAATATAAAACAATAAAGTTTAAAATCTTCAATGTTAACACTGTGAAATTTCACTTGACATGAAAACGCTTTCTGATGAACTTGACCTCACTGCTTAGGTGACAAGCTGTCAGAAAAACAGACGAAAGTCCTATTAGAATGCGGAAAGCAAACAGATTAACTTATTTTATTTGAACAAATAATTGTTTTAAACGTTTGAATAGTGAATAAAGATTTTGCAAAAGAAGACCTACCATTCAGTCCGATTCAGTCCAATTCAGTACGATTGTAAATTATTCAAAATAAATCTTAGAACAAAATTAAACTTCGATGATAGAAGATGAAAATAAAGAAAATATTTTTCAATAAAGTAAATAATTTAAATTACGATTTACTTTTTTTGTGTGTTTTGTTTCTATGCATAATCAGTTTATTAAGTGTTTTAGATACATGAAAAAAATGTATTTTTAATCGCTATATGATATTTTAATACAGGAAATTGTAATTATTTCATCGGATGATTTTGAAAGTGATAAGAATAATTTAACAATTAAAAAAAATATTTAGATAAGTAAAGCCAGAGTTTTATTAAGGCTTTTTTTTCTTGATCTTCATTCTGAATTTTCAGAGTTTTTTTCTGCTGTTCGAAATAAAGGCTTACTTACAGTCCTTCTTATAATCTCGTATTATTTAATTTTGAAAAAGCTTTTTAAGCAATTCTCACATTATCTACTATTAAACAATAAGCATCTAATAAATTTAGAAAAAAAATAAAAGTAGAAAAATATTTATGTAAAGTAAAAAAAATTCCATCGTATTAAAATAGTTCCCATTATTTATTTAGTGCGGAAAAAAAAAGATTTTTTACATTCGTTAGTTCTTTATATTTTTTTTATCTTCTTAATCCGAAGTTTTAATTAATTTAATTTGATCCTGCATCGGAGATTATAATTATTTCTTTGACGTTCATAATAGAATTAAAGTTAAAGTTGCGATCAGTCCCAGAGGACCGCGCAATGCAGCTGGAGGGTAGGCTCCAGTGTTCCGAACCTACGGGACAAAGTTGAGGACGGGGGGTAGGCCCGTTGCTCGCCCGCCTTTAACTCTCGGGAAAGAAACCCGGTACCCATTCTATAGAGGGCTGGGTAGACCCTAGGGCCCGTTTGGAGGAGAAAGAAGCGTGGAAAAATTCTTGTGCTCCGCCGAGGCCGGGAATCGAACCATCCACCTCCAACCCGAAGCCAAGCGCCCTTACCCACTCGGCTACCGGGCCCACCATAATAGAATTAGACTTCATAAATTACGATAATGGTAATGTTTGAAGAAATTGATTATTAATACCAAATTGTTTAACGTTAAAATTACAGATTAAGAATCTTTTTTTACTATTAAAATTATTTCCATTCACAGTCATCCTTCGATTTATGTCCAGGTTCCGTTCCATCCGGCAGGACAAAGTTGAATGAACATATATCGCTGCATTAAATCAACAGATTGATACGGGTTAGAGAATTAATCCTAAATAGTATACTGTCCTACATTTCACTGATATTGGATTATTAAAAGTGTTTATTGATGAAGACCAAGAACAATAGTGATGATGAAAGAGAGAAGAAAAGACCGCAAAGTTCACCAAGATCATTGCTGTTGTGGTAGCTTTAGATTAGAAAAGGGTCTTCTCGTTGCTTCATCACTATCATCGATTTAATGGAAGCACATCCTTTCACAGCCTCTACGATTTTATCCTTATTTTTCAAAATGGTCGTCACTGTAGAATTAGACCATCCGAAGTAATGTGCGATCACATTGTCGGGCTTATCAGCTTCATGTTATTTCCCAACTTCGTTTCAAGATCAATTGCTCGCCTCTTTTTCTGCGATTCATCACTAGGCTTTATGATTGGCCACAATATCAACAGAGGAAATGTTGGAGATACATGCAAATTGCCGAGGGAAGTTTTCACTGAATGCGCTGTCGCCACTGCGCATGATTTTGTTGGTGTCACTGGTTCGTGAAAAGAAGTAGATTACACTAAACTGGATCTAACTGTGGTTATTCAGGGAGAGCAAGGGCTTTTTTATAGATTACTAGCTGTATCCGGCATGCGTTGCAATGCCACTCAAAGACAGAAAGGGCTCGTGAGAAGGGGCCGTAAATATAAGGTCCCAGTGTCGATCGGGGGTGGGACACTTAAACCCTTGTGTCGCCATCCCCCCACCCAAGTGTGGTGTCCCTGCCCCCGTAGGAGAGTGAAGTTTTCCCTTTTTGCAATTGACTTGGGGGGAGGGGGCCGAGAAAGGGCCCTAAATATAAGGTCCCGATGTCGATCGGGGGTGGGACACTTAGGCCCTTGTGTCGCATTACCCCACCCAAATGTGGTGTCCCCGCCTCCCATAGGAGAGCGAATTTTTCCTTATTTGCAATTGACTTGGGGGCCCGAGAAGGGGCCCTAAATATAAGGTCCCCGTGTCGGTCGGGGGTGGGACACTTCAGCCTTTGTGTTGGCTTCTTCCCACCCAAGTGTGGTGTCCCTGTCCCAAATAGGAGAGCGAATTTTTCTCTTTACCCAATATTTGTGTAGTTCTTATTTTCAACACCAGGTGGATATTGGATTTTTAAGGGCTTTTATCCCTTTTCAACTCCTTTTGGTGGGTGGGTCCGGGTTCTAAGGTAGCCTATCTTTTGCGCAGGGTCCTAAAGAGTAATTCTGCAAAGTTTGGTCCAGATAGGTCAAAGGGCCTAAGAGTGTATAAAGGACAGTCAAAGAAAGAAAGAAAGAAAGAAAGATACATTCATTTTTATATATATAGATTTACAATGATCGGTCATTGGCAGGAGGGTTTTAACAGTTCATTGGGGGATTTAAAATAACATGTGATTCGTAACTGAAATTAACTGCAGATTTAAATTACAGGGAATTATGGGAACCTTCAGCCGTTGAAATTCAAAAGTAAACAAATAGAAAGATCGTTAAAGGTTAAAATTTGAAATTTACAACTGATTAGATTATATTGATTGGAACAGAAAAATATATATAAAAAGTAAATAGGATAAAATAGAATAAGCAAAATAATTATAAATATGGTTATAAAACTCATCACAATATATTGTTGCTAAATAGAAACCTTTTCAATTTATGCTCGCTTGCGACTTGTTCGAAAGTATGATAGAAAATATTCTTTATTTCCTAATAGAATCACGGACGTCACTTTACTGCTTTAATTATTGCAAGTATATTAAACTAAATTCTTCTAAAATAATGGATCAGTCGCTGAAGTTGATTCGTAGCGGCTTCAAGGTGATGAACCAGCAGACTAGTGACGTCATGGCAAACCAAAATGGCGAAGGTTTGTTCACAAAACTCGCCCACCATATAAAAAATAAATTAGCTTCTAAGCAAAATTAGAATAAAACGAACATAACAAACTATACATATAAAGTTTTTATCATTCTTTAATATAAATATCGTTGGAAACATTATTCTATCACCTGATGCTTCAAAAGCTCTTTTAACATTACGATATCTTCTTCTTTACACACAATACTTTTTAATGCAGTAATTAAGTACGAAAAGTAACGCATAGTAAACCTACTTTTTTTCAAAGTTTGAATAAAGAAACTTAAAATACAAATGATGTTTTAATAAATATTCTTTAATTTAAAGCTTTGATTAAACATTTCCCTTTTGTTTACAAATATAAGAATTATTTACATGTTTTTCTTCATTGCAAAATGACTTCATGGTACATTTCTTGATAGAAAATTAAAAAATTAGTGCTTTTTTATTATTTGCCGCTATTTCTTGCTGTTCAGTAAAGAACGGGAATATTAAAGCTTATACACACATTGCATGTTTTTTTTTAAGACAGATTTCTGATCAGTTACCTATAATTTCTTTACTAGCTATGTTTACGATTAGTTCATAAATCAGTATAATGTGAATATTACATTAGATACATTAGATTGCTGTTTATATTACGAGTTTTTATTCTTTTTATTCTTTTCTTATATAGAAAGAAATTGCATAACTCTTCATAGTAAATCTTTGATTTGTTTTTCGTGAAAATGATTCCATATTCTTATATAGAAATAAATGAATTTCGTAATGAACCTAATAAAAAATTTTAAATGATAAAATCCATCATTGAAAAGCAAGATATTAATTGAATTTAGGTACAGGCTTCACCTGATGTTATATATGCTAGGAAATTTGTTGTCAGGGAAGAGAAAATCGTTGAATTGGAGTAATTTCCTTTTTTTACTTGTCAATTCATGTACTACAATGTCACGCACTTCCTTAATTGACTTCTTCTCTTTACAATTTTTCTTAATCACATGTAAGAAAGAAAATAAAATTTATAAGGAGTTTAATACCCATTTAATCACAGGACTAACACAAAGAGATGCAGTGGGTGTCGTGATATAAGCAAACTTATGGCATTTGGAAGCTGAAGCCAAAATCCCAAAAAGCCATATCAACGAATCGCTGTTGCAAAATCGGCGAATGATGCAAATAAAACTGTTGTACGAGCGAAACATTAGAAAGTTAATTGTCTAAAACAGATTTGACTGTATAACTAATTAAAAATTAGCTCCACATAATTTCGAAAATTTCCGTTCAGATTTCTTTCTTGAAAGTCAGTATCATTTCCCTAAGCAATTCTTTTCTATTTTATATTAAGAATGAAAATATGAAATGAAAAGGAAAGCTGAAATGTCCATGTGATTTTCTACGTCCTGAAGAACAATTGATTTTTTTTTTATGTCTGCTTGTCTCTAAGGTTATCATACAACATATCGTCTGTAGTAATGTTATTTCTGTTGTACTTCTCTTGAAGAAATGTTGTTACATTTCTTCACGTCTCATTCGATAAACATCATCTTCAATAACACCATTTCCATTTTGTAAAGGGATCTTCGCCTTCTAGTAGGAGAAACAGTTTTCTTGGCGTTCCTCCGCTTTCCAGAATTTGCATTGGATGTTGTGCAACGCCTTGGTTGAAAGCTAATGATTTATGCTATGTGACAGTGATCTCTCCCAGAGGTTCGCAAATGGACGTGGGAAAACCAGATTTGCAAATTGATCCTGAACATAACGCCTTCACCAAGGGAGACGTACACATTATTAGAAGCTGATAAGCAAAAGCGAAATTTGCATGTCGGGTCTGAAATGTTAGAAAGTAATTGCATTTCTCCATTACAATCTCTCCGCTGTTAAGCACAAAACGAAATAGCAAGCTTAGATTCGCAAAAACATTGAATATATTTTCAACACTTGAATGAAACTTTTCGAATTAAAAACAAAAACACATCTTTTATTCAAAGAAAGCATAGCACTCGTACAATCTTAAAGCAGTAATTTCTCAAAATTTTGTTATTTTAAAATTTTTATTTTGATATAGTCTACTTGCTAAAGAACTTAATGGTATTGCTTTTAAGAAAGACTAACATTTTGCATTGCATCTGAAATTTCTTTTAACCATAAAAAAGAACTTTGAACTATAAACTATTATTTCTAATCTCTCCTGCGATCTATTATACAGTACCTTCATAAATTTCAAATTTTATTGTTTGTATTTAATTAATCTCAATGAACTAGACAGCTTCTATATAGAGTATTATTCAGAATTAGCATTTCATTTTAATAGTAACACTAAACAACATGATCGATAGGTAGTTCCTTGAATTAATTCAGGAAAAACTTTTAGAATTAATTAATAATGAAATGCAAGCTCATTTCATATACAATTCATGGCAATATTTGAACATCGTATTAGTTTCCCATATGTCCATAACACAGATCCAAAGCCTGATGGCAAACAGAACAATGCGATTTTCCTCATTAATGAACGTCATAAAAGTTAGGAAATTATCACTGTTCGTCCAAAACTATAAAATGTGTAGCATTTATGGGAAAGTAGCAGAAGAATTTGAATTACAGCGTTTGGAAATATTTAGAAATGGAAAAGATACGTAACTGAAGGTTAACTATTAAGAGTTGAGAGTAAATAAATAAGTAGAGATGAAAAAATGATATTAAAAGTATAGTACTTTTTCAATCCTCATAATCGAACATCATTTTTAAAATACCGATATAAAACATAGACTAAAAAAAATAAGGGGATTTCAAAAAGTAATATGTGTTATGTCTTGAAATCTGTAAACCATTCTAAGAATTAAGAAATGATTTTTTAAATTTAAATAAATGATTTTAAGAATTAGATAAAAAAGTGTAAAAAATAAAAACCTAGTAGTTAGTAGACAACCTTTTATACAAAATAGTGAGAAATCACTATTTGTAAATGATTATCTGCAATCAACAGCTATTTATGAAGTTCTAGCATTCATCAGAATAATTACACCAGATTTTCCTTGTGATTATCATTGAAAAAAATCAGTATTATTCTTATACCCAGAAAACAAAAAACATGGAAATCACCAAACCACAGCTTGGGAGAATTCCAGATTGATCACGTCGCCATCTCTTTCAATAACCAGAAAGAAATTATGAATGTAAAAGTTCGAAAAGGTGCAAACATAGAAACGGACCATTACCTTACAACGCTAAAACTGAAATTTATCCCCCCAAAAAAGACACGAAACCAAAATTTTACAATACAGAGGATCAACAAAGAAACACTAAAGCTAAAGAAACAAGAATTCCAAGAAAAATTAGACATAAAATCGGATGAATGGGATGAAATCAAAACGAAAATAGTTAAGACATCAATGGAAATAGCCCCACTCACGAGACAAAAAAAAACACAGGAGGTGGAATGAACAGTGCGAAGAGGCCCTTGAACAAAGGATTAAAACCTGGAAAAAATGACACTCAACCAAAAACAACGAAGACTACATCATATTCAAAGAACAGAGAGCACGAACAGCAAAAACAATAAGAATAAACAAGAGGAATTTTGATAGGATCCAACTACAACAAATAGATGAAGACTTTAAAAAGAACAACACAAGAACATTCTATAAAGCCTTTAAGCAAAACATTCAGGGATATCAACCACCAAACCTATGTTTCAAAAACGAAGAAGGAAGGATAGCCCTGAATAACCAAGAAAACTGCAAAATACTTGCAAAATACTTCGAAAAACTACTGAACTGTGAAAAACCGAAAACAAAATTCCCTAAACAAAATCCGAAATGTAAATTTGAAAACTCCAAGCCACCGAACCTAGCAGAAATCCAACAGATTATTAGAGAACTAAAAAATGATAAAGCTCCAGGAGAGGACTCAATTATAGCAGAAATGTGGAAAAGCGTAGATATCAAAACAGTCAAAAGCCTACATAAAATAATACAAAATATCTGGGAAACGGAGGAAATACCGGAAGATTGGAAAACAGCCTTGATCCACCCTATACACAAAAAAGGAGATAAAACTGATGCCAACAATTATAGGGGAATCTCACTCCTTTCGGTTACATACAAAATCCTTTCCAAAGCTTTACAAAACAGATTGGAGGCCCAACTGGATCCACAATTAGGTGACTACCAGGGAGGATTCAGAAAGGGAAGATCATGTGCAGAACAGATATTAAATTTGAAACTCATAATAAGGTACAGGAGACTGAGATCCAAGGACATTCATGTGACATTCGTGGACTTCAAAAAGGCATACGATTCTATAGACAGAGACACACTTTTCAATATATTGGAGGAATTCGGAGCTGATGACAAATCAATTGCGATCACCAAAAAAACTCTAACAAACACGAAGTCAAAAGTAAAATTTTTGGGAGAGATTTCAGAACCATTTGAGGTGAAAACAGGAGTAAGACAGGGAGATGGGCTTTCCCCATTGCTCTTCAACTGTGTGCTGGAGAAAGTAATGAGAGAGTGGAGGAAAAGAATGGAAGAGGAAGGAATCAAGAAAATAAAAATAGGAAGAAAGAAAGATAACTTGGAAATTGACTGCCTGGCTTTTGCAGACGATCTTGCAATACTAGCGGAAAACATTGAAGATGCAAGAAGACAAATAAATATACTGAAAGAGACGGCAGAAAAGGCTGGACTACAAATATCTTATGAAAAGACGGAATACATGACCAATAGAAAAGATGCACCAAGACAGATCACAACAAAGTATGGGAAAATCAAGAGGGTTAATAAATTCAAATATCTGGGAGAAATAATTCAACCAAACGCCCTTGACAAAGAAGCGGTCCTAGCAAGAGCAAGAAAAATGGAACTGTCATTCCATTTGACAAAAAATATATACAACAAGAAGTCCATATCTATAAACGCTAAAATTAGGCACTACAATACAGTCATTAAGCCAGAAGGCCTCTACGCCTCAGAATGCTTTGCACTAAACACAGCCAGACAATTGGACGAGGTAGAAAAAAAGGAAAGAAAGATCTTACGGAAAATCCTGGGACCAAAATATGAAGATGGAAAATGGAAACTGAGAAACAACAAAGAAATCTACGCAAAAACAGAAAAAATAACTGACAAAATGAGGAAAAGAAGAGTGGCTTTCTACGGACACATTAAAAGAATGAGTGAAGGTAGACTGACGAAGAGATTATTCACCTTCTTCGACAGAAACCCCAAGACTCAGATGACATGGAACAAGGAGGTCAGAAAAGACATGGAAGAAATGAAAATAGATGGAGAAGAGGTGGAGAGAAGAGAAGAATTCAGAAAAAAGATCAGGGGATTCAAGGGTTTTCAAGAAAAGGCAAAGAAGAAGACGGGAGCAAAATGGACGGAAGAAAGAAGGAAACAACATAGTGAAAGAATGAAAGAATACTGGAAGAGAAGAAAGAAAGTAGAAAAATAATCATGAGTTATTTCACGTGGTCCATAGTCGGCAAAATTCGAAGAAAGAAGAAGAAGAAGATAATGGTTGTCAAAATTATGATTTTAAAATAATGAACTAAAAAAGAATCAAAGCAATATAGAGTAATGTGTCTTTAAATTTATTGAAGTATAATTTTTGGGCTTCCTTGGCTCAGTTTTCGAAAACAAGATGTAGCTAACAAGTTCAGAAAATATGAATTCATGTTAAAATATTCTCCAATGGTCGAAAGAAGAAACTCAATTTATAAATTTATAATTTACAGAAATATGAAAGCGATTTGAAAATATCCCCTGTAATCTTCGAAATATTGAGATGAGTATGGAATAAAGTTGAGAACTTACAACTAGTATAAGTAAAAAAAAAAATCACATATTGCTTCCTGTACTATAGAAAAACTTTTTATCAATGAAAAATTAAACGATCCAACTATGTAACAATTAGTCTGAACAGAATTTATTTTTGTAAACTCAGTTAGTTGTTGATTTTAAAATTAAGCAATTTTTACTCTTCCATAGTATTTAAAAACTACTGATTTCTGAAATTGAGATCCACTATCTGCTTCTCAGCTAAAACAAAAAAAAACGAAGTATATAAAATATGATGATATATCAAAGCGAATTTTACGTTTTTTAATGAAGTCGAAAGTAAAAGTATAAACTTATATATATTTCTTTCATGTTGGCCAAGATTTACTTAATAGCCACAGTGCTGTGGCTATTTCAGTGTTTAATTTATTTTTGTAAGTGTATATAGTATAGTATTTAATATTTACTTTGGTTGGTATGAGAGTTCGTATGTGTTATACTGGGGTGCATTGGACTTTTGATTCAAAATATTAAGATTCTATTTTTTTGAATATGTTGGAAATAAAATATGTAGGCTATAACAATTTGTGTGTGTTAAATAGTGTTTATATCGATGTATTGCGCAAAGCTGTGAAGTTAGTATGGTACCATGTAGCAAATTTATACCGAATCTTTTCCTTTATATCTTTCTCATTTTCCTTTTTTTTTTTAATTTAATTTTTTTTTTAAAAAAAGAGCTAAAAAATATAACGAATTCCAACAAGAGCAAATAGATCATGAAGTTCTTTGGTTGTTTTATTATGTTGGTTGCTATTTTAACCCAACAGAAAGTGCTAAATACTTTGTAAAGTCAATGATTTGATACTTTGTAAAGTCAAGTTCAACTCCCCTATATCTATAAAACGCCTTCTAGTATCAATGGCGATTCTATAATGCTTCAAAAAAAATGGCACACCATTTTTTTGAAGCATTAAAGTGTTTTTTCCTATTTTTATAAGCATTCTGAATTTTGCAATAAAAATCTCATTTACTGCCTTGTTGTTTTTATGGATTGTTGTTTTCAAAAGGGTTTTTCGAATGGAAATCACAATAAAAACTTCTATACGTTTAATGTTATCGCAATAAATTACCCTTTCCTGAATGAAGATATTTTGGCAAAAAAGCAGAGAGCACAGTTGTTTTATAGCTTCCTTCAATTTTATAAAAAGCCATTAAATATTTATAAAATATAACGGTGCTGTCAAACTAAAATGAAAAATGTCGTGGACAGGGAATCATTATATTCTCACAAGAGTACTCGATCATTAAATTTCCCATCACAAGATATAAAACGCTTCCTTCGACATAATGTAATACACAACGCCTACAACTAATGTGCGCGTCTCCAATTTGAAAAAAAAAATAACCTAAACTCTTGCAAGATAATCAAGCGTTTCTGATAAAAGAAGTTTGAATTTTCTCTCAGTAAAATCGAGTTTATGAAGTGCAATGTTGAGTGATAGATAACACACACAAAAAAAAAGCTTAAGAAATTAAAATGCTTTGACGTAAATAAGATATTATGACAAATGGAGCTGTGTTACAAGATGTCAGGAACATATTTTCACATTGTCAACAAGAAAATGCTTTTCATTGATTTTTTTTTTCTTTTTGTTAATTCTACTATAAATAAGAAATTCTTCAAAGAATTTAAAGCCCCTCCCTATCTTCACTTAAATCTTTATCTTTTTTAGAAAGCAATGAAAAAACAGAAAAAAAATTTTTGCTTTATTTTTAATTACATTATTTTGCAGATTAGAAGTAATCTTCCATTATCTGAAAAAAAATTCTGTTAATCTGCATTACACTTTACTTTAATAAGATTAGTTTTAATCATATCAAAGCATGTGATAATTAATGAATAACTAAAGAATAAATAAGCATCTTACACTGTTTCTTGCTCAAATGCTGTTTTATGGTACTAATTTCTCGAAAGCAGTCACACAAAAGAAAATTCAATTATAAAATTTAGATCATCGGTAGTCCTCAAATATGTCACTTTCAACAATATCTATCCAAAGGTTCAAAACTCAACACACATTTAAATAACTCACTTTCTTAAGATATTTAAAGTGTTAATCCTTTACGAAATTTGTAACTGGAACTTAATAAAATTAGTGGCCTTTTGATTGTGATATCTAGCACATTTTCGGTAACTTTCGAATGACATATGAATTTAAGGAACTGTACATTCAGCGTGTCACTTTCGGATGAATCCGTATATCGCTCGTAAAGACTTAAATCAATTGCAAATTTTCGTTTTTGCTAATTTTCTAGAAATATTCATTTAGAAAACTCATCTTGAATCATTACGTTTTTATTTCAAATCTACAATTATAATTATTTTTTTATCGTTATATTTCAGAAACAAGTCACAATGTCTTTAAGCTTTTAGTGAGCAGGGTTTTGTAAGACATTTCAGGTACCTATTAATTTGCCCCCAGACTGTGAAGCAATTAATTATTTTAAAGGACTTACTATTTGTTTTCTGTAGTGTGGAATTTGGTTAAAGAGTTCTGTTGCATCACTCGTAAGGGCTTTCAGCTGTTAGAATTGATTAGCCGTACAGGCGAAACTACTTCCTTTAATGCCACTTTTGAAACTCAGTGATTTAAAAAGAAAAGCTGTTTTGCTATCCTTTGTAGCAAAACTAGATGATATTTTTTTTTTGGTCACAGATTTTCTTGAAAAAAAAATCCCAAATATATTTACGTTAACAGGTGTGTGATCTTCATGGGTTTGCAGCGTCTCAACCCCTCAACGGAACTTAAAGATTTCACACTTCACAACATTATAGTTCTCAGCACAAGGCAACAAGAAGAACCCGTTATTTATTACTAGGCTCACTAATCTTCTTATGGAGTTCTTAATTGATAGAATATAACAGTAGAATAGATCGTCAAATTTCTATATGACATCAATTTTGGAATATATCTGGATTTTGGCAGCGAAAACAATACAACGACTTACATTAATATAAGTTGTTCGTATCCACATAAATGAAAAATTAGTATTTCTTTTCCCTTACTTAGTAACTACCTCGTCAATTTTTATTAACTGTTGCGATTTATTAGTTGAGATCTTTTCTAGATAAAAGTAGGTTTTGTAAAAAAAATCGTAAGTACGAATAAGATGGAGAATAATGATTTTGCTAATAGACGTAAGATGAGTAAGACATTTCAATACAGAATGGAAATAGTATAATATATACTTTTTTTCTCGTTTATTGAGAACAACTTTTAAATAAAGAACTTGGTTTCGCATTTCATTAACTCAATGAATTCCACAAGACTGAATTCCATATTGTCCCCTTTTGAATGAAAGAAATTTTGGTGAAACGCTTCAAAAGCAGACTCTAACGGTTCAGATAATCTTCTAGAGAGTAAGGAACCAAAATGTCATGATAAAGAGAACTTTTCGAGGTGACCACAATTGAAGTGGTCTCTCTGAGGAAACGATAACAAACGAGAAAATGATCAGGATCGTAAAGAGGTCGTCAGCAAATATTGCTCGTGACCTAAGCACTCTTTTTGATGACACCATGGACAGGTGAGGTTGGCAAGGAGACTGAGAACAGGAAATACATTGTGGCTTTCTGTCCAGCGTAATGGAAGGCAGCGTCAGTGAACACAAAGAATATTAAGGCTTGGAATTCTTTCAAATCGGACCATTTTGGAAAGGCAGAAAATTGAAAATTATAAGAATTCAATGTTTAGTCTCAAATTTTCAAGAGAATTTTTGGAGCTACTTGCTAAAAGTTCTCTTCGGAATTAAGATTCTGAAGTTTGTAAAATTATAAATTTTTATTATTATTTTTATTATAAATTTTATAATTATAAATTATAAAATTAATCATTCCAAGTATGGCGAACACTTTTATTATTGAAAAATTTAACTACAATAAAATGTTCATGAATGCCATTCAAAATGCAATTTTACGTATTATTGTAATTTCGTATAACTATATTTGTTGTAATTTAATTAATTATATAAGACCATCCACACAAATAAGAAAGATATCATTTATAAATCAAGACATAATAACAGTGACATTTTTCGAAAATGCATCTTCAGACTATAAATAAATAAATATAAAACAGAAAAAACATAGGCTTATAACAGCCCCACAATACAGAACATCGTAAGTAATTAACAATCATTTACATAATAATATTAACGCAAGTTATAATCTAATACCCCTTTGATAGTTCATTATTATAACAATTGGTGGTTTTAATAATGACTGACTCGAAGAATTTACGCAAATAATCGTCCTTTTGTTGGTCATAAACAATTGGCTTGTTGTAAATTCAAATTTTTAAATATAAAGTTAAGACACCTGATAGTCCAGTGTATGTTATGTGGTGCGTGTGGGTGGCAAGGAAGCTGAGCACCGCGCCCATTGGTCAATTGTGCTATCCCATGGAAATAAGGACCGAAAGGAGAGAAAGACTGAGAAAGAATGATGGGAGAAGTGCAGGGGAAACGGGAGAATCCAGAGAAATCCTGCCAAGCGCTGATCGTCCACCATCACGAAACTCATTTGAGAACCGCACCTTGGTACTAAGAGATGAGAGGCCAGTGCCTTGGCGTCAACCGCGCGACCCATGGTCCAGTGGGCTGTGGGCTGAAGGAGTCGAATTCAATTCCGGCAGAGATCGGCGATTTTTTTGCCGTGGCATGCCGAGATTCATGTAAAAATTATTACGTTACAGTCGGGTGGTCGTCGAACCGACTGTCCGACTTCAACTTAGTTACGTTGGTCATAGAACTCCGGATGCCTCACTTCCTGCAACACCACAGGCCACGTAGCCATAAAGTGAGAACTTTAAATTTTAATGCCACATACTAATTGAATTGTTTTATTCATAGTTTCAATAATTGTTTGCCACTTGCACTTCCAGATATGATTAAGTGTTATGATGATCTTTTTACACAGCAGCAACTGTACATTTTCCTGTTGAAGAATGTATTCAAAACGGATTTCTACCATCCAAATGAAACAAAGATTTCCTAAAATGATTCCTTCTGTATAGGAATCTGAAGAAAATCTTTCAAACTTGGATATCACACCACTCATAGATAAAAACAAGAAAAAAAAAACATAAGATAGAAATGAAAACCTTAAAATAAATCTTAAAATGGAAAAAGCATATAACAGCAAATTTTACTTTAGGAATGACACAATTAAATCGCAAGAAAAAACATACAAGCACATAAGTAAGGATCCATTGAGTTGTTTTTAGTATTTTCGATACCGGGAATCCAGTACAGCTGTTTCTGGTTTCCTAACCATCATCAGCTTGATTCACCCGGTATCTACAGCTCAGTGTTCTCAAGAAACATATTATTTATGAAAACAAAAGTCAGCAAGAAAATGGCCCTCCATATTAAAAACAACAATATATCAATTAAGAATAAAAAAGGCCAGTCATTTAGTCCCGTTAGAAAACGCTTAGATCAGTGAATCCTTATTTATGTGTTTGTATGTTTTTTATTGTGATGTCAAAAGAAAAAGCATTTTAGCGAAAAAAAACTATGGATTATTTAAATTGGTCCAAGGAAATGAATAAAGCCTTTATTTCTGTATTTTAGCCACTTGAAATTAATTACGAAGATCAAGGGAAATTAAAATTTGTTTTACATCATTTAAATTTATTAAATTAAGCATACCGTAAACCGGGGTGACTTTGTGACTAGTGGGGTGACTTTGTGACGCATGGTCAATTTTTCTTATTTATAATCTCGCGCCCGGAACCTAGGGAGAAGCAGGCAATGGACACTGCCATGAGTTGGTGGAATGTGTGCTGGCGCCTAACAGTCGACTGTCAAACTCTTTCCGCCTCGATCCGGTGAGCCAGAAGCATTGTTGCAAAGGACCACTTTTGAAGCATTGTTGTGTTTACCGTCAACTTTGATTTGCACAGCGAAATACAGATGAGGATATCGTTTAATAGCTATTTATTATTGAACATTAATATATTATTAATGTTCAATATTATTTTTATTTATTAAAAATAATATTTTTATTTATTATTATTTGTACAATATATTGTAAAATGATGTTAATTGGATGAGTTTTGTATGAGTTATTAACCATTATGTAAAAAATCAAAGATTGACGGGGTGACTTTGTGACAGCGTCACATTCACCCCGCGATTGTTTTACTGTGTTTTAACCTAGATATTTTGTCTTGCAGTGTACATAACGATATTTTAAAATGCCGAGGACTCAAGTTTAGACTTTGATAGGAATATTAAATTTTATTTTTCCCCCTTAATAAAATTTAAATTAGTTGGAGTGGAAATTTAATTATTAATTTTATCGTGGTGCTTGAAAAGAAATTTAATTAATATTTTATTTTTTGATGTAAATAATTTAAATTATAATTCGTCACTAATTATGCAAATGAAAGTGTGACGTGATGAAAGAGAACACTTGACAGTAAGGTGAGAGACGTGGGAGTGAATTGACTGTGATTGGTACGAGAACATCGATCTCGTGGAGTCGCTGAGAGCGGCAGATATGAATAGGTTAGCCGATGGAGCTAAGTAAACCCTAGAAGAATGGAACCGGCAGCCACAGATGGAATTTGGAGTAAGTCTGTAACTCTAGAAATTATATTGTACTAAAAGCTGAAGTGAGAATAGTAAGAATATTCTTTCCCAGTTGAATCGAGGTGATTCAGGAAATTAAAATTAATGCGTTCAACATTAACGTATTAACAGTCAGAACATTCCATTACAACGAAGGTGAACTTCGAAAGGGAGATACTATGAATATTCAAGTTAACTACTTCTAAGAATTACGAGTAGCTGTGGACTGGCGAAATAAATATTTCGTAAAAAGATTAAATTAATCGGAATGAAAATTTTCGAGTGATAATGGATATCATTAGAAGAAAATAAAATCCAGTAATTAAGCCGGACTGAACCATTAAGAATAGAAGAGGATAAGTTACGAATTGCAAGCCACAATTAAGCAACGGAAATTATTTTGAACATTAGGTTATATTGCCAATTATAATTAAGGAGAAAGAAATTATTTGAGGTACGAATAACGAAAAGTAAAATAGTGGACATTACTAAAACCCGAGACGACTTCTACAGAGAATTCCAGAAGAGAAGATTTCCTATCCGAATAACTGACGAAGGAAGAAGAGGAAAGTCAAACCTATACAAGGGACCGTTGAAAAAAAAAAAAACGGACGCCATTCCTTAGGAGTTAACGATAGTGAAAGAGCCTAACGACTAGAAGACGGAAAGAAGAAAAGTTAAAAGAAGACAACTCTAACTAAAGTGCTTATGCTACGAAGAAAAATAATAGTGAATATATTTCGAAAGTAATCATACAAGTAAAATATTTGAATCAAGTAAAAACTTCAAATAGTTGAAGTTAAAGGTGTCTGTGTGCTTTAGTGATTTGAAGTCATCGAATTGTACCGGGAGAAAACGTAAGAAGTCAACTTCCTGTAAGTACTATCTTTATTTATATTTTGAAATAAGAAATTTGGAAGATGTCAACTATTGGAACTATAAGATAATTAGAAGTTTAAAATAATCACGAGGGTTGATTATTGTTTCGTTTTGAAGAAAATAACGAATAAGGAATTGTTAATAAAATTGTATTGTTAAAGATACACAATACGTAGATATTCACAGAGGTGATAAAATCTCATTATAAATAATAAGATTAAGAAGGTTAAGCAATTAATGAATATGACTAAGAGTAATGCATATGTTAAGAGAAAATGAGATATTGGTTATTTGTAAATAACATGTTAGTAAAACTCACATAGGTGAAAAACCAGACATAAGATTTAGAACTCTTGATTAGAATAATTGAAGAATATATTTTTGGTATTATTGTATATGAGTTTGAAATAGATTATTATATTGTAAAGTGTTTAGTTTAGCAAAGAAACATTTATTAGAATATAGAGAGTATTTCTAGTAAAACCTTATGGGCCTAGACAATTACATAATATGTTTTGAAATTAAGATTAGTAAAATTAAGTTAAAGTTTTTTTTTATGTAAGAACACATTGTTATTCAAGATTGTTAGGAGTGAAGTAAAACTCAAAGAATATTGTAAAGACAAATTTTGAATGTGTTTCAAAATTAAAGATTGTGTTTTAAAATTTTCACAAGCGTTGGGCGTATTATATTTTAAAATAACTCTGCTAAACCCAGTATGCGGTCTGATCAAAAATACATCCGCTTCAGACTTGTACGAAGAGTTTTCAGATGATGAGATTCCTATCCGAGCTTCAACCACTCCGCCCACGGAAACAGAATATGATCAAGGAGATCACATAGTTGCCAACTTTGAAGGAGAGCTTTTCTGAGGAAAGGTGATATAGAAGAGATAGACTGGATGGTGTAATTGTCAGCGCAATGGAAAAGAGTGGAAACAATTGGAAGGAATCTACTGAATAGCTACATAAGTTAGTTCTTCTCAAGAACGATGTTCAGTGTGAAAATACAAAGAACTGAAACCCGGCTCAATTTTGTATCAAAAAGAAGTTTTGTTTCGTATTGATCCTCCCAAAAAAATTAATAATAAAGGACCTTTTAAAGTTGTTCAATTACACTAATTTAAGATGTAAAAATTCAGACTGATTTGCTTAAGAAGTAGGAAAAAGTGTTCATGTTTCATGTTACATCCAGTTTCCTTTTCCCAACCTAAATGCACTCTGTTTAAATCTTTTAACCCTTTCATTGAAAACAGTAAAAATGGTTTTAAATACAAAGTATGTGGTTTGAGTTTGTGATATTTCTTTCTCCCATGCATTTCTAACTCAAAAAGAGCTTGTCACAAAGTCACCCCCAGCTAGGGGTTTTCTAGAGGAAGGATGGGGTAACCCAAATCATCGGCTATAAAGTGGAGGTAACGAAAAATTTTAATGTTACATCTTGGAAACCTCAAATTCTGTCACAAAGTCACCCCGGTTTACGGTAATTTAAAATTTTGATATTTGCTGAATTTATGATAATCTTTTAGCAAAAACTAATATAAGTCAATACTTATTTACTTAGTACCAAATAAGTAAACAAAAATAGAGTATTCATTAATAGGAGTTTTCAGCTTGAAGTAATTTTGATAATCTACATCCAGCAATCGATAATTATTTTGATGTGAAGAGCCAAACAAAGAAACCAAAAATGTATCAAAACAAGTTTCTTTATTAAAAAACGATCAAATAAACAAACATAAAAACAGATATTGGTTTCGGATTTTCCATTTTTGTCGATTCCTAGTTTGTGTAGTACTTACAATTTATGTTTATGCTTTAAAATCTACCATTCTAATAGTACATTAGGATTTTTTTTCTCTTTTTGTAGAATCAATTTCAACAAAATTATTTGGAAATCTTAGAATGAACGCTTCTTATCTTTTATCTTTAATCACTGTTAGGAGCAAACTAGAGTGCAAAACTTAGGAACCAACCCTATTTCTGAAGATTACACTCCCAAAATCAAATGAAACAACCTGTGGTTAGTTGTGTAACTGCATAACTTTAATAGACATCTGATGCATATGCAAATTTTTGAATTGTTAAAATAAGTCAAGTGTTAGCAAAGCGACGGTTAAAAGCATCAGTCAGCAGGTTAACGAACGGTAAAGACGAGTGTACAGACGTTCAGTTGCTTTGTGGTTGCTACAGACAACGATATGGCCAGTGGACAGCATCTGGATGGCTTCACAGGGTCGCATAAGGAAAGCTCGAGCAAGGGCGAAGTGTGAGCATTGTAACCGAAGAGTTCTGTATTATCAATATTATCGTATAGTGTGCATGGGCGGCCTTCAGACACCAGGTACAGCGTTCGAAACCGCCAGTGGTGACCATATACTCCTGCAGGCCAAGAGAAACCCACTCTAAACAGCAGGAAACAACGCAAATCAGCTGCACAAGAGCACAGGACGCATAATATCGCGATTTATTGTGGCCAGATAAATATATCAAGATGAACTGCTTGCTCAACGGCAAGTACGCTGTGTCCCGTTAACGCTTGCCTATCGGAGACGCCGTTTGCAGTCGTGCAACGAATACAAGGAGTAGACCGCAATGTAGTACTGATAAGAGTAGATTCAGTCTGAGCAGCGATTCTAGACGTCAGCTAAGTTGGCGAGAGGTTGGCATATGGTATCTCTCTGCAAACATTTGTATCTCTCTGCGGTTGAGGTGTTCCGACTGGAGAGGCATTATGCTAAATAGACGTACAAGTCTCCAAATACTGGAAGGAGATACTGCAACTGGTGCGGAATACTATATTGAGGTATTGCTTCCTATGTGCATATGTTCCGAGGTGCCGTTGATGTCGACTTCCTGTTTAAGGACGTTAACACCAGACCCCACCTTACTGCAATTGTTGATGTGCTGCTGGAAAATGAGGACATCGTTCGAATGGACTGCTCCGGACGTTGTCCCAATCTAAATCCCGGTCTAAACCCCTTCGAATATACTTGGGGCGCTCTGGAGAGACACCTTGCGGCACCGACTGGTAACTGTTCACCAGCTGATGATTTTTTTATGAAAATTCATATAGAACATAAACATCTTTGTGTTTCACGAAGTGAAATTAATACTGAAGTTACAAACAAATTACAGCTCCCAAGGGCATAGAATCTTTTTCCAAATAAAGGATCTAGTTTACCGTCTCCTTCCGTAGTGCAGCGCGAATCCCAATAGCGGCTCCCTCTACTTAATTACTAGATATAATACTTTTCTCTTCTGTTTTCTTATTTTAGAAGTTGGAATAGGAATTGCTAAAAACCCAAAACTATTTCCAAAATTTTTATAAAAAATCTGACACTCAATTTTTTTTTATTTATTTGCATACATGATTTCCAAAAATTATCAAGTTACGTTTGAACCAGTAGTTCCCATATGTTATTTATTTGGCGTCAGAATTTCGTTTTTTTAATTGAAATTATTTATGAATAGCGATTCAAATTTCAAGCAATAAAAATTGAAACATGTTTGCATCTAGGTATTCCATTATCGGCCGATAAGAGAAATTGAGACCAATAATAAAAGAAAAAGACTTCTTTCCCAAGAGATCTGAATTATTGTGATATTAATAAATTTGTTAAAATAAATCTGTAAGATCATAGGTAATAATGTTTAAACTTTTCTTTTATTAAGAAAAAAAAATAAACACATGAATATAATTTTGTGTTAAAAGATAAATTTAAGGACGACCCATAAAAATAAAAAATATTAAAAATAATGACAAAAAGGAAATACATTTTTAATATTTTTAAAAATAAATTAAAAAAGTTAGGAAATAATAAAAAACCACGCGAACATTGAGAAAAGAGTCAGAGAAAAACAAAAAAATATAAATATACGCATTCGAACCTACTACCTTTAATATATGAGACTGACACCTTACATATCATGCTATCGCTGAAAATTGATATGAGTTGGTTGCATTTCTAACATTTAAGCTAACAGCGGAAATCCAGTGAAAACAATGCCAAATATCTCGAACATGGGGAGGGGCGTTGGCCCCTAAAAATTCACTATTCCTGTATTGTTTGGGCATCTGAACACGATGGTCATGTCCATTGGTCGATCTTACCTATCGTTCGGAGGATCCAATGACATCAATGCCAAATATGTAAAACTTGAGGGGCGGGGGGCATTAGTCACTGAAAATGCCCCATTCCTACAGTGTTTGGGCCTCTGAACAAGATGGTAAAATCCGTTTGTCGATCCGACATTCCATTCGGGAGTTGTTAGGGGTGGACAGTCAAGGACGGACGGATAGGACAAACGCAATAGCTACCGAATTTGGTCGCTTTAATATAGCTGCCAAATGGGTCGTTAAAAATTTAATTTAACAATCTTCAGCAGTATTATTCGGTATTTTTTGATAATTAAGTTAACCTGCAATGTGAATGCGTATCTCTCATTTTATTCATATAGGGTGGGTATTATTTATGAAAGAAGCTAAACATAGTCGAGAAATCGATGGATGCTCAGTTCCTATTATGAGATAGATCTCCGAGCTATGTACTTAACTGTTCATTGAATTGAATTGATCAGAATACTTTATATTTCACATATATAATTCGAAATACAAGGTTTAAAGGTAATGATTATGCTATTACATTAGCGATTTGTTACAATAAATGCAAATATGTTGCATTACAAAATATCAACATATTCTGAAAAATAACAACAAAGCGACGATTTATCAGATTTCGAAATGCTGGAGACTGTTTTTTGGGAAGACATCGATGTTTCAACTGCAGACGGTCCCAGTGGAGAAACCGTCGATGTGCAACTTGGCCCTTCCAAGAGAGCAAAATGTTCTTAATTGTCTTTGTTTTTTATTATTATCACTGTCAATTGCAAACATTAGGTTTTAAGGATCATTATTTCATTTATTTTGTGTTATTTTAACATATATTTCATTGATTTTCTGAGGAACATCAGCCTACAAGATCGAAATTCCCAAAGAAACATCACATTCTTGCTAACAATTGCCGAGTTCACAAACTCACTAAATTTTGAAACGTTGTATTTCGGAAACTATTAGGTTCATATACATGGTTCTGGTCTCAAACTGTAGGAAATTTCGTCTCCTTTAAAAACGTACTAAGTCATTTTAATCACAACAATAGTCCAGGGTTAAAATCGCCAAATTCTGAAGAACGGTCGAAAATTTCGCGTTTTTTGTGGCAAGGTTGCGTTCGGCGCTCGAGGTCGAAAACATGGATCTTACATTGGGATAACATCATAAACAACTCAGCAAAATTTCAGAACTACCCGATCTGATGCACGGAACCCCCCTTTCAGACGACTAAGTTACTGGGCTATTGACAAAGTGCCTAAATCACTCCTCCAAGTGTATAGTTATGTTATCTTTCAATAAAAAATGTATTCTTCAAATTTTCAAACGTTGTTATTTTTTGGTAAATAATTTTAAAAATACGTTATTCCAACAGCATAAAAGAAGACGATACATGTGGACATGCCCAAGGGATGACAGTAGATATCAGATAGACTATATACTCGTACAGGAAAGATACCGAAATTGCTTAAAAAATGCAAAGACTCTACCAGGAGCGGATATTAATTCAGATCATGTCCTACTGATAGGCGAAGTAGATATTCGTCTGAAAAAGATAAGAGGAAGGCAAGTGACGAAGAAGTTTGATATAGAAAAACTTATGAACGAAGAGGAAAAAAGAAAATTTGAAGAACATTTTCAAAAGAAAGCCTCTAATTTAGAATCCCCACCTGAAAATAGTAATGAATACTGGACTCATCTAAAAAGCTGTATACAAGAAACAGCAGAAGAAACAATAGGATACAGAGAAGGTAAGAGTAATAAGAAACCTTGGGTCACAGGGAAAATGTTGGAGAAGATGGAGGAAAGGAGAAAATGGAAAAACATCAACACAGAAGAAGGTAAAAGAAATTACAAGAAACTAAACAACGAACTGAGAAGAGTAACTGATAAGGCGAAGGAAGACTGGATGAAACAGAAATGTGAAGAAGTAGAGGATCTAGAGAAAAAAGGAAGATATGATTTAATGTACCGCGAAGTAAAATGTTTGGATTTCACAAATAAGAATAAGAAGTCCATGTGTTTGATAGAAGACGAAATCGGCAATGAAATAACCGACAAACAAGGAATTTTGAACAGATGGAAGAAGAATGTAGAAGAATTATATGAGACAGGGAATCGTCCAGATTACTTAGCTATAGAAGATGAAACAGCTGTATCAGAAGACGAAAAAGGATGTTGTATTCTAAAGGAAGAAGTTGAGCTAGCGATTAGGGAAATGAAGAATGGGAAAGCAACAGGAGTTGATGGAATACACATTGAGTTATTTAAATGCTTGGGTGAAGACAAGAAGCAAATACTATCATTATGCAATGAAATATATGAGAAAGGTGAATGGCCTGATGATTGCAAGGAAACAGTATTGCTACCAATACCGAAGAAAAATAATGCAAAGAAGTGCAATGAGTTCAGGACTATCAGCCTTATATCGCACTCAGCGAAGATTCTTCTGCGAATACTGAACAGACGTTTATATTCTAAGGTGGAAGGAGAGTTGGAAGAAGAGCAATTTGGTTTTAGGAAAGGAAAAGGTACGAGAGATGCAATTGGACTGCTGCGAACAATCGGCGAAAGATATCTAGAAAAAAATAAACACGTATATGCATTATTTGTGGACCTGGAAAAGGCTTTTGTCAGAGTGGATTGGAATAAACTTATGGAAATCTTGAAGAAAATTGGTGTGGATTGGAAAGACAGAAGGCTAATAACTAATCTTTATATGAAACAACGAGTCAAAGTCAGGATAGGAGAAAAATTGTACGAGGGAAGTGGAATAGGGAGAGGGGTGCGACAAGGATGCCCTCTATCACTTACGCTGTTCAACATCTACTTAGAGGAGTTAGTGAAGAATTGTTTTCAGAACATGGGAGGGGTGATAGTAGGAGGAAGAAGAATAAAGTGCATAAGATTTGCTGATGATATGGCATTGTTAGCAGAAGAGGAGATGATACTAAGGGATATGCTACTGCAGCTGAATGACAGCTGTGAACAATATGGAATGAAGATAAATGTAAACAAGACAAAGACTATGGTTATCGGAAGAAAGACAAAGAAGATAAACATAAGTATTCGGAATGAGACATTGGAACAAGTGAACAACTTTAAATACTTAGGGTGTACTATAAGTGGTGATATGAACTGCTACCAAGAAGTCAAGAGGAGGATAGCAATAGCAAAGGAGGCTTTTAATATGAAAAGGAGCATCTTCTGCGGACCTCTCGAAAAAGAACTAAGGAAGAGACTAGTGAAGTGCTTTGTGTGGAGTGTGGCATTGTATGGGGCAGAAACATGGACATTACGACGCAGTGAAGAGAAACGACTAGAAGCATTTGAAATGTGGATATGGAGAAGAATGGAGCATGTGAAATGGACAGACAAAATAAGAAATGAAGCTGTGCTAGAAAGAGTGGGTGAAGAAAGAATAATGCTGAAACTGATCAGGAAGAGAAAAAGAAGCTGGTTGGGTCACTGGCTGAGAAGATACTCCCTAATGAAGGATGCACTGGAAGGAATGGTGAACGGTAAAAAAGTTCGAAGCAGAAGAAGATTTAAGATGATCGACAACATTATGGTAAATGGATCTTATGTGGAGACGAAGAGGAAGGCAGAAAATAGGAAAGATTGGAGAATGCTGGGTTTGCAGTGAAGGACCTGCCCTTGGCAGAGAACTATGTATGTATGTAATTTTAAAAAACCTATTTAATTTTTTTGGTTTATTGACTTACACTGATTGGCTTCTGAACCATCCAGTTGTAGTATGTTTTGTGTAAAAATACAAATTTAATTATTTCTTAATTTCTGCTTTATTTTTTTTTAATTTCAATCGTTTTATCATTCTTTCACTCTAAATATTCAGTTTTCTTTTTTTAAAGAGTAAACTAGATGTTTTCTTACATAAGAATTATGTTTGTTCAATTTGTCATTTACACTATTTTGATTAAGTATTTTCAAATGTCTGTCTGTTTGTTTTTTTGTCTTTTTGAATTTTCAATTTTGATATCTAAAATAAAATTTCTAAACTCCATGATTATATATTGGATTGCTGTAAATTGCATTGCTTCATAGTCTAAGCTTCTTAAATTATTGATTCAATAGAATGAAAAAAAGTTAGCTATCGTAGCCTAAATATTTACATACAAAACTTGAAAATGGTTGAAGCGAGATGTTCAGTAACAGTTATTTGAAAAAAAATTTAAAATACATTAGTTGACCAGAATCTGGAAGATAGCAGTACTTTAAGATTTTACTAAATATCATAATAACATATAAATTTTAGATATGTTTAAATTATTTAAAATTTAGCCTTTTATTTTTAGAATGAACAGTCTTTTCATTTTATTTAATGAAAGTTTGAAAGACGAAATAGAAAAAAAAATATTAGTCAAACAACTGACAATTAAGAAATATTTAAGAGAATAGTGCATCCTAAATTTCTGTGCACCACGGCTAAAAATGATGGCCATGTAGTCTTTCTTTCTGTCAGATCGCTGTGAAAAGAACTTTAATTAGCACAATCTGTTGTAAGGTTGAAGTTTTTAAAGAAGTTATTAAAGAAATTATTTATGATGTTTTAAGAAACCTAATCTGTTGTTGTCTTTTCTAATAGATCGAACGAAAACGTCAGTGTTATTATTAACTATTTAAACAATGGTTCACAGAAATCTGAAATAGACTATAGGCCTACACGCTAATGTATACACTATATGAAGCTTATCAAAAGCAGATTATCGTTAGGTCTACAACAATCTAGATCTGAAGAATCTACTTCTGTTAATATGATCAATGTTCAAAGACACCATTGACTGAAGACTAAAAATGAGACAAATACTCAGTTTCACCTGGAGTATCACGACTGCAATTAACGTTTGGCTAAATATTTTCATTTCGATAGGAATTAGTTACTGCGATTGATCAAAAAAAATTGTTTTATGTTGAGAAAGAGCTTCAAATACATCGTAGTTGGGCAAAAACATACCCTATCCACTACAACTCAACAAAGAGCAAGTGGAATTATTTGTTTTCGATGTACGACAACCAAATATTGTTTTTGGCATCAATCAAATGTATGTTTTGTTTCAATCGAACAATTCCCAATAATGCTATTGGCAGATTTTCCATTTCCCTGGCAGAAGGCCATGAATTTCAAAGCTAGGTGAGCAACATTTAATTTTTTATACTGTTAGACATATAGTTTGCAATAACCAAAAGCACCGAACATTGTACAATAGAAATAAAAACCAATGTTAACATTATAATAATTCTTCATAACCACATGTTATCCAATTATTATAATATTCAGTGAAATTCAGTTTTTCAATGTTAACATTGTTACATTGAAATTATTATTTATTAGTACTTTAATAAGATATCATTGCATATCTGAGGATTAAATAATAATGCAAAGTAAAATACCTTTTAGCTTGAAATTCTATGTACATTTTTAGAATAGGATTATAATATTATTTTCATATGGAGATTAAAAAAATATTCGGGTGATCAGATAGAATAAATTTTATATCCAGAAAAATATAATGTGAATATAAAGCATATCAAATCACAGTATCTTTCAATTTTAATTAAAGTAGATAAGAAAAAAAAAAGAGCGCAGAGAGAAAGAAATTATCTAAATTTATTAGTTTTCTAATCTAATTACTAATTTCCTTAGTAATTTATTTATTGATTTCTATTATTCCAGTGTCTTTTTTTTTCTTTCTTTCTTTTTTATAAAATTATACATTAAACCACCATGAAATTTAAGTTATTACGGCATTTTTTCTTTTTACGGTAAGATAAAATTTAAGTTTATTCGTTTATTAATAACTTCGTTTGTAATTTCATCTCGCTTTTGGACAAAATTATTTTCTAATTATGAAATTAAAAAAAAAGTCTACATACAAATGAGGTTTCTGATTTATAATAATAAAAAAGTAAGATTACCAAAAAAAAATCTATTTTTAAAGTTTTGCTGTTTTCAGGTAAATCGTTGTTTACATCTATCTGCTCTACAAAACAAGAATCACATCGAAAAAAATTATTTATTTAGTTTGATAAACTGTTGCTTTGTTGAAAAGAAAGAAATTCTTGAAATAAATAACATGTTTATAGAATAAAAGTATACTGTATAAATTATTTTTTGATGATAAATAACGGCAAAATTTGAGTGAGAAGATACTGTTTTTTGCGACTCGTATTGGTAGTCTTGCGTTTGTCCTGTCCGACCCTATGTCCGTGTCAGTCCTCCCCTTAATAGCTCCAGAATGGAAGGTCGGATCGGGAAACGGACTTCACCATCGTGTTGAGAGACAAAAACATTGAATGGGGTATTTATTTCGGCCTATCCGGAAAAAATCTGACAAAGTCGACTTTTTGTTTCCTCAAACAAATACTCGAATGTGCCTCAAACTATTAACTATATTGACTATCTATTGACAAACTATTGACTATCGAGTATAGTAGATTAAAAATACAGAATGTATTGTAGACACACTATACTAAAACATATTCAAATTTCAAGTCGATCGAGTTAGTTGGTGTCTAGGAAAAAATTCCCAAAATTCACCATTTTCCGATGGACAGTTGTCGTTGCACGGTGGATCACCCTCCAACGCTTCTTATGTGAAGTTTAGATCAAGTTTGAGGATTATCTGCTCGACGTGTTCAATGTCCGCATGGGTTTTAATGGGTGCTTTTATTAGTGGACTATTTGCAAAAAATGTTTGTTTTTTTTTTTGCTTTTTAGCCAAGGTTTCTACGTGTAGAAATTACGGACATCTATGGATATGGATGGCTTCATCTGCAAAGAAACAAAACTGTATTTAGGTCGCATCCACTTATTTAAGGTAAGAATATTCAAGAAATCACTACTGACAGGTTTCCGCTCATCATTCTAAATTTGAACACGTATTTCGTACGTCAACGCTATGGAACTGACTTGGACGGGGAACGATAATCTGCGAAAAGAGCGTCCAAACATCGGCGCTCTGAAGCAGGAAAAGGAAATGAAGCTTCCCACAATTCATTAGTTTTCGTGACAATACTGTCACTAATAGATCTTGTAAGCAACGATGAGAGATTATTTGTTAACTCTTTATTTATAGTTACAGTAGTGGCTGGAGTAAAATGAAAGAAGGTTCAGGTGTGTGATATTGTTCAAGCTAGACGAAGTTTGACCAGAGATGTATGTTCTGGCCTGCATATTTTGGAAACGATACCACTGGGCCAAACGACAACACATTAAACCTTTTTATTTTTCATAGATAAGTATAGTACAATATAAACAGTTCATTACAAATTGAAACAAAGACTACATGAAACATAGAACTAGCATTGACTTAAACGACTTATTTTAGAATCGGAGATACTGATTTTTGGGATCATTTCGGCTAGAGACGAGACGAAATCTCATCATTCACTTTAAGTTTCTTTGTTTTTCTTTCTTTATTTTTATTTGTAAACCTCTTAAAGCCAATCTTACCTTTTCATACACATGTTTACTGTATATCTTTACTATGATAATGAAACGCTTTATGAGCATCACTCAAAAATTAAAAAAAGAAAATATAAATCGAGCAAGAAAACGGCTGCCGATTCCTCTTTTAAGCAACGCAAGTGTTTCGTGTTTGGGTGTTTGAAAATAATTGTTCATGCCACTCTCACACGACAACGTGATCGGTCTGCCGCTGATCTTCAAAGGCTATGGACTTAGGTGACAACGGACTTAGTCACACTTTGAAAGTTTTGGAGTGTATTGATAAGGAAATACAGGAAATACGATAAAAAACATTTTACATTAAGTTACTTGACAGTGCTCAACTTAATTGAATTTTGCATTTATATTTGTCTCACATGTCCTTCTGTTAGTATCTTCTCCTTGTAGATTTCCATAAATCATTTTATCCTTCAGAAAAGTCAATTCAGTCTATTTATTCAGACCATGTCCTCTGCTGCTAAGTCTACTTCATGAAATCACTACAAGTAAAAGGATAAGAAGAGGAATATCTTCACGTTTATCACGTTGTGCAAGATTGTTTAAATGAACATCTTTCGAATTTATTTCAGTTTTATTCTACTACTTTGCATATCAACTTTCTTGAATTGGCAGAGTTGAAACGCTCATCTTTCAGAGCGATCGATTGATCACAAAGCTATAAAACCTAACGAATACCAAGGGATTGTAGAGTTGAACATTAGATGAGCAGTTAATATTCGTTGTAAATCACTATTTTAACTTTGCTAAAAAAATGATATGACAATAAGCATTTGTTCATCTTAATAAAAACCAAGCTGAGTTTCCAAGATTCCTGTTTTTTTTTTTTGTGTCAACAAATGTTTTCTATTCGATAACAGTCGTGATAAAGTTGCTACGAAATACAACAAATGATACAATAGTAAATTCGCAATGATTACTCATTTGGTTGAAAGATTGTTAGAGTTTTAGCTATAGTGATCTAAACAACTCTTTTCCTTTGACATTAGAGTAATATCTTTTTTTATTACTAGTCCCAACTGATGATAGATGATCATATACTTAGCTGCGATGTAGCCAGTTGAGTTGGAAAGAGGACATTTCCGGATGCAAAGAGATCCGAAGAAACGATTTGTCCCTAGGAGGAAAAGCATCTATACTCCTTATGTCATTTTATAAGGAAAAAAATGGCCAAGGAAGCATTTACAAGGAGCGTCATGGCCGTCTTGAATACAGCCTATCAGTCCACTAGATGATCAAGGCTGTTTTTAGAATAGACGAAGAACAAATCATGATAATATATTCATTCAGTGATTTGTAATTAAACATTATTGTTCTCCATTTACATTTAGTGGCGTAATTAAAGTAATCTTGAGGTATTTGAAATATGTAATGTATTTAACCATTTCTTATAATATGGTTTCCAACAAATAAATTACATAAAAGTTGTTCAACAAAATTTAAAGCCTAATCCGTACTTGATTTCAGCCACTGCTTTTCTGAAAGACATTTTAAACATGTGGATTATAGGTGATGAACTAATGATTCTCCAGTCTAGGACAATATTTTTAAATTTTAAAAAGCATTTTTAAAGAAAATATTTCATTATCTCCTTTCGATTTTTGTCTGCTGCACTTACTATTTACAAATTTATCTTATTTTCCTTGCTGTTATAAATTATTATTAATTGCATTTTTATCATCACCCACCCACAGCTTTATTATTTGCTTTGTTATTACAAATGTTCCCAGCAGTTTTAATTTTATTCTTGATGGCTGATTTATGGGAATACTTGATGCGACACAATTATATTTCATTGACTATCTTACGAAAGCTAATTCATATCTTTTTTTTTTGTTTGATTCAATATTTAGTTCGTATTATTTTCAATTTGTTTCGCGGACATTAAAGTAACTAATTTTTTTAAAGAATCATTAAGTACAATAGAACCATGAATTTACAAAGCTCTAGCAGTGTTAAATGAGAATAAAAAGTTAATTACTATAAAGTATCTTATGAATAAAAATAATTAATTGAGTTTATAATTTTATTACTAGTTCTGTAGTAGATGTTGATTTAATTTCAAAATATTGGACTTTAACTTAACTAAATGAGATACATGGAGTCTGTAAGTTGGAGATAGAAATCATACTCGCGGAAATATATACCATTCGATAACACCACCATAAATTTTCTATAGGTTTTTCTTTCCACTTGAAATCTTACTTTTTAAGAAAGAAAATAATTAAGAGTTTAAGGTGTGTTAAAAAAATTTATGAAATGAATAAAACATTGACACACACGTGTGTGTGTCAATATTTTACTCATTTTAAAAAAGAAATAAAAACAAACTAGTCACGTTTCAGAACGTGGTGTTTCAAAACATTTTACTGAAACATTATTAAATTTTGCTTGTCCCATTAAACTACGCTACAATACAAATTCTATTATAATTTAGTAAAGCCTTTTTTATTGAAAATTTAGCAAATATTGGGGATATTTGATTTCTCCGTTCTCGATAAGAAATATTGTAAGACTTGTAAGTAAATTATGTAGTGTTAGAACGATGTTTGGTTTGATTGGTAAAAAACAACAACAAAAAAATACCGAAAATAGTAAAGTCAAACTACAGTTGATATAGGCTAAGTATCCACAGCATTAGTATAGGGATAGGGAGGGTGAGGTTTGAGGATCAGAAGGATACCATAACAAGAGTAATCATCAATCAAAATTCCAGAAACTGCTCTTTTTTAACTTACCTTCTTTATTATACAATATTTCTTCCTACCGAACTTCCTGAGATATCTTGTAGAGACAGAAAAATGCATCTTTTCTTTCCATTAAAAATACTTACTATTTATAATAAAGCATAAATACTATACAAAAATCAGAATATAACAAAAAACATGACTATAATATATAAGAACTGCTAGTAATTAATTATCGTTAATTAAGTCTTTCAAATCATATTCAATTATGAAAATTTGGCTGTGTGATGTAAGGCTCTTCTAACGTATCTAAAGCTTGCTCATATTTTAAGGTAAACCATTAAAAAGCAAAGTACCAAATTTTAAGGAAATTGCAGCGTGATGCATGTACAAATAGACAAACAAAGAAGAAAAATGTTGAAATAGAATGATATGATTTCGCTTGCTCAGTTAATTATTCTGAAATTAAATTCATCTTTCAGTCGAAATTAATTTTTCTTTTCAATTAAGGTATATTTCTGTGTGTTTTAAGGAATGATTGTCTTTCACAAAATGCTTTCAGCAAAGCAATTAACTTCTCAGTAAACAAAACCTACTCAACAAATAAAGGTAGAGCACACAAAAGAAAACTTTGGCCTTTAACAAATTATTTGGTTTCCCAAGCTAACAACAGCGTTAAGAATTAGCTTAAATATCATTATATCGCCTCATACATCTAAATATACATTACCTTGTAAACATTATCTCAAATCAGCATTAAATTTTAAGTCCATTAATATTAAATTTTTATAATAATTTTTGTACGGTAATTTTAACTGCAGGTTATTTATAAGAAAGAGCTCTATATGGGATTGGTACAAATTCATTCAATAGTAAGGAACTAGGAGCGTCACAACTGTCCTTATACATAATCTTGTACCTTGTACATAAATCGCAGTAATGACTTTAACACAGGAAGCACACATTACACTAAGTTGAAATATTAGAAGTGTTATATGAATTTGCTGGAAAGATCCTATTGATTCTAAACCAAATTCGACTGATAGGTCAGAAGCAAGGGCAAAACAATTTATTCGTTATCATTCAGCTGTGATTAATATAACTCAAGAACTGTTCGTCTTACAAAGCGGAAATTTTCATAGTAAGCATAATTTTTATTTGAATTTAACAATTTTATCGGGAGGAGTTAAAGTGCTAAGGTGTAAAGCCATTCACCAAAAATGAATGAACAACTTTTTTATAAATGATGATTTTTTTAAATAATATTTTATTTGTTCCTATGTGTATTCAAAAGTTGGCACGTCAGATATATAGTATTTTTTTTAAAACCAACTGATAGTTTGAAAATACTCCTATTTTAAAAAATTATTGTTAAAGACGAATGAATTTAAAATAAAAATGCTTTAATAATGATGTACAAAATAACATTTTTCATAAATTTTCACTTCCGTTGAAAATTACTTTTGTAGCTACTGAACCATTTTAGAGGTTCTTTAAAAATTATTATGGTTCAGTCCCATTTCATTGATTTTACAATCTACCCCTAAGAAGTCGCGTGATGTACTTTACTGTAAAATATAAAAAAATCTGAATATTACAGCTATTTTTCTACCATTCTTTACATTTCAAAAAGTATGTTTTGTAATCGCAAATTTGTAATTTAAAAAAAAGAAATTAAAGATTTGTCCAGAAAAATGCTCTTTGCACCACTATTCATTCAAAAATAGCATTCTTCACATTCTCACTTGAGCAACTACCTATGCATTTTGTAAAACGTTATTTATTATTACTTAATAAAATGGCTTTAGTTCTGGGAAATTTGTTGATCAATTTTTAACAGCATTAACTTTTACAGGCATGGTATGGTGTGATATGAAATGTAACGAATTCTAAAATTACTTTGCGGATGATAAAATGAACTTTTTCGAAAAATCCGATTTTCAATGAAGAAAATCAATTATTTATATTTTCATTTGTTACTAAACGGTTTGTTTCTTTATTTATTGTGATTTGTTTTAGAAATAATGGTTGTTTATCGTAAAATCATGTAGAATATAACTTAATATAAAATACTGGCATTGGAAGTTTTATTTAAAATTTTAAAGCATGCATTACTGGTGTTTTTAGAAATA